>CM064912.1:85509995-86109995 GCA_032727855.1 Quercus ilex subsp. ballota
TTGTGAGTGGCCTGAAAAAGAGACTTGACGACGTGAAGGGCAAATGGGTTGAAGAATTGCCACATGTGCTTTGGGCTTACAGAACTACTCCGCGCAGGTCTACTGGAGAGACTCCTTTCTCGATGACCTATGGGGCTGAAGCTGTCATACCCCTGGAAACTGGATTCCCAACATTGAAAACTAGCTCGTTCAACCTGAAAGGCAACAATGAGCAGTTAGAGAAGAGTTTAGACCTAATTGATGAAAGGAGGGAAAATGCGATGGTCCGATTGGCGCATTACCAACAAAAGCTCAGGCAGGGTTACGACGTCAACGTAAGGCTCAGACCTTTGGAACCTGGTGATCTGGTGTTAAGAAAGGTGGTCGGCACTACGAAGAACCCAGCATGGGGAAAATTAGGACCGAATTGGGAAGGGCTATATCGAATTACTTCAGGGGCTGGCATTGGGGCGTATTTCCTTGAAGACTTGGATAGCCATGTGATACCACGCCCCTGGAATATAAATAACCTCAAAAGGTATTATTATTAATCGAATCTTCCTTTTAATCAATATAACGACATGTTGTATAAACGGTCCTTTTAAGTGTTTAAACTTAAATCCTATCATGCCTGTAGTCCTCGGACCAGATGATTTGGGTTAGTTAACACTCCGTTACTGTCCTTTTAAGTGTTTAAGCTTAAATCCTATCATGTCTGTAGTCCTCGGACCAGATGATTTGGGTTAGTTAATACTCCGTTACTGTCCTTTTAAGTGTTTAAACTTAAATCCTATCATGCCTGTAGTCCTCGGACCAGATGATTTGGGTTAGTTAACACTCTGTTACTGTCCTTTTAAGTGTTTAAACTTAAATCCTATCATGCCTGTAGTCCTCGGACCAGATGATTTGGGTTAGTTAACACTCCATTACTGTCCTTTTAAGTGTTTAAACTTAAATCCTATCATGCCTGTAGTCCTCGGACCAGATGATTTGGGTTAGTTAACACTCTGTTACTGTCCTTTTGAGCGTTTAAACTTAAATCCTATCATACCTGTAGTCCTCGGACCAGATGATTTGGGTTAGTTAACACTGTTACTGTCCTTTTGAGCGTTTAAACTTAAATCCTATCATGCCTGTAGTCCTCGGACCAGATGATTTGGGTTAGTTAACACTGTTACTGTCCTTTTGAGCGTTTAAACCTAAATCCTATCATGCCTGTTTAAATCTAAATTCAGTGTAACTGCTACGGCTGAAATATCATTCTCTGATGATCCATGATTGAAACTCCTAAGTATATCTAAATTATCAATGGCTCATGTTGTCTTTTAGTGATAGTTCCTGCACATTCTGCTTACTTTTAATAACAACCGTAATCATGTACGCTGATAACATAATATTGGGGTACCATAACATTAAAGTACAAGACTTTATAACAAAAGTAAAGGAAAAATTACTTCATTGATTAAAAATAGCAACTTACAATCTCTTATAATAAGGATAAAAAAGTTAATAAAGAAAAATCCTATCAATCTATTCTTTCGCTGAAGGGATCACATTGTCAGCAGCCTGGCCCATCCGAGCAGCAGCTTCTGGGGCTTGACCCTTGGGCTCATCAGAAGTCTTTTTTCCCTCCAACCCTTTGCCTTTGTCTTTTTCTGGTTCAGCTGGTTTATCCTTATCACCTGGCTGACCACTTTCTTTGGGGACATTAAGGATGGAGGGGGGAGCTTGGTTGATCAAGTTTTGCTCTGAAACCCCTGGAAGCTGTAGAGCAGGAGGGTCAGGACCTGGGAGCTCTCGGATTTCGAGATCATAATATATGCTCCCAGGTAACCTCAGGGGGAAATCCGAGGGGACCCCAGCAGCATCCAGCGCCTTTTGTCAAGTTATATCGCAATAATCGCGACCAACCGAGGCAAATTGCTCAGTAAGCTGCTGCCCGGTCTCATCTACCCCCAACTGATACGCCGCCTTCCTTTCAGCTTCAATTGACTCCTTGGCCAGTTGAGCCTTTTGTTCGGCTGCTAGGGCGCTTTTTTTGGCTTTTTGGAGTTCAGTTCTGAGGCCCTTCACTATCTCCCTTTCAGTCTCCAAGTTGATCTCCGTCATATGCAGCTTTTTGCGCTGCTCCTCGGCTTGGGTCTCGGCGTTATTTAGGCCGGCTCTGAGGCTGTTCCGTTGATTGGTCATGTCTTTCAATTGCTCTGACATGCGAGCATAGTCCTCCTTCAACTGACCCAGAGACTTTTCTACCTCAGATTGAGACTGCATTGCTGCTTGAGCCTCGAGATAGGACTTCTTATTCCATTCCTCGGCTATGTAAATTTGCTGAGTGATCTGCATGACAGAATTTGCAACATCGAGTAAAGAAGGGAGGCAAAGTCAATTACGAATAAAACCTAAATTAAGAATTGAGTATTTACCATGGCCACGTCCCTCTTGAGGGACAAGAAAAACTTCTTCTAGTTGAAGCGTTTATAGGAGTCCATGTCATGAGGAAGGAGAAGTGGCTGCTGCAGGGCCTCAGCAACGTACCCTGCCCTTCCCCCATCATAGTTGCGGGGGGAGGTGTCCCAAGGAAAGGGAGCGCCATCCAGCTCTAACCTAGGGGACCAAATGCGAGTTCCCCCTCCTCGGCGAACGTCGGCCCCAATCACGTCCTCTCGGCTCTCGGTGGAGGAGGCCCTCTTGCTTCGGTGGTCTCGTATCACCTTTTGCTGTTTATTAGTTTTTGTTGGCACAACTCCCTCCCTCTCTTCAGGCTCGTATGGCCTCTTCTTCTGCGGGTTTGGTATGGGCTTCGAACCTGGGTCAGAGACCTGGGTAGGCACGGGGGGCAGGGTCACCACCACTTTAGACGTCCCAGCATCCTTGTGCTCAGTCTTTTGGCCCCTCTTCTTCATTAAACTCCTAAGGTCCATGTCTTCGTTCGACGATTCTTCAGGACCGGCAGCAATCAGAACAGGATGTATACTTGAATGCCTGTCGATCTCTTCCTCGGCGTCCGAGACCTCTACCACTTGTTCTCCCCCTGGAGTCTCCCCCTCGAAATGGAACTGGTCTATTTGCTCCTCAAGTGATGAACTAGAGGATCCAACTCTTTCACCTTCAACCTCTTGTCCGAGGGGAACTTGTTGAAGGGGTTGAACGAGAGGAGGTATGTTCTGGGGGTTTGGATGTGGCATGGGTGGAAGTTCGTGCGGAGCTAAAAAGCCCTTCCAAGACACGTCAATACGGTTGAGGCGGCGATCTCCCTGAGTTATCGCGTTGCCCACCGGTTGGAAGTCTTTGGGTTTCGCTTTGTACCCTAAGATGAGGGGAGCCGATCGGAGTTGTCCGTCCTCGCTAACGAAGATCTCCGACCGCAATAAAAAGTTCAGCGCAGCGACGTTGGTGAGACTGAGCCGAGGAGTAATGTGTGCTTTATCTGTTACAAATCACAGCAAAGTCTGATTAGAAAAGTAGAAGCAGCAAAACACACAATCAAAAACGGATCCTAAGCCTATGGTCAGAGTGCCTAAAACTAGTCCCACCTGGTTCTCCATGCTTGGTCGGACAGTGAGGGCCGTTATACCACGCACCCGAGACGATCACGTAGTCGTCCTTTAGCCCTTTGTTGGACTTGGGGAGGCAGGAAATTAGCCGAACAATGTCGGACCGGGATTTTAAATAATATCCCGCCCCTTGTTGGCTGTGGAACTCGTACATGTGCACCACGTCGAGCCAAGTGAGTCCCAATCCTAGGTGAAGATTAAGGTCTTCAATTGCTCCTAGGATCCTAAACATGTTAGGCGCGCACTGCCAAGGGGTAATCCTATGGTTTCGGAGGTAACTAGTGGTGAGGGGACCCATAGGGATCGTCATTCCTCCCTCCAGGAAAGCAATGAGGGGGATCACCACTTCCCCGGTTTTTCGGTCAGTCAGTATTTTCTCGGGAGGACAGTACCTCACCCCCACGTTTGGAGGTATGCGGTATGTGGCCCTAAACTTCTCCAATTGGGCAGGACTATCTACCATGTACTCGAGTTTGCCCATCTTTTTTAAACATAAAAATGTAAATGCGACGTAGAAGGCAGCCGAAGAGAAAACAGGTGGCGTGGGGCAATGAGAACTTACAAACACGAAGCTAGGGATCGATCTTTGACCTCGTAGAAAGGATCTTGAGGGCTCTGAGAAGGATCAGGGTCAGCGATTGAGAAAGCTCGGAACGCTTGGATGCTTGTTCTTGTTGGATAGAATGAAAATTGCAAGGTAAAAGAGAGATACTAACCTCTGAGATTTTATATGAGGATGAGCGAAGGGGCAGAAGTTATTTTGCCTGGATCCCAAGAAAGAACCCTGTCCGTTGGATCAGCAGTCCACCGTTGGATGCAAAGGACCAGACGCCGCCTGAAGTAATTAATGTGGCGCTTTGGGAATACGGAAAACAACTGCAGCAATGATGGAACGCGCACATTCATATTTACACACGTGCCAGTTTGAATTTCTGTCTGTTCTCAAGCCAATTACCCCATGACAAGTCAAAATCTCACTTTTTCTCTTCGGATGTGAGGGAAAAATTGAGATTTTGAGGGGCTATTGTGGGGGGCAAAAGCCCATATTTATCAAATGGGCCTGGGGTCCTGTTCTGTATGTCATCCTACATCCGAAGAGCAATAGCGGGCTGGAACAGTGTTCTGCGAACATCAGGCCCAAAGAGGGCCGAAAAGTATAATCCGAAGAGGTCAACTATTGTCCGAAGAGGTTTTACTCCTCGGATACGAGTAGTTTTGATTAAATACATGTACAGGAAACCCGAGTGCCCTTCCTAGCAATCTGGGTGACAAAGATAAGCTCTGGGCACTCTTGGGGATGATAAGGATGAAGAAATATATCAAGGAAAAGCTGTCACCGCCACATTTAATGCCCTGCAGCAACTTCTCTGGCCCCATTTATGTGGAGAGGACTCCTGAACAGTGCAACTTCACCTACCGCCACTCCCAAGAAGCTAAAGGAGGTGCTTGACGTGACCCTTACTCAAGTATGTTAACAGATGGAAGACAAGTGGAGGGTTAGGATGATTAGGAAAGAGGCTATGAAAGAAGGAGAGCCCCTGATAGAAGGGGGGAGGGAGAAAAAAGATGAAGAAGAACAGAAAATCACTTTACTGTAGTTCTGAAACTTGTAATCTAAGAACATTCAATAAAATACCTCTTCGGACCTTTAGTCCTTCATGGTTTTTACGTGATTGCATGGCCGATTATTCGCCCGTGCTACCACCAACTCTTGTTTAATTCATATCCGGCCCCGCTCTTTCACTCACTCTCTACAAATTCATTGTGTTGGGTTCGTTGGGCCTCTAACCCACCTCTTTAGGGTTTGGGCTGCAAAAACTGACCCTACACTATATTTTATATAAAATTAAGAAAGTAAAATGGTTCTGAATATCTTGTAAGAATTACTTTTATATCTAGGAATTAACAATTACTAATAATTATAAAAATATTCATTCTTTTTAATTTTAGTTATATCCAAACACATATATAATGAGTATTATTGTCCCCTTTTTTTATTCTTATCCTTCCTCTAATATTTTTTTTCTTTTTTATTTCTTCCTTTAAACATAATATTAATTTCAAAAAACAATAGAAAATTCCACACCCTCCCTTTTTTTTTTTTTGGGTTATCGTAATTGGTATCCACGTATTTTATGAGTTTTATTTTTATTTAGTCTTTTGCTCTTTTTGTTCAGCTATATTCAACCGATTGACAAGAATTTAATCAATGCCATGAACCTAATATTTAAATTCACATAAAAGAATGCTCGATTGATCAACTATCAATCGAAGACCGATCAAAAGAGATCGACTTTTTGGTTCTTTTATTTTATTTTTTTTAATTTAGCAGAATTTTGGCAAAAAAGAAGACACTTTTATATATATATATATATATATATATATATATATTCTACAATATATAATATATTTAGTAAAAAAAATTTATAAAAGAAAGGGTGCAAAATTTCAACCCTTCTATTCCCCACCAGGGCGTGCACAGCTTTTGAGGGGCAGAGTGAAGATTGGGGCATCGTCACGCGTGTGTTGGAAATTTCCAAGAAGCTTCATTCAATGTATGTATATTTACTTTGGCATGGTGTCCTTTCACTTCATTCAATGTATCTTTTACTTTAGCATACCGTGTTTCATTCACTTCAGTTGTAGTTCACGTACGAAAATTGCAAGGAAGCTTCGTGTTTTACCTTGCTTTTTGACCAGCCAGTGAATGGCAATGAGAAAACTGATATGATATCCAGAGCCAGAGGAAATAGCGGTTTCAGTTTCATAATGCTGTGGGTTGTTCTTTTCTTCTTTTTATATTTCTTTTTTTATATATAACATTTTATATTTCTTTTTAGTTAGCAATAATTTTTTTTTTTTTTGAATAGATATAAAGTTTTCTCAACAGTTAACACTACTTTCTAACCAACAATGTGAATCGATTTTTGTGACAAAAGTGAAGACTTTTACAACAGGTGATTATTAAGGACGAGTTTACTTCAGCTTTTTAAAATTAAAATTTTTAAAAAATAGGGTTTTTAAAAAGTGTAATATAAAAAAATATATTTTAAAAAAATTGAGTGTTTGGTAAAAATTATTAAAAAGTATTTTTTGAAAAAATTGAGTGTTTGACTAGCACTTATAAAAATGGCGGTTTGAATGGTAAATTACCAAAAAGGACAATGTATATAAAAAGTATTGTGAAAATACTTTCTAAAAAGTTATTCTAAAAAGAACATTCAAAGTTTTTAAAAAATTATTTTTTTTCTCACCAATATTAACTAATAATAACCTAACACTTAAGATTTATTATGAAAATATTGTGAAATTATTGTGATAGTATTTCTCAATTTTAATTTCTCATTCTTTATTTTATTTTTCCCTTATTTCTTTACTTTTTTTTTTCCATTGGTATTTCCTTTTTTTTTTTTTTTTTTTCCCTCTTTTTTGCTACTCCACACACGTACCCTTCTTTTTTTTCTTTTTCTTTTTTTTCTTTCCTCTTTTTCCCTACCACTTCCTCCATAACATTCCAGTTGCCGCAAAGCTCTTTTTTTTTTTTCTTTTTTTTCTTTCTCTCTTCTCTTACCACTTCGTCTGCAAGTGTCTTTCCCTCTATCCCATCAAAACACACAAACTTAAAGGTCACACACACCACACCATTTGATTCTCATCAAACGAAGATAGAAGGGGAAATCCAAAAGGAAGGAATGGGTCAAATCGGTGCTTGATCTCTGCCTTCATCACCTGTCTTCCTCAACACGCCTCTGTCGTCTGCTGATCTGCTCTGCCTTCACCGCTGCCTGTCTTCCTCCCCACTATTGCTCGATCTCTTCCCCATTGCCAACGACATGCGGCAGAAATGGGTCGAATCATTTTTTTTTTTTTTGGTTCTGATTTCATTATTGGGTTCTTTTGTAAAATTGTGTTATAAACAAAGGGATAAAATTGGGTTTTTGGGAAATTTGCGCAACGATAACATGAAATGCACTAGCACTTTTTTGCAATGGAGCTCAGGGCTACTTTCGCGAAACGCGCTTTTTCATTCACAAATGAAAACGTAGTTTTTTTAGAAAATGCAACTTTTAAAATTTACGAAACGCACATTTTATTTATTTGGATTCAAAAAGCGCGCTTCAGCTTCTAAAAGCTGAAACAAACGGGCACTAAGTGAATTTAGGGAAGCCAAAGGTCTTGTAGTTGAATTGGCACCTCCTCATGCACAAAGTGCTTAGGGATTTAGGGAGAAAATGATTCGAGCTGCAGGGTTAGCAATATGTTATAATTATTTCTAAAAAAAAAAAAGTTAATTTAGAGAATGGAAAATGGGGAAGAAAAGTGAGAGAATGACTTTTATTTGTATTTGAGTTTAGTTGGGATGATCTTAAGAAGAAAATTTTAGCAGTGGCAAAACACAAATTATTTCAACCAAATACAATATTTAACCATTTTTGCCCCAAAGTTGTATATAGATGATCCGTAAATTTGTAGCGAGTGTCCTCCCCTCTGAAACTGAGGAAGACATTGTACTTCCATCGGTTGGTAAAGATTAGGAGTTTGAATCCATTAAATCGCAATAAAGATCTGCAAAAAGAAAAATCAATTAGAATTGACGATGCAAAAAATTGTCAGTTAAACTCCTCGTCAATACAGATGGACAAAGGCAACCCGCAATAAGGTATGAAATAGAGAAAAGATGAAGTACGTTTGAGAACCTACTCTTAGCAAGTGAAATAACATCTCTAGCATGCAAACCATTAGGCCACACACATCTTGTTGATTAGGAATAAAAAATTAATAAATATAAACCAATTTAAGTATCAAATGTATTAAAAAATTAAATGACACATTACGGTTTAACCTCAGTTGAATCTCGGTTTGACCTCAAAAATCTTAAACTTCTCCATTTTTTCAATCTATTAAATGGTCTGGGGTTTAAAACCATGCTGGATTAAAGTACAAAAGGCAAACTGCTTAGTAACATCATTTTTCATATCAGTTTGGTATTTTGATTTTTCGGGTGCCTGAATATATAGGGACTAGGGTCCAATGTTTGGATTGTTCTAAGGTTCATACGGTGATAGTAAATTGCTAAAATATGGGATAAATGGTATATATATTATTGGACTTACACTGTACTTGAACTTAAAAAGTCATGGGTTGGGCTTGTAGTCTCAAGCCGCGATGGGAGCAGTGGGTTAAGCCTCGAGCGTGCTGGGTTCAAGGGTGTTCGAAGTGGGTGTATGGACCCATGATTAAAACATGAGGCATAAAATGATGCTGTCACGTGACAACAAAAAAAAATTTTACATTTTAACACAATTAAAATTTACCCCTAATGTATTAAAATATGGAAAATATAATTGCTACAAATAATTAATCCAATAAATTAAATTATGCTTTCAACGAAAAATAGGGAAAACTTTTGGGTATTGATAGTTACCCTTCTTTGTTTTGTGTCTCGTGTATACAAGAAGATGCTAGATGAATGAAAAAAAATGTATTATGAATTTTGACTCATGTGATAAATTCAATCTATGTTCCATAAAAATGATTATTCAGATTTTAGTTGCATAGGAATTCGTACCTTAGGAAGTTGTCTACAGCTAAACAACCATTTTTCTGCCCTTTCTCTTTGAGGAGAAATTACACAGTCCTCTGATGGACCACGTCACTTGTCCACCATTCCATTAAAAGACTCTCACTTGTTTAAAATTACTGAATCAGTAATATCTATTTAAAAAAAACTATAACTCAGCAATTTTAAACAAATGAAAGTCTTTTAGTGGAATGGTGAACCACGTCACTTGTCTACCATATGTACCTTATAATTTCTCCTCTTTGAGACTACATAAATAAGAAGTTAAATGGATTATTGGTTTTGTGATTTTTGAAATTAGAAAGTTTCTAGTGTGAAAGAATAACTATTTGATGGTGAGGTTGGAGGAGTTGGACTTTTAAATGTTTGATATGCGAGGTTTCATTTTTGTGGAGATTTCAGTTTTGGTTTAGAAATGTGGTGGGCACTAGTTGATAAATGAGGAGGGGTACTGCTGTAGGGTTAATGTTTCATTTTCAGTAAGGAAGACAATGAAGAGGTTTAAAGCACGCTTATAACTCACCAAAATTACCATTTGTATCTTATTAATTATCCTTACCATTCCCATTCCAACATCTATTCAATAATTTTGTTGAAAATGCATTAATTGATGTTGAACTAATAATTTATTTTTAAAAATAACTATCAAAAATATTTGGTGTCATTATAATAAATGCATTAGTTTCCTTCAACGGTAATTATCATGTGCATAATAACTAAGAAATAATAAAAATAATAATAATATTCCCCAAAAAATAGTGTACCTAAAAAAGAAAATCCACAAGGAGAGATGGCTCATTAAACCAATAATTTAAAATTAAAATTAAAATTAAAGAAAAAAATTAGTTCACATCAATCCATTTCGGTCTAATTCTATCTATTTGGTCCAATTTGGTCTCTCAATTCCATCTAATAATATCAAATTTGTTAAAAAAATAAAAATAAAACATTTACACAGTACTTGATTTTGTAAAATCAAGTACCATACAAAAAAATACTTCCACTCTCCAAACACACACACAGAGAGTGGAGTACCCTTCCACTCTCCAAAATCCTCTCCTTTCCTTTCTATCCCCAATTCCCATTCCCAAACCTTCTCTCTCTACCCTCTTCTCTCCAAACGCAAACATCGTCGGATATAGTAAGAACCCATGTGAGGATTCTGTCTGTTAGTTACCCATATGACACTGAATACATAAACGTTATTATACGATATTCCAAGTTACCCATTGGTAGAATTTACAGGGCTGAAGAATCCCAGTCTGAAAGTACTCTCCGTTGGATATTATGTATTCATGGCCTTTAATGGATTGAGAAGATCTAATGGTGTCTATGGCACAGCCTAAGTTTAAACAGAAGCAACAAATGACAGACAAGAAGTTTGTCTTGTTAAGAAGTCTCATAACTTGTTCTGACCTGCTTGTGTGGTAATTTTCTAGGATAGACTTCACTCTAGAGACTTGAAGAGTACTCTAACATCCCAGAAAACACATTGTCATATAAAATTATATATCAAAGGGCTGGTATAGAAATTAGGAAGACTAAAAATTTATGTTCAGGCCCCAATGTGATTAATACTACAGAATAATTGAATTTGAAGGTCTATCACACCAGTTGTAAAACAATCTACCCAGATATATAATTCCATCACAGTTTTTCAAAAATCAAATCAATCAAAGCAATAAATAATCTAACACAGAGATTTGGTAAGGAAGTGAAAAATCAAAGAATAAGCTCTTCAATGGAAAAACCAGTCCAAGGACACAATTTACTATCAAGTTGCGGTTACAATTTTTCAGAACATACAAAGTCTTTCTACAATGATTTGCTTCATGAACTTCTCATTCGCATAAACCAGAACCTAATCAGGGGCGGCGCTAAAGCATATTCAGGGGGTTCATGAACCCCCTGACTTCAAAAGAAAAAACTATATATATATATATATATAATTTTTTTTTGTTAGCTTAATACTTTAATTTATTTTTTAAAATATTTTTTTAGCACGCTCTGACTTAAATTTTGCAGATCTTTATTATATGTATTTTTGACTTTAAGAATAAAGAGTAAGTTTTTTTTTTTTTTTTTTGGAGAAACCGAATAAAGAGTAAATGTTTGTAAATTGTAAGTGTAATTCTTTTTTTATAAATTTATATTATATGTGCGTGAGTGTGTGTTTAATATTGATTGTGTACATTACATTTTGTTATAATGTTATGTATTTGTGTAAATTATGATGTGTGTGGATGTTTCTATATACAATATAAATACAATATAACTTTATATAATTTAATAATTAAGAAATAGAGAGAGGTTTTTTTTTTTTTTTTTTTAACACGTGTGTGTATTGTTATCATATTATAATAACTTTTTGTAATAAAGTTAGTAAAATTCAAGAAAACAATTGTGAAGTTAATGATTGTTCAAGTATTACCACCGCCTGCCCTTGGTGCAATGATCACTTCACAAGTATAAGTGTTTGTGGGGTATGGGGTGTGAGAGGCAAGGGTTAGGGTTCAAGTCTCCAAGATGGAGTTTCACACACATATACACTTGATTAAATTAGAGTAGAATTTCTATCTTGTATTTTAAAAAAAAAATGATTGTTTAAGCATTTAATTGGTTAAGTAGACACGTAGTGTATAATTTATGTTTATGTATAAATGAGTGTGATTATGTGCATTAATAATTAATACGGAGCCAATGAGTTGAAATTAGTCATTTAGTCTAAAATATTTTTATGAAGACAAAGTCAAATAGATAATAACAACTATATAAAGATAAAAATGTTAGATGAACTTAACAAAATAAAATCATCATAGACTTCTAGCTATCCACATTAAGTGCCCGTTTGGCTTGGGCTGATTAGCTGAAACGCACGTTTGCGTTTCAGCCTTTTCTTTTCTTTTCTTTTTTTTTTTTTTTTTCACGGGTTTGTGTCAACTTTTTTACTGTTTATTAACTGTTGCGGCTACTGTTCAATGAACAGTAGCCGCACTATTGACTTTTCCTACAAATTTTACTGTTCATGAACTCACAAATTTCACTTTTCAGCAACTTTTTCATTAAAAATGGGTCCCACGGTACTATTTACACATTTAAAAATTATTTGCTACAGTGTTTTTCAGTTTTCAGCTGTATCCAAACGGATCCTAACAATAGATATTCATAATGAACTATCATGTAACATTCAAAATTTGAAAACTTGTAGAATAAAATTGTAAAACTTTATGTATTAAATTTTTTTTTTCCGATAACTCAATATATTCAAGTTCTCTTTTTATTAAAATTTTGTAGTGAGTCCCCTAAACAAAATTCCTGGAGCCGCCACCAAGAACCTTTGACACTCGCATAAACCAGAACCTTTGACACTCCAAGGAACCTCCTTGACCCTCCACCGTTAAATTACATTATCATTGTATATTATTTATGTTTACAAAATTTTAAAGTGATCAAAAATCAATAGCTATGTTATCAATTAATTATTTAAATTCAAGTTTTTGTAGTTTGAAATAATGCATAAAAGATTAGTTTATGAATCGAATGGTAAATTACATCTGACTGGTATGAAATTTGGCATGCATGTTAAGAACATATAGAACATATAATTTAACAGTTGAATTTTCAAAATATGAATTCAATAATAAGTTATTGAATGATGTAATATTATTTAGAATTACACCAGGTGTAACTTGAACCCAACCCAATGTGCCTCGGTCAACTCAATGTAGTTGTAGATCCAGCATTGAATACATGAAAATTGTACATTAAGTTGGTAATTAATTTTGTCAATTTCTTCATCTATAATACATTAATTTAATATAACTTTGGTGAACAATGAAAAAATAGGTCAAAAAAGAATTACAATTTTAATCCTTCACAAAATATGGGCCGCTAACCCCCAAAAAAAAAATCCATGTTGACTCATATTTGACTCGTATCCATGTTCTTTTTTTGGCTTTGAGTGGATAAACAGATTTGAGTCCAATTCTGTCATGTCTCAAAGAAAAAAAATTAACTTTTATATAAAATCAATTGTGGCGGGCAAAAAATAGATAGCTAACGAATCAAGTGGATGTTAACGTATTACTATTTGCTCACACTATTCATTTTTAGAGGTAGGATGCAAGGTCAACCTTTGAATACCCAATTATATGATAGCTAATGACAATCAGATCAGTTCCAAGTATGAAGTAAGTGTATTAAATGAGAAAAAGCCCTGAAATGGCTAAGTATTCATCCTCGGGTTTGGTCTGAGGAAGAGGTTACAATTGGATAATCTCTCTCTTTCTCTCATGTTTTTCTCTTACCCTAAACTAGCCTCTTCCAATTCTAAGTGCTTCTTGACTTTATATAGTTAGCTAAAATGCATCGAGACTTTACACTTAGAGGGTTAGGATCAGACTTTCCTAATACTTGTCCCATCAGGGCCTTGCTAGAAGGCTTTATACTTAGGCATGAGTTCTGTGGGCACTGTTCATGGTCAGTTCCCATTAATGCATCTAGCTAAGTGGTTGCAATGCATTTAATGCAGAGGGAAGGGCTGCTTTGTCCTTCATTTTTCTTCTCTTTCTTGTTCAATACCAAGTTACCCGGCCCTTTTCCACCCTTGGGTAGCGCTGTGCTTCCCTTAACTCTGATTCTCGGCTTTCCAAGGTTAGGTAAGTGTCCTCGGTGCACTCGTCAATTATGGTTGCTCAACCTCTCCCTGAGTTAGGTGTGTACTCTTCGAGAACATCCCACCAATATTTCCTGAGGTTTACTTCCTTAGAAATGCCTTTACCTATCTCATTAGCTGTTTTGGATCCTCATCCCTCCACATTATTCTTATACTCTCATAAAAAGTAAAATGGCTTTGAATATTTTGTAAAAGTTACTTTTATATCTAAGAATTAATAATTTATAATTATAAAATTATAAAAGAAAACAAATTTTTAAGTTTATTTATCATCTTTTTCTTTTTTAATCTTTTTTTTTTTTTAAATTTTACATCAAAACACGTATATGATTCATTATTTTTGTCCCTTTTTTTTATTCTTATCCTTCCCCCTTTTTTTTTTCTCTTCTTTTTCTTCCTTTAAACATAATGTTAATTATTAAAAAAAAAAAAATTCCACGCCTTTTTTTTTTTTTTTTTAGTTATTGTTATAATACTGGGATTCGCGTACTTATGAGTTATTTTATTTTATTTTTATATTTAGCTTTTAGTTTTAAATTTTTTATATTCAATCGATTGACTAGCGTTTACATTTAATCAAGAATCCAATCAACGCCATGAACCTAATATTTCAGTTCACATAATCGAGTGCTCGATTGATCAACTATCAATCAAAGACCGATCAAGTAGCTATTGAAGAAATACGGAAAATAACTTTTTTTTTAACAGTATTTTAGCAACCAAAAAAAAAAAAAGAGAAAAAAAAAAGAAAGACTTTTTGCTTTTATTAATTTTGCAGAATTTTAGCAAAAAAAGAAAACAATTTATTTTAATTTTTATATTTTGTTGTTTTACAATATATTTAGTAAAAAAAAAATATAAAAGACGGGTGGAAATTTTCAATCCTTCTTTTCCCCAGCAGAGTGTGCACAACGTTTGTGTTTTGGTAAATAGTAAATACCGTGTTTGATGTTTCATTCACTTCAGTTACAGTCACATACGAAATTTGCTAGGAATTTGTTTTACTCACTTTGGCATGTGAAAATTTGAAAAACATGCATTACAGCTCATATGCATTACAGCTCATAACATGTGCTCTTAGAACATTGGCTAACCATTATTTTTGACCAGCTATAAAAAAAATGATTTCAACTAAAAAAAAACCTCATTCAACTATCCGAATTATTAAAAAAGATCACAATCTTTTAATGTTTCATTTTAGTCCTTATATTTTAAAGTTCATGTCAAAAAAGTCCATACTATTAACTTTTACTTTTATTTTCTTTATCTCCAAACAAATATAAAAAATACAAGAAAATTATTTGAATAACCAATTTCTTCTATCCCTTGTTGATATCAAATCAAAGTTTTGAATTCCGTTCCAAATTGACTATTAGAACTATGCACCATATATATATATATATATATATAGTAGTAATAATAATAATAATAATAATTAATAATAAAAAATTTATTATTATTACTTATTACTATTATAGATAAATAAATTATATAAATTAATGAATTAAATATAGTACTCAAAATAAGTGGTCAGTTTTTTTTTTTTTTTAAAGAATAGTCATATTAATTAATCTATAAATGGTAAATACACTTAACATGCTAAGGTATATAAAAACTAACAACCTTCAAAAAAAACTTTCCTTTCAAATCACTTTTCCCATTCCAAAGTCCCACCCATGTGACCTCCTCACTTTGCCATTACATTTATGGCTTTCTTACTTGGGTGAAAAGCATAAAGAGAACTAACACGTCATTAGTGAGGGAGGGGTGACTCGAACTCAAGAGTCAAGACACGCCGTATAATGGAGTCTTGTAGGCCTAAGGCCTCAGCCACTGGGCCACCAATCATGTCAGTATGTTCATCTCTAATGACAACTTAGGTTGGTAGTCTTCTAGGAAAGAGGTTGGTACTCTTATATCCCATAAAATACATTTGATGTAATAAAAATTCAAAGGATTCCATTCGCCACGCTAGAAGTTTATATCTCATATTCTTCTTTTGAAGAAAAAAGATAGATTAAAAAACATAGAGAATATGAGTTATAAGCAACTTCAAAAGTTTTTCCCAGGTCATTAAATAAAAAAAGATAGATAAAAAGTTAGAACAAGGACTAATGTTGAAAGTTCATAAGAGGGAATAGGATATTTCAATTAAATTCCTTAGATTGACCTTATTATATTTTCTAATAAATTTCCTGACATATCCTTACTTCTTAATTATATTCACACTATCTGCGAATAAAGTGGCCCATGCGTTGGCTAAGCATGCTAGGCTAGTACATGATGAACGTGTTTGGCTGGAAGAGTGTCCACAGCCAGCATTAGAATTTTTGTACCTTGACTCTATTGGTTTCAATTAATGAATGAAATCTGGGTCCATCTTCAAAAAAAAAAAAAAAAAAAAAAATTATATTCACACTATCAAAGTCTCAACTCTCAATTATAATCTATGTTTTTAAAATTGGATTTCCTGATGAATCCTTACTTCTTAGCTCTTAATTATATTTCTAAACAACTTGTAGACACAATTTTAAAGTTTAGATACTTGATACCAAACATTAATGTTTTCAAAAACTCACTTTTTAAAGTTTTTACCGAACTCTTTATTTATCAAAAAACCCAATTTCATAAAGCATTTATTAAAACCCCCACTTTCTCAAAAATCATAGTTACAAAAAGTTGAACCAAACTCACCCTCAAACCTATTATCTTCGAATGAGCAATGTGTTGTGTCAACTATGGGATCGATGGATGCCGGGCATGAAGACACTCCTAAGATGGAAAAAAAAACACACACACACACACACACACACACACACACACACACATCACTTTAATGTCCAGAAAGGTGTCGTTTGGCATTTTTTTCAAGTTTTTTGGGCGTTCAAGTGAAGATTCTCTTTTCTTATAGTAGTTTGGATTTTGTAGGTTTTTTCTTTGTTTCTTTGTTTCTTTTCTTTCTTTTTTTACGATGTAATCATGCTACTCTAGTGTATGCTTGTGTTGCAAAAGAGAAAAAGGGGTCATATGTCCCTCTTTCTCTTCCCCATTGTATATCATATTTCTCAATTAATAAAGTCTACTATCGTTTCCTATAAAAAAAAAAAAAAAAAAAAAAAAAAACTATTATCTCCCATTGAATAACTTATACACAAATGGTCAAGCTATTTATTTTTCACTTAATTCTCTCACATACCTTGTCACATGTGTCTCACTACCCTAAAAAAATATTTTATATCAAATGATACCACGTCATCCATATCAAAATCTAATAAACAAGAAACATGTGTGCAAAAATAACTACCTACTAACACATGTTTTTCTTTTGTTAGTGGGTTAGTTATTTTTTTTAACATGTCTCACACTTATTAGATTTTGATACCACTAACATAGTATTATTATTATTATTATTTTGGAGAAGTAACATAGTATCATTTAATACCAAATACCTTATAAAAATTGTGGCAATTGTTACTTTTTACAAATTTAATCTTATTTCTATTTTAATTCATTTTAATGTATGAAGGGGTCAATTAGCAATTGCTTAGCAACATCATTTCCCATCAGTTTGGTGTTTTGATTATAATAAATTGCTCAGATATGCTTTATCAGGAAAAAAAAAAAAAAAAATTGCTCAGATATTAGAGAAATACTATATTACTGGACTTACACTGTACTTGAACTTGGGGAATCATGGGCTGGGCTTGTATTCTCAAGTCGCAATGGGAGAGGTGGGTTGAGCCTCGAATGTGCTGGGTTCTAAGGGTTTTCAAAGTAGGCTTTTTGGGTATATGGTCATGGCCTGGCAACTCTACTGATGGCTCGGCCACAGTGAGTGGTTAGGTTTTAGCTGGGCTATGCGTACGTAGGGTTTGATTTGTGGATGGTTGGGCTTGAGTGTGATGAGAGAGGTTGGAGGAGTTTAGTCGAGAAAGGATATATCGGTAAGGTTTCTAATGGACTAGTAATGGCTTTGGTTGGTTGGGTGTGAGTGTATGTTGAGTGGTTGTGGCCATTTTGTTCATTGCTGTGTGGTTGGGTATAGTGTAGCTGCTATTTTACGGTTATTATTAAAATTTAAAACTTAAAACAAACAGGACACGAGGCATACAAAGATGCTGTCACGTGGCAGCATGCAATGGACCCAAAATTTCATAATTTTTTTTTTAAAAAATTAAAATTTAAACCCTAATGTATTAAAATATGGATAAATTAATTGGTGCACATAATCCAATAAATTAAATTATATATGCTTTCTAAGAAAAATAGGGGGGAAAATGTGGTAGTTTGCTTCTTCAATTTTTTTTTGGTGTCTTGTGTATACAAGATGCTAGACAAATAAATAATGATGAATTTTGATCCATATGACAGACAATTTTGGTCATTTTATAGATTTAGAGGTTTTATTTTTTTTTTTTTAATTTTTTTATTTTTTTAATGATCTTGGATTCATAGGTATTTCTGTCATTTTTGAAGTTTGAAATATTTTAGTTATTTGCAAGTTTTGAGGATGTTTTTGGTCATTTTAGAGGTTTGGTGATACTTTAATCATTTTGGAAGTTTCAGAGAGTATTTTTGATCATTTGGAGGGCTTAGGGATTTTTCTATTATTTTGGAGGTTCAAGGTATTTCAGTCATTTTAAAATTTCAGGTTACTTTTGATTAAGGATTATATCTTATATGTTATTTAAATATGTCAATTTTAGGTCTTAAAATCTTTGGAGAATTTAACCCAAATCTAAATATTTGTACTTTTTAACTATCTTTTAGGATATTGAGATTTAGATTATCAAATTCAAATCGCTTGAGCCCAAATGAAACCTACTTAGGAAACAATATTGAACAAAATAATTTTACTCATAATTCATAAGTATTGGTTTCACTTTAAAAAGAAAGTATGGAGTATATAATCAAAATGCATCAAGATTTCTCTCAAGTCCTCAAAATTTTATCAAACAAGTTAAGAGAGATTTTTTTTTTTTTTTTTTTTGGAGAAAAAGTTAAGAGAGATTTTATTGTTAAAGAAAAAACGATTTTATTTATAATGGAGTTAATGTCATTATTATTTATTTATGACTCCTAAAATTTTGTGTTAAAGAGAGGTAAATCATCCTTAAGTGTACCAAGAAGAGTATGGTTTAATTTTTTACTTCTTCTTAGATTGGACTAATTATGGAGGAATTTAAAGAGGGAGTAGAGGAATTAGTTTTTTTTTTTAGTTGAATAGAGAGGAATTAGTAATAACACCATATATCATGCGAGAATATAATCATACATCATTCTACGGTACCCCCTATTTTTTTAGTGGCCATATATTTTACATGTCTTAATCCTAACCATTTATTTATTTTTAGTGAAAACTAGTTACCGGATAAGTCTTCAAAAGTTTATCGAACAAATTAAGAGAGATTTTATTGTTAAATACATATCGATTTTAATTATATTGGAATGGAATGCCATTATGTAGAATTGATTAGATGATGGATGGGCATAAATTAGGAGAGATTTATCTCAAGAACTTTATTCTTATCTGCCATAAATCGTTGTAAGAGTGACATTGCAACTGGGGAGTCTTATTTGACCCTGTTGAGTAGGCTTACAATTTGAAGCAATCTGCCTTTCGGTGAATGCAGGTTGCTTAGGAAAGGGCAAATCCACAATATCACTACTAAGCATTGAAATAATGGTAGATATAGTAGGCCTATCTCTAGCCAATTCTTGCACGCACAGCAATCCCACATGTATGCATCTGAACATCTCCATTTGAAAGCATGGATCCCATATTGTTGGGTCTATAAAAGCCATAATATTGTTGTTGTTCCATAATTTCCATGCCTGAAAGTTAACAAGTGTGAAAGACAAAAATCATGACATATTGGCAGTAATAAATTAGAGCTTTAAATATAATGACAAAAAGTTAGATAGACCTACAAATCCTACAAGGCTCAAGTAGTATTGCTCATCATCGTAAAAGCTAGTGTTTCTTCTCCCACTAACAATCTCTAGTAGCAACACACCAAAACTAAAAACATCTGATTTCTCTGAAAATAGGCCTTGCATTGCATATTCTGGAGACATATATCCGCTGCATTTAAACATTAAAACACATCCTCATCATCTGACTATTTTAAGCATAAATAGTTTTTTTTTTCTTCTTTTTTTTGTATGGTGGGGGGTGGGTGAGAATAGCTTAAATTATATTTCAACAAAAGCACTTACTATGTCCCAACAACCCTTTTAGTATTAGCCTGATTTTCACGTTCTCTGAAAATTCTAGCAATTCCGAAGTCCGATATTTTTGGATTTAGCTCTTCATCTAACAAGATATTACTTGCCTTTAGATCTCTGTGAATAATCTTCATTCTAGAATCCCTATGAAGGTAGAGTAGACCTCGACCAATTCCTTCAATAATATTGAAGCGTTTTTTCCAATTGAGGAGTTTTTGATTGAGTGGATCTAAATGAATAGTGAAAAAAAAATAGTAAAGGAAGCGTAATTTGTACGGAGAAAAAATATAGAAATATGGAGGTCAATAGTTCAACATGTAAAGGATATAGAACTTATTCTATTAATGAGAGTAAAAGGAAGGGAGTTTAAATGTACTAACCAAAAACAAATATGTCCAAACTTTTGTTTGGCATGTATTCGTAGATCAACATCTTTTCTTCTCCCTTAGAGTAGCAGCCAAGAAGTCTAACAAGATTTCGATGTTGGAGTTTAGAAATCACCATCACCTCATTCATAAATTCTTCAAGCCCTTGTCCAGATGATTTAGATAGTCTTTTCACTGCTATTTCCTGTCCGTCTTGTAATTTGCCCTAGCCAAAGAAACAAATGAATTTAAGTACTTATATGTTTGATTTGAAGAGGAACTAATCAAGTACCCAAGGGAAACTATTACCTTATAGACTGGACCAAACCCACCTCGCCCAAGCATATTAGCTACATGAAAGTTGTTTGTTGCAGTTGCCACTTCTTCCAAACTGAAAATGGGTAGGTCGTGGAGTTTAACATCATCCAGGTAGTCAAACAATAAGCTCTCCCTGCTTTTATTTTTCCTTTCTGATGCAAATTCTAGTAGTAAAAAGTAAATTTGTTGAGATAACTGAAGCTTTGATAACTATTTCTTATGTGTGTTTCCAATAATAGCGGAACAAAATAAAAATAGGAATAGAAATTTAGAAGAAACAATCATACGGGAGATACAAAGATATAATTGGTTGGACTTAGGTTTACGTTCATGAGCATTGCCTAAGAGAAAGTTTAACTATGAAAATAGGGACACTACAAAAGCGGCACAAAAAGATTGTCACAAAATCCGAACTCCACTATCTTCTCAAAAAAAAAAAAAAAAAAAATGAACCCCATAAGAAAACCTTGGTGCAAATAATTCAAGTGGTTGCTCTCCAAAATAGGACAGTTTTGTTAGTGTGCACTCACAAATAGGGTTTCAAACCTGTCACAAGATGGCCAATGGAAATTTCATTATAGAAATTAAAGGATGGAAATTATGAGAGTTGAATGTTTTTCATCTTTTGGGACTGATCTTATATATAAAAACCATTGGACACAGAAAAGAAAAAGCTAGGCTTACAATTTTGGCCAGCTTGATTCACGATAAACTTGCAAAAGTATTTGAACATTTCAATGTTCTCTATATTTCCATCTTCTTATAAAGGAAAATAAATAAGAAGAGAGTTAGGAAGTGATTGAGTGTTGTAAGAAAATGAGAAGACTTGAGGGATTTTCTAATTGCCAAAGAGGCAATACGAAATCAAGAGGAGTAAACGAGATTATGGGCTCTTGTCTCCACCTACGCGAGAAGAAGGTAAGGCTATAGAATAAGGGCTTCGGCCTTTCTCCCATCTAAAGCTATTGGGGCTTAAAGTTTAAAACATACCCAACATATAAATTGACAAAAATTTGCAACTTGATAGTCCAAATACCACTTCCATTAGGAGTGTTTCACTGAATTTTAAAGGAATGTAAAGCCCTGTCGACAAATCTCCATCTTAACTTAAATTTGAAAACCTCGTTAAACAACAACAATAGTAATAAAATTTTCTTTTGCCTCTACTAAAGCCCATAAGTAGCTCATAGTTTGGGAGGTTAGCAATAAACTACCTAGACTGTGTAGCGTGGATGAAGAATGTTCCTCCACAAGTACGTTTTGTTATTCAGGCTGATTTAGCTGTTTTATCTTACTAAAGTTGGATGTCTATCTTCTCAAAAAAAAAAAAAAAAAACCCTTGAGGGCTATCACATTCTATAAATCCAATTAATGCTCGAACTTGCTCAAAGAAAATGACTTCGTATCATATTTGTGGGATATATTATTTGTTGTAGCAACCTTTTTAATGCAATAATGACTTAAGATACAATTTCACAAATGAGGTTGTATGTGACATCAATGCTTTTGGTTCTATCATCGTGCATATGAATTTTAGTCAAATGTATGGTATGCAATGGCTATCACAATACACAACACTATCATCCTCTTGTTAACTACAATAATATAGCATGTGAAATTTCTAGATGAGTGCAAACCATAGCACATTATGCTACCAACTATAATAGTATAAATAGAACGAAACACATGCTCCTTTTCCTCCTCAAACTGTGGTGACAAATCTGTTGAATGCTTAAAATATGTCGCTAATGGAGTACGTATTGCCTTAAATCGCTGCATACCGAAGTGTTTTAAGTATTTTCTCAATGTAATTCTTTTGTGACATAAATAAGTAGCACACTTGTCAATCTCTATGAATCTCCATGCTCTTTGCTAAATCCAAATCTTTCATCTCAAACTTACCACTAAATTGAGTCTTCAACTTGTATATTTAAACTAGGTTCTTTAGCTATAATAAGCAAATCATCAACATATAGCAAAAAATAGACAAAAGAACCATATGAGAGCTTCCTATGATGCATACAATTGTCATAGTCACTTCTAAAGTAACCATGTCCAATCATAAAAGTTTCAAATCGATTATACCACTACCTTCTGGCTAATTTATATAAATTTATTCCTAAAGTTCACCATGTAGATTGGTTATCTTGGCATCAAATTGTTCTAAGTCCAAGTCAAACCATGCAACTATAGAGCTCTCTTTCACAATAGTAGAGAACACTTCATTGCAGTCTATGCATTCTCTCTGACTATAGTCCTTTACAACTAATTGTGCCTTTATCCTCATTGGTTCAACCTTTACCGGTTCAATGATTTATGTGGTTCACTTCAACCTACTTTCCACGGATCACAAACGTGACCCAAAAACATTCTCATAAAGCCCAAACTCCAAACACATCCAAAAGGCTCACTTTCTTACCGACACCAGTGCACATCAAGAATTACTAATATTCTAAACTTGGTGTGCTATTCTATATTGAGAGGTTGGTCAATGGTCAATATGCAGAACACGAGAAAAAAAAATGTTGTAATTGTCAAAAGACAGAAACGTGGTGTTCCAAATACGACTTGAATTGCAAGTAGTTCACCTACTTTTAAAGAAAAGTCAAGCCACCGTCAACCCTTTCCGTGAACAGTAAATGCGCAATTCCTAGTCCCTATAGATAATAGTAATGGACATGTTATTACCTCTTATTTTAGCCGTCCACCTCCAAAAATAGTAGGCAGTGCTGAGAATGGCAATCGCTCCAATAATCATTGAGATTCTGATGATTACTTTCAAATGTCTCTCTTTGGCTGTGTATCAAACAAGTTCAAACAAAGTCAAATTTGAGTTAACGAAATTTAATAAAAAATTTAAAATCATTGCCAATCTATTATACCTAAAAAATCTGATCAATGGGTTCTCAGAAAAGTTTATAAAAAAGTATATCAAGTTTTCAGATAAGTCATGGAAGCTGAAAAATAAGACTAACTTCTAAAGTAAATAAAACCATTGAAATTGAGTTGCATTTATTGTATATCACCAAGTAAAAATAAACAACTGGACTAACTGCTAGATGATAAGAATAATGAGATTATACAAAACAAAATGTGACTGAGAACAAGATCACTCACCAAATTCTGAATAGGCGAGACGAATATATATATCCGATCCACGAATGGAAAATTTCCTTAGGTCAATAAGGTCTCTGCTCCATGACATACAACCAATTCCAACATCATGTGCATACGCCAAACAATCATTGTTCTTCAAGCACTGCTTTCGACAACCGTCTATAGACCCATATGACCTCTCCATAAAGTCTGGCACTTTGATCATCTTCAGTTTCAAGAATCCATCTGCTTTTCCTTCTTCATCACTATTATTCACCCTTAGACACTGCAATGGTGCCCTTCTAATACACCCACTTGTCCAATTTCCTCTGTTCCATTCCTCAATAATCTTTGGCTCAAACCCTCTAATACAGCTACAGATGGGTGTCCTCTGCGAATCACAGCTTCCAAATGCACCACAAGTGCCATAAACATCACACTCATCTTTTGGAGCTAACCCCACAACCTTCCAATCCTCCTTGCTATCATCCCAATATGTCTGCACTAGATTTCCTTTTGAATTCAACACAAATTTTGATAGAGGCAACACATTTGCATAATCAAAAGTTGCATAAACCGTACCTTCTTTGTCATCCACTATATTAAATCCATTATGATATTCTGCGTTCCAGTCAGGTTCACCAATAAAGATCTGACCATTCCATGGACCACTCCGCCAATATGGACGACCATCTTTCCAAATGAAAGCTTCGGGAATGTTTACTGAAGCCATGCCTGTAGAGAAGCTTCCAATGGATGGATCAGAAGGGCTTTTCCATGATGTATACAGTACTTTCTGATTTGTCCTTAAATTAACACTAAGTTTCATTCCTGGCAAGAATGTATCAGTTGGATGATGGAAACTCTCCCATATGATTTTCCCACTAGTATTTTCTCGCAAGACAAGGTTCCCTGAATCCCAAAGGTGGAAATTTGAATTGGCAACAGAGTTTGTAACATTTGATGACCAAAGAATCTCCTTTTGTCCATCTAAGACTACAAGATTGCCGTCCTTCGATATAGTAAGAACCCCAGAAGAATCCTTGAGGGGTTTCTCTCTGTTAGCTACCCATACTACAGTGAATACAGAAATTCTATTATACCATATTCCAAGGTAGCGATTGGTGGAATTTACTGGGCTAAAGAATCCAAGTTTGAAAGCACTCCCATTGGAGATTATGTAGCCTGGGTCTTTGATGGATTGGGGAGATATAATGGTGTTTATGGCAACGCCTAAGTTTAAACAAAGGCAACAAAAGACAGACAAAAAGTTTCTCTTGCTAAGAAGTCCCATGACTTGTTAGAAACTGCTTCTTGTTTGTGTGTATCCTGTACCCGGCTTATATGCCGGGTACCTCACAAAGAGGTGGGCTCCACAGTGTGTGAGTCCCGCCTCCTTGTGAGGTACCCGGCGAGTTGGTGCCTCTCACGAGCAGGTGAGGCCCACACGTGTGGAGCCTATCTGCCTGTGAGAAGCAAGTCTCATGGACTTGGCGTGCATGAGAGATTTATTCAGTATCCGACATATAGGATATATCACCTCCTATCTAACAAGTTATTGTTGGTTGTTTTCTAGTTATGATGCTACTCCAGAATTTTGAGTGCGTTTGGTAGAGTTGTTAAATAATTTATTTTCAGTTTTTAAATAATATTACATATATTTTTATACATTTTTTCTCCTATATGTATTTTAAAAAACTACAAATAATATTATTCAAACTCCTCTACCAAACGGACTCTTAATGAGTCTAACAACCCAAAAATTATGTCATGTTATAAAAGTCAAAGGGGTTTGTTACCTAAACAATAATGATAATAATAATAGATGTTTCTAAAAAAAAATTAAAATAATAATTATAATAATAACTAGTCGCTAACCCGTGCGATGCACGGGAAAACTATTGGTATAAAGATGTAAACTATTAAAAGCATGAATCCAAAGAAAGCATTTACTGATCTTTGAAATTAGCAGTCTTAGAAATTTCCAAATCAATATGAACTCTTGTTCTACTTGTTGACGATAAATTATACTCTCCTGCATTTAATATATAAAATTTTACTGCCTTCTGATTTCATAATGTGAGATGGTCAATTCATCTTATTAACATTTGAATAAACCTGTAACTTTCTATTAACATGAAGTAAGCAAACACAACCCGTATTAATATTTCTCACTATTCACTAAGTCCTTTTTTTAAGAATCTGCCAATATGTACCAAAACATCCTAAACTTTGCATCAATTCCTAGTACAATGCCAATAGCTACCAATTATCACAATACAACTAACACTAAGTTTCTACATCATCTACTCTAATTAAATATAAATTCAATTACTCCCTTGAAAGATAAAGAATAAACCTCCTGAAGAATTCTCATCCATACTTGAGATTATAGTCATTATTCTGCAAGTGAAGTGCATCAATTTTATATAGATAGAGTACATAAGTTATATAATGATCAAACAATCTTAAAAGCTATAAAAGAAAAACAAACCTACTCATCAATTAAAATCAAATCTAAACTAATAATTTCATTATTTTTTGAGTTGATTGCATCACGTCCTTGATACTCTAATCTTGACTTTCCAATTTTCTTTCTGTTTGTCTATATAATAATTCAGACTTTCATTTAGATACTCCATAGAATAAAGACTACTTTGCAAATGTAACACAACAAAATTGAACCCAAACAAAACAAAGCAACATAACAAAGATATAAAAAAGTAATTAGCTTGTCAAAGATAGAAATATCCTTGGAAGCAATTTGGTAGAGAATCATGGTTGTAGTCAGTTTCATGTTCTTTGTTTTAATACTTCTTCATCTAAAGAGTAAAGAAGTTTAGACATCAAATTTAGCACCAACTTTGATAAGACAATAACAACTATAACGATTACAGCCCATCGTCAAGAAAATTTCCTCAAGAGTAAAATTGTTTTAGAAACCACTTTAAAGAAACTATAGAGAGCTTTAATTTTTTCCTAAATATTCAAGAATGGTGTGAAAATCTGATCAAATAAAATATTTATATGCATACATATAAGAAATTAGATAACTCAATCACAATATAAGCATTTAAAACCTATAGGGACTTATCAAAAAAAAATAAAACTCTAGGGATTCAGCAATGAAATATTTTAACTATATATGGTTTCATATGATCTAGAGGATAGGTGATTAGAGATGGCATCACAAAATTGTCTCTAACAACCATATATGAAAGAAAAGCCAATAGGTAAAAACAACATGCTATTCTAAAAGAGAACCAAGTAATAGCATTGTTAAAATATTATGTAGCATGTCACCATAAAGGTGTTTTTTAGAGTATCTAAATCTATAGTTGATGATGTCTTAAGCCCACCAAACTCTAAAATTGAAGCAGAAAATATATATTTAGGCAAAGATTCCTTCAAAAAAAATCATTACAGGCCAACACAAAAAATCTTAAAAGAAAGCTATAACCTATTAAAGGAATTGAAAAGCCTTCCCTCCACAGAGATTTACGTTACTACTTATATACATTAAGGGAAAATGCCTAATTTACTTTTTCATTAACACTTGATTTGAATTGCTTATAACTTTGTCTAGAATAAACTCTTGCTCTATTTCAATATTAGAAGTGCCTGAAAGAGACTAAGACTCGCTTAAGTTCTTTAAATCCTCTCCTTTGTGTTTTAACCCAGCCAACATAGATAGATAAATATGAACAAAAATAACTAAACTAAAACCAATTTTACTCAAATTCCTTAATCAAAACCAAATATAACCTAAAGACCTAAACTGAAACCAATCCATACAAATATCAAAAAACTTAATCATATTTAATGCACAAACCAAAAAAACATTACTTAAAGACCTAAATAGAAACTACTCCAAACAAATTGGTTAGTCAATTTGGAGAAGGAGATAAACACAAAAATAAATAATATAAATGCAAAGCAATTATGAGCGACTTTTACTGTTTTACAATATAAATTATGTTACCACTATTAATTGGTTCCTTGACTCAGAAATTGGTAAAAATTCCTTTATACACAATAATTTTTGTTTCAGAAATTTTAGTCCATTTTTGCTTGTAACCCTATCCACTGCAACATACAATTGCCCATGACTAAAAAAAGGTTTTGGCAAATACACAATATAGCATCCATGTACTAACTTCAGAATAAAAATATGCAATATAGAAATTAAAAAAACATAATTCTTTGATAGAATACAAATTGTACATAGAGGTAGTAAAAACTATGGCAATCTTGAAATGAAACAATTAAACCAAACATAAAACCAAGTTTGAGATAACCAAGAAACTTAAATATGCAATCACATTCCAATTTCAAATTACTTCTAGAAACATATTACCAATAAATATGTAGGAAATAGTACAGATTAAAGGAGAGACTGGTAAATACCTGATTGTCCTTATCTTGTAGTTGTATTACCAAATAACCCAAATAACAAAATGCCAAATCCCTACCTGCAAAACAATAAGAATCCAATTTTCAGCTAACATAAACTGAATAATTTCCCACAGCCCCATCAAATTTCTCTACTACTCTTCTAGTCCACAGCAATAGCAGCCCAACAGAGGCCCCTAAAGCTCCAAAGTGACACCAATCCACAGACTAATAATCAAGATGGTAAACCATTGTTACAATAGTGCATAAAAAAAAAAAAAAAAATTTGTACAATACTATCAACTATTACCAAAACTATCTAAATGTTGTTTTCTACTATATAAACCTATCTCACCATCAATACCAATCCCAATATCTAACATATGAATCATAACAATTATTGCATTCATGGACCATAAGAATTGAAACAGGCATGAGAAATATCAATTTATTCTGCACTATCCAGTGGTCAGCTAAAATGAAATAGCTTAGCCAGCTAGGTGCATCATGGTCATAACATGGAGATATAATTTTTCCAGATCCAATATCCAACATATTAATCATAAAAAAATTTCAAATACACAATCTCAAAGAATTAGAATTTAAAATTCCATATGAATTTCGAATTTAAATTCACAAACTATACACTAAAATCAAGTTTTTAAGCGGTATCCACATGAACCCAGATAAAAATTCACAAAATTGAATCCAAAAAAACTGAATAGAAAAGCAGAATTATAAAGCGAGCAAAATAATTTCAAAAGAGGGGAATGAAAAATACAAATTCTCAGCCGTGAGTTGCATTGTAACAACTAATCCCTAAAAAATATATTATTTATAATATATATAATATAATAATAATAACAGTAGTTGCTTATATCTCATGGACCACAGTTTAGAAGTTTCTTATGTCGTTGCCCTCTTGGTATATATAATTATATATTCTAAATTTCAATTAAATTTCATAAAATGACATTACTTATAAATCACATTTACATTGTCTGGGTCCCAATCATTATGATTGTATTCTGAAAAGAATAATACTAGAAACACAAATTATTTTATAAAATTTTTTACAAACTATTGATGTGGTAAGTGATTTTTGGTAAATGAAAAAGTGATATTAGTGGTGGACCTAGATAAAAACCAATAAGAAATTAACCACATCAACATTTTGTAAAAATATTGTAAAATAGTTTGTAGATGTAGCATTACTCTTCTGAAAAAAGGAAGATATATATTTAAATGATTGTAATTTGTGAAAAATTAATGAGTAATGCTATTATTACAGACACAAACTATTTTACAACATTTTTCTAAACTATTCATGTGACCAACTTTATATTAGTTTTTATATAGGCTCATCATTAACATCACTTTTTTATTTATCAATAACTATTCATCACATTAGCAATTTATAAATTTTTTTGTAAAAGAATTTGTATCTCTAGTATTATTCAAAATTAATATTTCTATTTTATATACACACTTTATTCCCTTTAAAGAGGGGCCAGTCAATGAAATAAAGCTATGTCAACCCATATAAAAAAACAAAAATTTCCTGAATTTCCTTATTCTCTTTTATTTTGTCTTTACTCTTTGTGGTAATATTTGCTTCAAAAAAAAAAAAAAAAAAAAAAAAAAATTCACCATACAATTGACGCCACTCCCCCGCCCAAATCTCTGTATCTGATTAGGTAAAACTTGACGTTGAGTAGTCATAGTCATAGAATTGTACCTTGGTTCCCCCTCAAAAGTTTAAGGTCATGAATAAAAGTTTATTTTTTCTGTCTTCCCATCTTATTTAAAAGAAATCGATTAGCAGTTTCTCCCGTTCTAAGCTCAATATTAATTAGCTAAGTGCAATAGTAGTCTCCAAACAACCAGGCAACTCCAAGAGAAGCAGTTTAGATTATGAGATTAAAAGTACACCAGAAAGTTGTGACATTGCTTAATTTGCTTGTGCAACCATCCCAAAGTTTTGAAACTCGGACCGTTCATTAAACCGTAAAAGAGAGAGGTTTAAGATTTTTGAGGTCGAACTGAGGTTGAACTAGAGTCGAATTATGATGACGTCATAATTAATTTAATAATTATTTTATATATATTAAATTAATATAAATACAAAATTTGACTAAATTAATCCCTAAATAAATATAAAAGTCTATATTTCAAATGTATTTTTTATATCATACTAGTAACTTTCATAAGATAAATAAAAAAAAAATTAAATTCAAAGCGAACATAAGTCAAACCACATCATAAATCATTTAATAATAAAATAAAATAAAAATAATAGATAAGATTAAAAAAGAAAAGGAGCAATATTGAATTAAAAAACATGGGTACTTTGAAATTAGATTCATGAAGCTTCTAGGAAGCTCCACTCCCACCAAGCGAAAATTATATTATGTACCCGGCATATATGCCGGGTACACAGTATACTTGCTCCCCACCAAGTACCAACTACCCACATGCATTGGGCCCATAAATATCTAGATATCACATTCCAAATCACTTTTATTCAAGGGTACTGTTAATGGGTGCCGCACAACATTTGTTAATGTGATAAAATTTAAAATAAACTATTCACTTTTTTTAAGGACGTGGAAAAAACTGAATATATATTAAATGTGTGTCAGTTTAGATGAAAAAAATCAAATTATTTTGTAATAAACTACAGCTAAAAAGTAAAATTTTGCCAATTTCCTATGCATTGGAATTTGTGATAGATTATAAATGAACTATAGCTAGTTCATTAACAAGGGCTGGCCGGCACCTGCTAACAAAGTCCATTATTCAAAGCCTCATAAAAGTCTCAGACTCTCACTTTTTCTCTCTGGAAGTGGCAGAGACACAAGCTTGAAGAAGTGAGTTTTAATGGCAGCACTTGAGCTCTGTCCGTGACTTGAATTTTTGTTTTGTTTTGTTTTTTTTTTCTTCTTCTTCTTCTTCAATCTGATGTGAATCTTATCTTTTTTTTTCTTCTTTTCTCAAGCAATCCGATAACTTCTTCTACACTTTTACTTTTCTTTCCAGCACCTTTCTTTTTTTTTAGGAATTTTCTAGCACCTACTTCTCAGATTTGAAATCTTGTGTCTCTCTCTCCCTACTTCTCAGTCTCTCATCTTCGGTCTACCTCAGTTCTCAAGCAAATTATAACAGATCTGAAGGTACGACTCTCTTTCACAGCTTTATCCTTAACTCACTCTCCCTCTTTCTATTCCCGTCTCACTCTTTCTTCCCTAAAGAACATATCTGGCCAACTTGAAACTGCTCTTCACGAAGAAATTTTCTGGGGAGGAAACCGAAAAACCCGTGTCCGGTTCAGAAAATCGTGCTGTTTGACCGCGGTTCGAAAGGTTCACATCAAAAATATAATTTCCGATTTTTTGTGTTTAAAGAACCGTTTTAAGGAACGGTTCTCAGTTAAACCGGTCGTCCGGTCCGGTCCAAGTTTCAAAACCTTGACCACCCCTACTAACACAGCCTTATGAAAATCTTTGTTTTAAACCAAGAAGCACCATGAATTTATAATGAAAGGTTTAGTTGTATTATTTTTCTTAGTTCCTAAAACCACACACCTACTTAGTTTGTTTGTTTGTTTTTTTTTTTAAGTGCACATATGAAATTAAAAAAAAAGTTTAATTTATTTCTTCCAATATGTAGAACACAAGTTTATGTTTATGTTTTAACTTTTTCAATAGATAATTAGTAAATCATAGTAAGATATGGTATGCATATACTACAATAAGTGCTTTAATAGATATGATTCAACATATTTCAAGAAAAATATTGCAACTAAGAAAGAATGGTACAAGTATTACACATTTATATTCTAAAAGTTTGAAACTAAAATAATGAAAATTTTATCATATACATTTTGGGAGATTAATACAATAATTAAACATACTTGCAAAAGTGAACTTTCTTTCCAAACAAAATTTTTTTCCATAAAGATAAAAAATTTTATTGCCATGTTAATCTATACTAAATGAGGATTTCATATCATTATATATTGTGACTAGAAAGTCTTTAAATGTCAAATATAGGTGAAGGTGAATTTCAGTTTCGAGAATTATATTGGGCTTGGATTCAGATGACTTCTTCTTAATCATTTAATTATAAGTTATATATTATAAATTTTTATTAATATGTCCTTTTTTATGGGTAATATCAAGGTTGTTATTTATATTTGTTTCCCAAATTTTCTGTTAAATAGTAGCTATTATCACTATTGTAGTATCAATATTTAACTTGGGTATTTCTCATGACATATCTCATGTCAATTTTCAGTGAAAGTTATTCATTTCAAATTTTAAGCATAAGATTAAAGCCACGGTAGATGGTGATGAAATTGTTTGTGTGAGAACCTTTGCAAACAAAATTTTGTGAGAACATTTGTTTTTAATCAAATAGTACCATAACTTATCAAGTTTGCGTCATTTTGATTAGTTCCTGAAACCACTTGTCTACCTCTAGAGTGTAAAATTATGTGTAAACGAGAGAGAGAGAGAGAGAGAGAGAGAGAGAGAGAGAGAGAGAGAGAGAGAGAGAGAGAGAGAGAGAGAGAGAGAGAGAGAGAGAGAGAGAGAGAGAGATTCAATGTTACATTTGGTGTAACTCTAAGCAATGTTACACCACCCAATAACTTGTTATTAAATTCATATTTTAATAATCCCACCGTTAAATTACATGTTTTATATGTGCTTAACATGCATGGAAATTTTCATGCTAATCGGATGTTATTTACCTTGTGATCCATAAACTTATCTTTATGAATTATTTTAAACTATAAAAACTTTAATTTAAACAATTGATTGATAACATGATTATTAATCTTTGATAACCGTGAAATTTTGCAAGTATGGAGAGTATATGAATATAATGTAATCCAACGATAGATTTGTCAAAATTCTCACCTAATAATAAGTTATTAAGTGATGGAATATCGTTTAGAGTTACACAAGGTGTAACTTTAAGTAATGTTACACTACCTAATTCTTTTTAATTAAATGTGAATTTTGATAAATCCACCGCTGGATTACATTATCTTCATAAATTTAAAGATGATCAAAGATCAATAGTCATGTCATCTACCAATTGCTTAAATAAAAATAAAAAAAATTTAATTTATTTGTGATATGTACATCAGTAGTTTATGTTTATGCTGTAATTGTTCAACATATATAATATGAGTATAATAAATTTATATTCCAAAAAGTTCGCTACAAAAATATGAAAAGAATTCTTATATACTTTTTTAAAAAGTTAAATACAATAATCCAATATACAGACAAAAGCAATCTTACTTTCAACCACATTTATTTTCCTCATAATAAATAAGTGTATAATATAAAATATTAAAATTAAATACATACTAATTTGAAATCAGATAGTCATTAGATAAAATAATATAATATAATTGTTTGCTTTTCGTTTAATTATTCTAGTTGAATTAGTTTCTATTTGTCTTTTTACTCAATAATGTTATGGACATAGGACACAATTTTTTTTTTTTTTTTTTGCAACAATTTCAAAATTTTGATGAAGTATCTTATTTGTGAAAGTTGACTCTGATAAGTTATTACTTTTTTTTTTTTTGGCTCAACAAAGCACGATGTTTATTTTTTATTTTTATTTTTATGTTTTAACAAGGATGAGTTTCATTGACATAACCAATTAGAAAATGAAAACTAGAAACCAAAAAAATTAAAGATTTTTTTTTTTTTTTGAGAGAGTTTCAAACCTCTAGGGTGGGGATTAAACTTCAAATCTCTTATTTAATTATCAGAGACTTTACTAATTAAGGAAAAACTTAGTTGCACATTGCCCAAGTTCGCAACTAGTTAAAAAATAATAAAAAATATATAAGCACCCTAAAGTATGGCTTGGGTTAATTAAGCTTAGCAACAGCATTTTCCTATTGGTTAGTTTGGTATTTTGATTGTGAGGGGGCTGGATATGGTCCAATGCTTGGATGGGTCTAAGGCCCATACTTTGGTACCACGTCTAAGGTCCAAATTTATAAGTTTGGCATGTTTGACGCCACGTGTAACGACTGAGCCTTTTGGGTTCAGTGGTTTTCGAAATAGGCTTTTTGGGCCTGGTCGTGGCCTGAGATTTCGATTTTATGAAGGGGCCTGTGGGCTCGACCATGGTCAGTTTGAAGGCTGGGCTTGACTGTTAGGAGTTTTAGTATTAAATGATGCTATCAAGTGGCAGCAACGACCACAAGTTGCACATTTTAGAACAACAAAATTGTACCACGGTACACTTTTGGCATAATAGTCATTTTACAAGTATTAAGTATTTGTGAAGTATGAGGATAAGGATTGAGATTCAAGTCATTAAGAGAGAGCTTTACATATATATACACTTAGATTAGACTAGAGTAGAATTTTTATTTTATATAAAAAAAAAAACAATTTAATTGATGTACAAAATACAATAAATTCAATTATTATTTTTTTAAAGGAAAATAGGGAAAAATTGGGGTATCTATAGTTTCCCTTCTTTGTTTGTGTCTCGTGTATACAAGATGCTAGATGAAGAAAAAAAAAATGATGAATTTTGACTCGTGGGATAAATTCAATCTATGTTCCATGAAAATCATTCTTAAGATTTTGGTTGCAAAGGAATTCGTACTTTAGGTGGTTGTCTATAGCTAAACAACTAATTTTTCCCCCTCTCTCTTTGAGACTACGTTTATGGAGGTTAATTGAAGTATTTTTTTTTTTTTTTTGAAACTAATTGAAGTATTAGTTATGTGTGAAAACATCTAATAATTATTAGACTCAATTAAAAAAAAACTTGAAAAGAAAAAGAGCTGGAAGATGTTAAAAAATGTTTGAGTTGAAGAAATTGAATGAAAAAATAAGGCCAAAATTAAATCACTATTTTCAGTTACAAACCTTAATTATATTATTACCACATTTATAATTATTATTTTATAAATAAATATTACATTACTATAGAAGTCCTCAAGTCTTAAAGCACACTTATAACATACCAAAATGATTACCATTTGTATCTTATTAATTTTCCTAACTATTCCCATACTCATTTCAATGCCTTTTTTTTTTTTTTTGTTGAGAAACCAGACAATATGCCTGGGAATTTATAAAACTGGAAACAACTCAATAAACATCTAAAAGGACAAGGGGAGAAATGTCTTCAGGAAGGTCTTCCAACCAAACCCGAATCCCCAACAAGTCTTTGGCCTTTTAAGCAAGAACATCAGCCACAACATTACAAAGTATTTCAACATGATAGTTTCATCCAAAAAAAAAAAAAAGACAGAATTCAAAAAACTGGAAATCAGCCACAAGAAAAATGATATCATCAATGATATTCCCATATGAAGAAAAACAACCAGACCATTGAGAAAGAGCATTAATCACCATCGACAAATCCAGTGGCGGCTCCAGGAAATTTTTTCAGGGTGTTTCTCAACAAGCATAAATTACACAATCTAATAAACAAAAAATTTTATATATTGACAACAACAACAATAAAAAAATACGCAAATACATAAAATTTACAATTGCCTTCTACGAGTTTTCATATTTTGAAATCGTTGCATAATAGTCTCATTATCAATGCTACAAGCTACATCTTTTTCAATATACACAACTAAGCAATCATTCATCCATTGATCTCCCATTCGATTGCGCAGTTCATTCTTTACATATTTCATTGCTGAAAAACTTCTTTCTACTGTTGCAGTAGCAACTGGAAGGGTCAAAGCTAGCTTCACAAGTAAATAGACTAATGGATAAGTCTCGTGTTTCCTTGTGCTCATTAACTTTTCAACAAGTTCACTAACTCCTTGAAGCTCTAAAAAGAAGTCATTGCTGCGCATATCAAAAATGTAATTCTGCAGTTGTGAGTCAAGTGCCAAAATATCTGTCCCAAGAAAATCAGAAGGATAGACCTTAGCTAGACGTATCAACTTTTCCTTATCGAAAGCCACAAATGAATTACTTGGATTCAAGCAAGCAATACAAAGTAGCAAATTGGTATTCGCCTCAGAAAAGCGATTGTTAAGCTCTTGAAGTTGCATATCTATGACTGTGTAAAATAGCTCAACACGATAATGATGTAAATTTGAATTTTTTTGGGTGTTGCGTCGCGGCCTCCCACTAACTACAAATATCGCTTCCATGTCCAAGATAGGAATATCATGTGAGGTACAAAATAAAGATACTTCAGCCAATAAAGATGTCCATCCATCATCTCTCATCACTTGCAACCGTTGCTTAGACACTTTAACAAGATCCATAGCATTTACTATATCTTGATTTTTTTTTTTTTGTAATGCTATTGATAACTCATTTGTGATCTCTAAAATATTTTTCATCAAGTGTAAAGCAAAGACAAATTCAAAAGAGAGAATTGACCTCATAATAGATCGAGCTTCAACTTTTTGGTCGGAGAGGCCATCTTCTTCAATAATCTCTAATACATCAACAACAGCAGAGAACATCAAAATCAAGTTGAAAATAGTCCTATAATATGATCCCCAACGTGTATCACCAGGACGTTTAAGATTTGTCTCTTGATTCAAATCTTGCCCACTTCTACATACACCATTTTCTAAATCTTCTTTAATTTTGACAAATTGTATATCTCGAAGAGCATCTCGTCTCTTACAAGAGCCTCCAACAACTATTACTAAATTACTAACCACATAAAAAAATTCAGCAATGTTAATGTGATTTTTAGCAACAGCAACAAGTGTCAATTGAAGTTGATGAGCAAAACAATGGACATAAAATGCTGACTTGTTCTCTTTCAAAATCAAAGTTTTGAGACCATTGATATCACCTTGCATATTACTAGCCCCGTCATAACCTTGCCTACGTAGATTCGATAAACTCAAATTAAGTTCACAAAGTAAACATTCAATAGCATGTTTGAGTGACAAAGCGGTAATACTTGCTACATGTACAATACCAAGGAATCGCTCTATAATAATTCCTTCTTTGTTCACATAACGAAGAACGAGGGCCATTTGTTCTTTCACTGAGATATCACGTGACTCATCAACTAATATTGAAAAGAACCCATTGTCAAGATCCTTGATGATGGCTTTGGATGTTTCACGTGCAATTGCATTCACAATGTCCTTTTGAATATCATGGTGGGTAAGCTTGCAATTTTTCGGAGCTTTTTGCAACACTTCATTGATAGATTCATTGTGATCCCTCAAAAATTGTACAAGCTCAAGGAAATTTCCTTTATCACTTGAACCTTGAGATTCATCGTGACCACGAAAAGCTAATCCCCGGCATAAAAGGAATCTTATGCAATCAACTATTGCATTTAATTGAACCCGATATTCAATTTTATCTTGACTTGATTGCTTAACAAAAACACTTTGAATGTGTTGCTTTTCCTTCAATAAATCTACACTCTTCTGGACAGCTTGGTTATGAGCACTATTAACTCCTCTAACATGGGAATTTAACTTATCTTTCTGATTCCAAAGTTTGAATCCCTTCGTTACAAAAGTGTCACCTCCTCCTTGCTTTTCAACATCTTGCCCAAATAGGTAGCAATAAAAACAAAATACTGCATCCTTGTCTATACTATATTCCAACCAGTATCTATTTGTATACCATTCGGATATAAATCGACGGGGCTTTCCAGAAAAATATGATATAGGGTAATCATCACTGTGTAAAACAGGTTGACAAGGGCCTTTTGTTAAATAATATCTTCTTATTTCATCATGATGATTAGGATGATAAGATGATATTTTTTCTCGTAGCCCAGGATCTGAAGGAAGATTCTCTAAGTTAAAGTTAATACGAATTCGCTTAGAAGATGAAGATGAATCTTGTGCAGGAGCTAAATCTTGCGCAGGAGCTGAATCTTGCGCAGGAGCTGAATCTTGGGTACGTGGTTTTCTTATCAAATATTTGTCCATAATTCTAGCAAAAGAATAAACAATAGACTATAAGTTTATTTAAAATATTAATAAAATTATTAATTATTAATTTATTATTGTTTAGTTATTTCATTAATTTGTTTGTCTTTTATAAACTATAGCCCATGCCGATCAAGAAATTAATTTAGTTCATACCTGCTGGGCTATGAAATTAATTGGGTTGACACTCAAGTGGGTTTGGCCCACAAATGCTTAAACAAAATACCCATTTGTTGCTTAATTACGTGGCTGACCCAAAATAAAAGAAAAAGAAAGAGCCAATCCTGGCCCGTGAAGTCCATCCTAATTCCTAAAGCTACTAACACAGCCCACATGTGGAGAAAGCATCTCATGGTTATAATCTAAAGCCCGTGCATTTTTCTTTTATGTATACAAATCTAAAGCCCTTGTTTAGTAAAAGTATAATAGGGATAAAGCCCTTTTTTTAATAGGACAAAGCCCAGGTTTAATACAAAACTAAAGTCCATGAAATTCAAACACTCCTTTTTATACTGGTATCCACACAGCTTGATCAGGACCAGAGGAGGGCATATTCTACACGGATACATATACAAGTACAGGTACAGGTATAATACGGCGACACGAGTAATTTTCTAAAAAATTATACTATGATACAGCAAATAGAACACTATTACGACATGGTACAACACGGAGTAATAGTTCATTAATTAATGATTTGGCATCTCTTGAGTAATAGTTCATTGTAATAGTATGGATCATTTTTTAAAATTATTATATTACCTTTTATTTTCTAATGTTCAACAGAATCATTGCTTGGATATCATTTGTAACACCGGATTTGACCCTAAAATTATTAATTATTATTTAGCCTAACATAATTTAATTTATTTGTCTTTTATAATGTATTGGTTAATTATACTGTTTTAATTATTGTTGTTTAGCATAACAATAAACTATATTACTTTAATTTGTTTGTCTTTAATTATATTGCTTTAATTTGTTATATTATTTAGTTTTTTGTGCACATTACGCTAAAAGAGCCAAACATTTTACATCCTATGTGCAGCATAATAATTAAAGCAGTGTAATGTGCAGTACATTACACTGCTTTAATTATTATTTACTACCTGGCCCCATGTGTCCATCAACCCATCTACCCCACCCCACTCATCAGACAAGCACAAATTGTCCCCAATCATAACCTGCCAATCAGAAAATTTCACAATCACAATACACATTCACGCTAGAAGACAATCAATATCACCAACCCAATACACACTGATCAATAGTACCGGATAAGACAAAGCCAAACAAACAGGCAAAAAGCAAAATAAATTTAAAAAGTAAAGTTGTAAAGAGTAAAGGTTCGTTCTCATAAAAGAAAAAAAGAAAAAGAAAAGAGAGTAAAGATTCGGCAGCCAATGGGAGAAAGAGAGAGATACTGAGTTAAACTAAAATAAAGAGAAAGAGAGACCAAACTTGCATTTTCATTTCCTATTTTTCATCTCAGCATGAAAGAGAGAGAGAGAGAGAGAGAGAGAGAGAGAGAGAGTGAGAGTGAGAGACTGAGAGAGAGTCAGAGAGAGAAATACCTTGAGGCAGAGCACCGGAGCAGCCGAGACCTATCTGCAAGCTGCGATCTACGATCTGCGACGAGGGGCAAACGACGAGCAACGACGAGGGCAAGCGACGAGGGAGGGGCGAGCCGCGAGCGAGCGACGATGACTAGGGGCGAGCGATCTGCGACGGAGTGAGCTGCGCGGCCTGCGCCTGCGAGCGATGTGACCGTCTCACCGTGGGGTTTGCCGGTTTGGTTTGATTTTGCTTTGTATTGTGTTTGGTTTGCTCTCTGTATTGGGTTTTTTTTTTTTTTTTTGATAAACACTCTGTATTGCAGTATTGGGTAATGGGGTTTGGTTTGATTTTGCTCTGTATAGATTGTATTGGGGCTTGGTTTACTCTGCCAATGAAGTGACCGGTTTGATTTCTGACCTGCTTTGTACTTTTTTTTTTTAATTTTTTTTTTTTGGGTGAGAATCCATGGGTGATGGGTTTGCTACCTCCGGATTATGTTGGGCTTGCTGTGGGGCCGTGGGCAGTGGGCTTGGTTCTGATACAAATTTTTTTTTTTTTCCAGATTTTTGTTCAAAAATTTTTTTTTTTGGGTTTTTTTTTTTTTTAATTTGAGGGTGTTCCTAATTTTTTGATTGAGGGTGTTCCTAGTATGGATTAAATATAATTTTTTTTTTAAAATTTTTTTCAGGTCAGGGTCTTCCTGGGAACACCCTGCCCTTAACGTGGCGCCGCCCCTGGACGAATCACCTTCAAAAATAACTTTCCGAAGTCCAAGTTCACTTGCGAACCGAACCGCTTTGCGACAAGCTAATGCCTCCAATTCATTCACAGTTTGAGTTAGAGGAATGGGCATGGATAGAGCTCCAATCACTTCACCACGCCAATCATGGACAATGACCCCAATGCCTGCCAAGTTCAACAATTTGAAGACCGTTGCATCGAAATTCACTTTGTACTGCTCAGCTTCTGGAGGACGCCGTTCTCATTTCAATGTCTATTCAATAATTTTGCTCGTTTTGTGCTATCCTGTGCGTCTTCGTTTCATTTCTGTGGGTTCATGGGCACTGTTCATGAGGCCTACAACTTGAAAAAAAATGCAAATTTAACTTTAAAACTGGATCCTACGGCATTATTACATATTTAAAAATTATTTTGTTAAAGTGTTTTCAGTTTTCAGCAATAAGCAGTATTCAAACAGACCCTTAATTGACTGATAATTTTTTTTTTTAAACTTCCAAAAGAAGATTAAAATAATAATTTGAAAAAAAAAACTACCATAAAATATTTAGTGCTATTATAATACATTTGGATTAATTTCCTTCAATAATACCACTCAGTAATTACTAATTATCATTATATGCATAATAACTAAGAATATGCATAATAACTAAGAATCACAAGCCAAGAATCTTGTACCTTAATTGACACTCCTCATGCACAAAGTGTTTGGAGATCTAAGAGAAAAATGATTCAAGCTATACCACAACAATCGGTATAAATGGGACTCCACTGGCCTCTAGGAAGGCAGCTGTTGCCGGAATGCCCTCAGTGAATGAGAGACAAGCTGCTGCAGCTTGGCAGAATTTACAGGGCTAAGCATCTGTGATCTGTCCTAATATTTCTTGTTGATGGACAGGTTTTATATATGCATGACTGTATGACTTAAATGTACTCTCTCTTCTTTCCATTATTTTGTCCAAACTCTTGAACTTTCTCTCGCGTGCTTGGGACTTAAAAGCTGTTTCGATTGCATGAATGTGTCCTATTGTTGGTCTTCTGGCCTGTCGGAACTTGGTAGTACTATTCTGCATAAATTGAAGATTTTGCCACTAAAGTTATCTCTATGTTGAAGATCATTTCTCATGGTGAAGCACCAGTTGACATATCATAGGGAGACTCCCTTTTTCCTGATGGATTAATGTCCCATTTGAGACTTGAACATTGGACCTTGCCATTTTGAAAGTTTTGGATTACTTTTGAAAGAGTGGTATATGTTTTTTAAATATGAGGATTTTGGGCTCATAAAATCTTTGGCGAATTTAATTTAAATCTAAATATTTATCCTTTTTATATCATCTAATCAAAATATTGGGATTTAGACTCCCCAACCCAAATTCCCCCCAGCCCAAATTAAAGTTAATAAGGAATTAGTATTGAACTAAATAGTTATACTTATACTCACTAGTATTGAATGTTTCATTTTAAAATAAAAGTTTCAGAATATATTATCAAAATGCATCGAAATTTCTCCAAAGCCAAAAAAATTTACAGAACAAGATAAGAGAGATTTTTATTTTTAAAGTGATTTTATATATAATGGAATGTCATTATGTACGATGAATTGGATAATGGATGGGCATAAATTTAGAGGGATTTATTTCAAGAACTTTATTCTTATCTGCCAAAAATCGTCGTAAGAGTGACATTGCAAATGGAGATTCTTATTTCGCCTTGTTGAGCAGGCTCACAATTTGAAGCAATTTGCCTTTCGGTGAATGCAGGTTGCTTAGGAAAGGGAAGATCCACGATATCACTATTAAGCATCGAAATAACAGTAGAGATAGCAGGCCTATCTCTTGCCGTTTCTTGTACACATAGCAATCCCACATGTATGCATCTCAACATCTCCATTCGAAAGCAAGGATCCCATATTGTTGGTTCGATCAAAGCCATGCTATTGCCATCATTCCACAATTTCCATGCCTGAAAGATAACAAGTGTGAAAGACAAAAATTGGGATGTATAATCTTTTTGGCAGTTACCAATTGGGGCTTTGAATAAAACGGACAATCAATTTGATAGACTTACAAATCCTACAAGGCTCAAGTAGTACTGTTCATCATTGTAAAAGCTAGTGTTTTTTCTCCCACTAACAATCTCTAGTATCAATACACCAAAGCTAAAAACATCTGATTTCTCTGAAAAAAGTCCTTGCATTGCGTATTCAGGAGATATATATCCGCTGCATTTAAAAATTGAAACACATCCTCATCATTTGACTATTTAAGAACAAAAAGTGGTGTTATTGTATTTTTATTTATTTTAGAACAACTTAAATTTTAATTCAACAAAGCACTTACTATGTCCCAATAACCCTTTTAGTATTAGCTTGATTTTCAATGCCATCGAAAATTCTAGCAATTCCAAAATCCGATATTTTTGGATTTAGGTCTTCATCTAACAAGATATTACTTGCCTTTAGATCTCTATGAATAATCTTCATTCTAGAATCCCTATGAAGGTATAGCAGACCTCGACCAATTCCTTCAATAATGTTGAAGCGTTTTTTTCCAATCAAGAAGTCTTTGGTTGAGTGGATCTAAATGAATAGTGACAAGAAAAAAATTACAAAGGAAGGGTAAATTTGTTTGGAAAGAAAATATACAAATTTGGAGGTCAAGATCAACATATTAACGATATAGAAAGTTATTCTACAGATGAGCCTAAAAGGCAGAGAATCTAAATGTACTAACCAAAAACAATTGCGTCCAAACTTTTGTTTGGCATGTACTCATAGATCAACACCTTTTCTTCTCCCTCAGTGCAACAGCCAAGAAGTCTAACAAGATTTCGATGTTGGAGTTTAGAAATCACCACCACCTCATTCATAAATTCTTCAAGCCCTTGTCGAGAGGATGTTGACAGTCTTTTCACTGCTATTTCCTGTCCATCATGCAATTTTCCCTTGCAAAACAAACAACGAATCTGAGCCCGTATCTGTATGATTTGAAGAGGAACCAATGAAGTCTACAAGAGCAACCATTACCTTATAGACTGAACCAAAGCCACATCTCCCAAGCATATTAGATACATGAAAGTTTTTTGTTGCAGTTGCCACTTCTTTCAAACTGAAAACTGTCAGCTCATTGAGTTTAACATCGTTCAAGTAGTCAAGCAGCAAGCTCTTCCTGCTTTTAATTTTTCTAGCTGTTACAAATTCTAAAAGTAAGTAATCTGTTGATGAGATAGTCAATGCTTCGCTTACTTATCTTTTGAATTTTTTACCAATAAATAGTGAGTTTATGCAAAACAGAAATATAAGATTACAAAAAATAATCACAGAGAGAACACAAAGGTTTATATGGTTTGGCTTTAGGCCCACTTCCATGGGCTGTCTAGGAGAAAGTTTCACTAAGAAAAAAAGGATCTCACAAAACCCGTATTCTAAATACACCCTAGGAGCTTTCTTTCCCCACAGCAAGCACACCACATGAATTCATAATTCTCAAAACCTGATGTTCCAGATACCAAAGTTGATAGGTTGCCCAACCCGACCCATGCAGAGTCATGGTGACAAAGACTAAGGTTGGAAGAATTTGTATATGAGCAGTTTGTGTTTGCACATATTGTGGGCAATAGGCCTTTTCCTTTGTATATAGATATACGTATCTCAACATCGCGAAAAGAAAAAAGAATTATATAATTGTCTAAGTCAGAAAGTTCAGTATTCCAAATACCACTTGAATTGATTTACATAAAGCAAATATACATAGTATAAGGCCTATTTCGTATAAAAAGAAGGATTTTGTTAATATGTGCTCTAAGGGCACACAATAATTTTCATTTATGGAAAAAATTTTCTTGGGAATTGAAAAAGTATTGACAGCTTTTTCAATTCCCGAGAAAATATTTCTAAAAGTGGATGGCTTAATGTGTGCCCTTAGGGCACACGTTAACCGGACCCTAAAAAGAAAAGGGACTATAGAATTGTCAAACTCGGCAACTTGGTATTCCAAATACCACTTGCATGGCAAGTGGTTCACCCATTTTAAAGAAAAGTCAGGCCACTGTCAACATAAATAGACATAGTACCTGGCTTTTTAGCAGTCCACCTCCATAAGTAGCATGCCGTGCTGACAATGGCAATCACTCCAATAATCAGTGTAATACTGATGATTACTTTCAAATGTCTCTCTTTGTCTGTGTATCAAACAAGTTCAAAGTACTACTAAGTCAAATTTAAGTTATGAAATTTTATCAACATCATTATTTATCTATGAGAAGACTTGCTGGACTGTTAATTTTGGACAATTTATAATACCTAAAAATCTGATCAATGGGTTCTGAGAAAAGAATACATTTCAAGAGAGAGATGGCAGCTCTGCATTTTTTTTCCTAGTTATAATGTTTTTCAAACAGTCAATTTTCAGGAGGCTGACAAATAAGCTGACATTGTTGCAGGGTTGTAGGTGGGAAGATCAATAGTCCTAAGACTTATCCACATATATATGATATATGATGGCTTTAAGAAGTAGTAAAAGTTCTAACAGCTGAAGTAAATAAGAACATTGAAATCTTGTTGCATTTATATTATATCACCAAGTAAACAAACAACTGGACTGACTGCTAGATGATCAAAAGCATAAGATTATGCAAAACAAACTGTGACAGAAAACAAAATGCCTTACTGAATTCGGAATAGGCCAGACGAATATATATATCTGATCCACGAATGGAGAATTTCCTTAGGTCAATTAAGTTTCCACTCCATGACATACAACCAATTCCAGCATCATGTGCATAAGCCACACAAGCACAGTTCTCCAAGCACTGCTTTCGACAACTCTCTTTAGCCCCATATGACCTCTCCGTAAAGTCTGGCACTTTGAACATCTTCAGTTTCAAAAACCAATCTGCTTTTTCTTCTTCAACACTATTACTCACCTTTTGACACTGCAATGGTGCCTTCCTAATACACCCACTTGTCCAATTTCCTCTGTTCCATTCCTCAATAATCTTTGGCTCAAACCCCCTTTTACAGCTACAGATTGGTGAACTCAGCGAATCACAGCTGCAAAATGCACCACAAGTGCCATAAACATCACACTCATCTTTTGGTGCTAACCCCACAACCTTCCAATCCTCCTTGCTATCATCCCAATATGTCTGCACTAGGTTTCCTTGTGAATTCAACACAAATTTTGATAAGGGTAACACATTCGCAAAATCAAAAGTTGAATAAACAGTACCTTCTTTATCATCCACCACACTAAATCCATTATGATGTTCTGGATTCCAGTCAGGTTCACCAATAAAGATCTGACCATTCCATGGACCACTCCGCCAATATGGACGACCATCTTTCCATATGAAAGCTTCGGGAATGCTCCCTGAAGCCATGCCTACAGAGAAGCTTCCAATGGATGGATCAGAAGGGCTTTTCCATGATGTATACTGTACTGTCTGATTTGTCCTTAAATTGATACTAAGTTTCATATTTGGCAAGAATGTATTAGAAGGATGTTGGAAACTCTCCCATATGATTTTCCCTCTAGTGTTTTCTCGCAAGGCGAGGTTCCCTGAATCCGAAAGGTGGAAATTTGAATTGGCAACAGAGTTTGTAACATTTGATGACCAAAGAATCTCCTTTTGTCCATCTAATACTACAAGATTGCCGTCCTCTGATATAGTAAGAACCCCAGAAGAATCCTTGAGGGGTTTCTCTCTGTTAGCTACCCATACGACAGTGAATATAGATATTCTATTATACCATATTCCAAGGTAGTGATTAGTAGAATTTACTGGGCTAAAGAATCCCAGTTTGAAAGCACTCCCATTGGAGATTATGTAGTCTGGGTCTCTGATGGATTGTGGAGATATAATGGTGTCTCTAGCAACGCCTAAGTTTAAACAAAGGCAACAAAAGACAGACAAAAAGTTTATCTTGCCAAGTAGTTCCATAACTTGTTAGAAACTACTTGTTTGTTTAAGTGCAGAATAGGGACTCCATCTTTATCTAACAAGTAACTGTTGTTTGTTTTTGATGCTGCCCCAGACTTGAATGAGTCCAACAACCAATAAATTACTTCATGTCATAAAAAACAATGAGATATGCTACAACCATGAAAACAACATTTTTAGAAACTATTGGGTAGAAAATTCTTATTATTTTTATTTGGGTCAACCATTTATATAATTTATTTATTTATTAATAATGGCTAATCATATCAACAATTTGTATAATATTTTGCAAAAAGTTTGTAACTCTAGCATTTTCCAAAATTAAGAGTATTTGTTCCTAAAGAGATAATAATTAATAATACTTAAAATAATAGCTACTTATTTTTCATCCAAAAAAAAAAAAAAAAATTTTAGTTGCTTATATCTCATTGATTACAGTTTAGAAGTTTCTTATGCCATTGGAGCTCTAGAATTACATAAATATTATATTAATGCTATTAAAGTGTGTCGCATAAGTTTCATTTGTGGCATTTTGTGGAATGGTGTCAATCTCTCCAATTCTTTATATTTTTATACTTAAAGATAATTTTTTCTTCCTAATTTTTTGGGTGTTTCTAATAAAAAACTAGCAAGAATTACTAATTTTTTTTCTTAACCTTAGGAAATCTTCTTTAGAAAATAAGAATGCCCCATTTTTTGTCTTTAAATGCTTCCATGGTAAGCAGTAACTTGAGAAGAAATGTTGTGTAACACCCCAACCTTTATAAAATAAGTAAATAAATAAATAAAAAGGGTTTTGGCAATATAATTTAAGTGAGTGTAATTTTGTAAATCTATTCCTAAGATATTTGTATTGAGTGGTCCAAAACCTGCCACCCCTTATATCCACACGTTATCTCCATCTCACCCTCCCAGCCCCTCTTCTCTCTCTCTTTTCTACTGGTTCATCAAACCATCTCCTCTCTCTCTGACTTTCACACTCATTTCAGACTTGTGTGTTAGTGTGTATGATCGGTATCATGTGTTTATGGGTTTGATTTTCTGGGTTTGAGAAATCGGTACCCATGTGTTTTTTTTTTTTTTTTTTTTTTGTTGATAAAGTTACCCATGTGTTTCTGTGAAGAAGAAAAGAAAGAAAAAGATAAAAGAAGAAGAAGAAGAAAAATGGCCGTTGGAGTGAGTCTGTGAAGAAGAAAGAAAGAAAGAAAAAGAAAGAAGAAGAAAAAAAAAGAAAAAAGCAGTTGAGTGAGTCTATGAAAAAGAAAGGAGAGAAAAAGAAAGGGGGAGAAAAAAAAAAATTAAAAAAACCTATTGAATCTGACTTGATAGAGATAGGCCAGGAAGGTGGGTCCTACCGATTTGATTTTTTTATTTTTTTACAACTTTGCAATCATAACTCATATTCCATAATCTGAAAACACCAATTTTTTTTTTTTCATTTTCCATCACTCAAACTCATTTTTTTGAGTTATGAGTGATGGAAACTGAGAAAAAAAATTTAGCCAAACAAATGGAGTTGATGTGGGGCCCACAAAAAGTGAGTTATGGGTGATGAAAATTGAGTGATGAGTGATGAAAATCACTCAAACCAAGCAGGGCCTTAGCTTCACACAATGAAAATAAGGTGTCTTTCATCTCTCATTACTCACACAAACCCGTGGCCCCTTTCATTATTCTTTTTGTGGTGAAAGCTTTTGGGTTAAAGATTTTGGTAAGAAACCTCTTCACAGTTCTACTCCTACTCCTATTCTTAAGATTAATTCTTGCTATTAGTCCATTTGTTTTTGGCTATGCTAAGTTACTTTGGTAGTTCTTTGATAGGTCAAGAATGAATTGACCCATTTGGTAAATTATATCAATTAACTAAGGTAAGTGAATTAATTAGATTCAATTACATGCAATACGCGTGGTAGCATAAACAAATCACCAATTAAACTAAATGCAGCAGAAAATAAATTTGGCATGAGTGATTTGTTTACGAATGGGGAAAACCACTGAGGTGAAACCACATCGGATGAATTTAAGGTCACCACTCTTGAGAATTCACTATTATCAAAATAAACGGTTACAAGAAAAGGAATCCCAGTACCTTATACCAACTTATAGTTGAACATTTACCCCAATACACAATTGGACTTGTAATGTAGTGACAATCTCTCCTTTCAATGCACGGCTCCAAGTATGTGACTAACCAATCGATGCATAGATTCCAATACGTGACTAACACACCAACTTGAGAAGGATGTTGGCTGCAAAGTTCTTTAGTTCATCCACACGATGAAGATCAAGAAACTCATTGGTTACAAAACCCTTGGCGCACAGACGCAGCAACCTCTTCAAGAGAAAGATGAACTAGGGCAAATTTTGTCTCCGATTACAATGTGAGTGCGACAACAATTGCAACAACCTTTGCATCAAGTGAGACGGCCCTTAAAATAATCCTTATATATGTCTAGGTTTGTGAGAAAAGAAACTCTACACAAATAGGTTGAATATGCGTGAAAAACAGATATGGAAATTTGAATTTCGTAATTCTCGATAGATACAACTTCTGTGGAGAGTTGTTAAGAATCAAATATTAAATCTCGATAGATACATCTGTCGAGTTTTAATAAACAACACTTCTTCACTTGATTCTTGGACAAATTTGCATGGTTTCAATACTAGACTTGAACTCTTGTTCCTTGAAGTATTAAACACATCCCAGATATACCTAATTATAAGTAAAGTACACTTTTTCAAAGGATTAGCCAATTATAAATGACATATGTTCATAACATGTTCCACATATGTCCTAACATTCTTAATCTATTTATATAACAATCCTTTTGATTGCATTTTTAATGATTGTTGTTCTCATTTTCCTTGATACGCGTTTTGTACTTTAGTAACCTTTTGATTGCTGGATGCCACAAATGGACTTTGTTATTCTGTTGATTATAAATCATGATTCTTATGACCATATGTGAAAGGGTGATACCCCACGTGATTTGAGTCAGCTGCAACACGTGATTTTTAATAAATTATAGAAAAAACTATTTTGAGCTGACTTTTTGATGGTACATACTAAACATATAAGAGCTTATACCTATTTAATTTCAAGTTAATCAGATAACTTTTCATGGACAAAACGATTTTTACAAAATGGCTGGCCTACTATGTATTGAACCTGAAAGTGCGATGAAAACGCTGAGATTTTGTGAAATTTACTATGTGTTGATTATAAACCTACTATATGTTTTACTTAGTTAATTTTAATAATAGTTTGGTTTAATTATTTAGTGCTCAAAAGGGAAACTCATGAGATATGCTACCTCTATTTTGAATTGATGTGTTTTATGTTATGTTTATATGCGCACATTGCTTGCAGTGGAGAATTATAATGCTTTGGTTTTGTATTGTGGCACTATGAGTTTGTATGCTTGTTTGGTTCCCGTTTGGGAATGGGTACTTGTCTTAGGTTGGGCAAGCTAGGCTTTAGTGCCTTTGATTTGATTTAGGGGATTATTTTTGATTTTGGAGACAAATGTGATGGTAAACTTTGCGATACGCCTTGTTATTAATAGGCTTGATCATTATGTTTCTAGGTTTCGAGATTCTTGGTGATGGACCTAATGATGGGATTGGTTGATTTTGTGACGCCCGGGTGAGGTAAATCGGTTGGCTTTCCGAGGTAAGTGGCTTCTTAATGGGATTTAAAAAAAATAATCATATTGCATAAAATGTTGTTTTGGGTTAAACAAATTTTGGGAAATTGTTTATTGAATCTCTGTTTTCCTAAAGAGCATTGTGTTGTAACCTTAATGCATGTGATTATTCATGAAAAGGGTATCATATTTGGTATTACATATGGGGAATTGCATGATTTGTTAGCATGGAAAAGACTAGAATTTTTTTATTAAATTCTTGAGAATGGATTTAATGGATTTATTGCATTATTTGCAAAATTTAAAGATGCTTTGATAATTGGGAAAGTTGATGCAAAATTTTTTTGACAAGAAATGGTTTTGAGGACTTTGAGAATATTGTGGATATTTGGTTATTGAAATATTTTATGAAACTACTTGGAAGTAAACTATGTATATTGAATACAATTAACTTGTGAGCTTTTGATATGGGTTTGCCCTTGTGCTATGATATTGGTGTTGGGCTTTATGCCCTAAAATTCAATTTATTGGCATATCATAAATAATTAAATTGTTTAATTATATGAGACTATTTATAAATGAACTAATGAGACATTATCATAGTTCATGAGATGCATTGTATTTGATTTAGTCATAGAAGATATAAATCACAAGTTCCTTGTAAACTCAAAACGTAGTTTGTAGTCGGTGATGAAATTGGGCGTTTCATCTGTGAAGACTATAACATATCAACTAAGATGATTTGTCTTGATTATGGAAGTGGAGACTTCTAGTTGGTATGTTGATATGTTTTAAGAGTTAAGACATATTGAACTGGACCACTATGAGATTTATTATTCTCCTAACGACTGTCAAATGAATAATAAATTTCACGACATCTATTTACATGAACTCTTAATCCTGAGAGAACAATGGACTTGATCATGAGGTGTAGGCTGCTTTGATATATTAAGAGTGAGATCTAAAGTCACGATCAAAACCTCAGTATGTTGGGCAGCCACATTTAGTGTTGATAGAACATATATTCTCAAAATAGAATTCATAGTCTTTTAACGGAGATACAAAATATTCCCTTGAGATAAGTTTAATGGGTTTGGTTATTTAGAGAGTTGGGCCCAACCACTTTAGTAAGGAATTGCTAAAGTATATATTAATGGAATTGGATTTCATAAATATATGATGACTAACTTAAAGGATTAAACCGGGTACTCAAGGATTAAGATGTAGTAATCTTCAAAGTGGTAGTCTACATCCATGACTTTGTATTACTACGAATATTTTATGAAGGGGTTGCATGTACAATTAAGTCTAGGGATATAATTTATAGATAAGGCCTAGAGTGTAACTATATTTATATAGTGGTATTAAATATAGTTAATGGTAATTTTGGACTTGTCAAGAGTTGACAGAAAAACCCAAGGCCCATTGGAGCTAGTGTCTTATTGGTCCCTTTTTGGTCCCACTCCAAGCCACACACTTAAGCCCAATTGGAATGGCCCAAAAAGCTAGCCCAATTAGATAATTAGTTAGATATAAAGGGAGAAACATACAGAATTTTGTGGGAGAGCAATCATTGTGAAATGGTGTGTATGTATGAGAGAAAGCCACTCTCTTATTTCCTCTCTTGTACTGATTGAGAGACCACACTTCTTGGGCATTAGTGGAATTAGAGTGAAAATTAAAAGTGTTCCCAAGTACTTATAATCTTTTGTTTTGAATTTCACCACACCAAGGTATGCTATCTTGTTCTTAAATTCTGAAATTTAGATAGTACATGTTATCAATTATGAATGAAATAGATCCATGTTTGTTGCTTCCACTATGTGTTTTGTATGAGATACAAAACTAGATTTTCCAACAATTGGTGATTACCCCGTCTTTGTGATGACGTCTTTGTGACATGTTATTACCCCGTCTTTGTGATGACAAGCTAGGTTGGAGACTCGCACTTTGCATGACACGAGTAAATCCTTGAATGTGTGGGTGAGGTTGCTACCCCTATGGCCAAAAGACCACATGCAAAAGGGGTATTGTGTTACGCGTCATTCCCTGCTGCCCATGGGAAGAAGAGGTAAATCCTTGAGTATGTGGGTGAGGCTAGGCAGGGCCAAGAAACCACATGCAAAAGAGGTACTACATGACGCGTTATCCTCGGCTGCCCATGGGGGGGATAGGTAAATCTTTGAAGGTGTATGTGAGGCTAGGTAGGGCTGATAGACCACATGCCAAAAGAGGTACCTATCATGTTATTGTGTTTGGGCTCTGATCTGTTTGTGGCGGTATGATGTCTTGGTGACATTTTTTGTCTTTGTGGCACCTTGGGTGAGGGTTCTAGTTTTGAAATGGTATTGGATATTTTTATGGCTCACAGTGAATAAGATATAGTTTCATAGTTATTTTGGGGAGTTTGGTGCTATATTATTTCTATCATTCTTGTCATGTTTATAATGGTTTTTTTTTTTTTTTTTTTTTGCATAAATTAAATGAAAATTCCCAAATTATAGAATGTTTTGTAAAATGCTCATTATCATGAAACTTGCATTTCCTTCACCCCCATTAATTATGCTATTTACTGGGCTTTAGCTCATCTCATTCTCTAATAGTTTTGTAGATAAATTGGCTATACATTTGGCATGGAGCTTAGTTTATTGGTGGCGATTGAAGTACCATGCTAAGTGGGAGATTTGTGCTATAAATTGTTGGTGACTCAACTTACTAAATTTATCGAGGCCATAGCTAATACCACTAGGGATTAGGCTCTTGAGGTTTGGCAGGCCTAGATTTTCTATTGAGGTTGTGTTCCTTAGAGAGGATCGTGACTTTGTATTTATTTTATTTGGAGTGTTGGATTGTTAACTATATTTGTAGACACATGATTTGTAGTTTGTATTGCTTGTAAATGTGTCATAGAGCTTTGACTTGTATTGTGGAGAGGTCAATATATTTATTTACTTTATCAAATGGAAAGAAATAAAAAATAAAAGAAAAATCCCGTACAGTCTCTCTTGAAGGCTCGGTTTTTCATGCTTTGGACCATTTTGAGTTTGGGGCGTGACATGTTGTCTATGCCTTAGTGGAATAGAGAGTTTGATTGCCTACAATTGGTCCTAACCAACTAATAAAACCAGAATCAAAATCATTCATGCTAGGTAAGATTTTGTTGCTCATATAATTGACATTCTTCGATTTTTCAGATATATATTTGTTTGTAATTTTATTGTTTGATTGCTAGGTAATTTTTTGCTCGCTCTTATAATTCAGATTTTTTTTTTTACTGTAAAGATAGAAATATTATTATTCAAAGAGTATTGAAATACCAGGCTATCCCCAGGCCCACGTAATACACAATGTTTAAATATTGGCCGGGCATGGGTTTGCATGTGGAGGCTATTGCCCACTCTAACAGCCCATTGGAGAAAGATAATACAAGAAATGACCACTAGTGTACTGAGCCGTTAGCTAAGCCTTTGGTATTCATGTAGCAGTGTCATAGCCCCTCGTAGAATGTCACTAGGTTGTGTAGGGAATTCAACCAAAATTCCAACTTGTGAGAAACAAAAAAAATAGAGAAAACACACGTCAAAGAAAAAAAAAAAAATCACACGCACAAGACAGTATTTACGTGGTTCGGCAATTTGCCTATGTCCACAGAGTTGCAGGGATTTCACTATTATTAGGGAAGAATACAAAAACTACTAGTGGCTACAATGTTTTCTCTCTATATATCAAAACACAGCAACCAACACCACACAAAAAACCCTAATTACAAAAGGCGGTTCCACAATGGGCTAAACGGGCCAAAAAATTTTCTCGGGGGCGTTGCCCCCGGACCCCTAGGAGGCTTGTCCATAAGTGCTCCGGCTTGGGCTTATCGGCCCAAGCCTCCTCTCCATGGACTAAGCCTCAGTAAATCTCCTATTAAAAACCACGCAACATTATTCGGGTTGGGTTGGGTCATCAAACCGGATCAAACAAAACTAGGCTCCACAAAGCCCAACAAATCTCCCACTTGGAGACTAGTTCAATCACCAACATCAAACTGCTATCCTTCAAGAAACAATCCCTCATCCCTGCAACTCATCCTCCTGTCCTCAAGATAGAAGACCAATTGAAACTGCACACAGCTTCAACTTCTCAATAGTGACACCCTTAGTCAACATGTCTGTCAGATTCTTAGATCCACAAATCTTCTCAAGTATTACCAATTTATCTTCAACAAGGTAACGGATAAAGTGGTATTTTGTTTGTATATGCTTCGACTTTGAATGAAAAGCTGAATTTTTGGCAAGAAAGATTGCACTCTGACTGTCACTGTGTAGAATGCCCATCTCCTGCTTCTTACCCAATTCATCTAAGAAACCATGTAGCCAAATCATCTCCTTTCCAGCTTCAGTTGCTGCAACATACTCAGCTTCTGTAGTAGACAAAGTAACAATCTTTTGTAGATTTGAAGCCCATGATATAGCTGTAGCACCCAGAGTAAATACAAACCCAGTAGTACTCTTTCTACTATCAATATCGCCAGCAAAATCAACATCTACACAACCCTGCAGTTTCAAACTTGCACCTGTGAAGCAATGACATGTATCTGATGAACCCTTAAGATATCTCAGAATCCACTTGACTGCCTCCCAATGCTGTTTTCCAGGCCTATTCATGAATCTGCTCACAACTCCCACTGCATGTGCAATGTCTGGCCTTGTGCACACCATAGCATACATCAAGCTGCCAATAGCTGAGGCATAGGGTACCTTGCTCATATGGTCCCTTTCTTCTTCTGTCTTCGGTGACTGTTCTTTGCTTAATTTGAAATGACTACCCAAGGGTGTGCTCACTGGTTTTGCTTCATTCATGTTGAACCTGCTGAGAACTTTCTTCACATACTCTGACTGTGAAAGCTTCAATGTACCATTAGCTTTGTCTCTAATGATTCTCATACCAAGGATTTGCTTTGTAGCTCCCAAATCCTTCATTGCAAACTGTTTTGACAATTGCTTCTTCAGATTATTAATCTCCTCAATGCAAGATCTTGCAATAAGCATATCATCCACATACAATAGTAATATGATGTAAGAATTGTCAAAAAACTTAACATAGCAACAGTGATCAGCTTCACATCTCTTAAACCCAATTTTATGCATAAAACTATCAAATTTCTTGTACCACTGTCTAGGAGCTTGTTTTAGGCCATACAAGCTTTTTCTCAGTTTGCAGACTAGATTCTCTTGTCCTTGAACAATGAACCCTTCTGGCTAAATCATGTAAAGGTCTTCCTCCAAGTCACCATGAAGGAATGCCGTCTTCACATCTAACTGCTCAAGATGTAAATTTTCTGCAGCCACCATTCCCAGCACCAGTCTAATTGTTGACATCTTCACAACTGGAGAAAATATCTCTGTGTAGTCAATGCATTCTTTCTGCTGGAACCCTTTAACAACTAATCTGGCCTTGTAACTTTTACTACCATCATGCTCATTCTTTATTCTGTATACTCACTTGTTGTGCAAAGCCTTCTTTCCTACTGGCAATTTAGTCAGTTCCCATGTCTGATTCCCCAACAAGGAATCCATCTCATCCTTCATGGCTAACTCCCACTTGCTTGAATTATCATCTTACAAGGCTTCATTATAACATTCTGGCTCACCACCATCAGTCAACAGGAGATAATTTAAAGTAGGTGAATAACGCTGTGGAGGTCTAATGTTCCTGGACGATCTGCGGACTTCAACTACAGGTGTACTCTGATCTACCCGTGAATCTACATTCTCCTTATCTTCTTCACCCCTTTTCTGGACAGTACTTTCAGCCAATCCATCTAAGTTAACAAACTCAGATTTCTTTTGATCTATCTCTGTAACATCTGACACTACAGTTGACTTGTCCTTGTACATAACCTGTTCATTAAATATCACATTTCTACTTCTGATGATTTTTCTGTTTTGTTCATCCCAAAACCTATAGCCAAATTTCTCATTACCATAGCCAATGAAAAAACATATTTTTGACTTTGCATCAAGTTTACTACGAGTATCAGTATCAATATGAATATAAGAAACACAACCAAAAACTTTTAAATGTGAAAACTTTACCTCCTTATCGCTCTAAACCTCCTCAGGAAGTCTGAACTCCATAGGAACTGATGGCCCTCGGTTTATCAGGTAAGCTGCAGTGCTAACAGCATCAACCCAGAAAGTTTTTGGTAGTCCAGCATGCAACCTCATACTTCTAGCACGCTCATTGAGAGTTCTGTTCATGCACTCAGCCACACCATTTTGCTGTGGTGTCCCAAGAATGGTCTTCTCCATCCTAATTCCCTGTGCAGCACAATATTCACTGAACCCTCCATCTATGTACTCTCCTCCATTATCTGACCTCAAGCATTTTACTTTCAAACCTGTTTCTGTCTCAACCATAGCCTTCCACTTCTTAAAAGTTTCAAAGGCGTCAGATTTATTTTTCAGAAAATAAACCCATACCTTTTTGCTTGAGTCATCAATGAAAGTGATGTAGTACCTTGAACCTCCAAGGGATGCAATCGGAGAAGGCCCCCACAAATCAGTGTGTACTAACTCCAATTTTTCTGCCTTCGGTGTCCTGCCCGTTTTCAAGAAGCTCACATTTTTCTGCTTTCCTAAGATGCAGCTTTCACACATGTCAAAATCAATGGACTTCAATTCTGGTAGTTTTCCTTTTGACAGCAGCATTTTCATCCCTTTCTCACTCATGTGACCAAGTCTGCGGTGCCATAGGTTTGTATCAGTACTTGCATCAGCAACTGCAATTGTGTCTCTTGGACTTGAGGTCATATATAAAGTACTAGTCTTCTTTCCACGAGCCAATACTCTGGCTCCCTTTGTAACCTTCCAAGTACCACCAATAAATAGTATTGCATGCCTTTCATCATCAAGTTGTCCAACAGAGATCAGATTCCTCCTCAGGTCAGGAATATGTCGCACATTCTCTAGTAACCAAACAGGGTAACAATATCCGGACATCTCCCATACCCACAACATCCAGGGCTGAACCATCAGCCAAATACACCTTACCAAAATCACCTGCAGCATAGTTCTGTATGATTTCTCGGTGTGGAGTGGTATGAAACGAGGCTCCTGAATCCAAAACTCAATCATCAAGTAGACTGTCTACTGCAAGAAGTAATGCATCCTGTACCTCTTCTGTTACAGCATTAGCAGAATCATCTTCATTCTTCTTCTTAGGACTTTTGCATTGGTTCCTAAAGTGACCTATTTTCCCACAATTCTAGCATTGTACTTGTTGGCCTGATCTAGACTTACTTCTGTTCCCATTAGAATTTCTGGATTTTGATCTGCCCCAATTTGAATTTCTGTTATTACCTCTGCCTCTTGTCTCAAGGTTTAGGGCAGAACCAGATCCTGAGGTTTCACCTGCATCTCTTATGCGAATCTCCTCAGCCAGAATTAAATCTCGTATATCATTATACTTGAGTTTTTCCTTTCTTGTAGAATTGCTTACTGCCATCCTCATTGCCTCCTAACTGTTTGGCAAAGAAGCCAAGACAATCAGAGCACGAATCTCATCATCAAAATCAATTTCTACAGACGACAATTGATTTGTGATAGTGTTAAATTCATTCAAATGTTGTGCTACTGATGCATTCTCTGCCATTTTTAGATTGAACAGTTTCTTCATCAGATGCACCTTGTTGTTTGCGGACGGCTTTTCATACATACCAGACAAAGCCTTCATCAAATCTGCTGTGGTCTTCTCCTTTACAACATTGTGTGCAACAGACCTAGACAGAGTTAACCTAATAACTCCCAGTACCTGTCTGTCAAGAAGAGCCCATTCCTCAGCCTTCATCGCCTCAGGTTTTGTCCCTAAAAGAGGCAGGTGCAATTTCCTCCCATAGAGATAATCTTCAATTTGAATCCTCCAATACGCAAAGTTTGTGCCATCAAACTTTTCTATTCCAGACGCCTTTCCTGCTTCCTTTACCATTGCTCCCACTCAAACCTAACCCTAGGCTTTGATACCAGTTGTAGGGAATTCAACTAAAATTCCAACTTGTGAGAAAAAAAAAAAAAAAAAAAATAGAGAAAACACACGTCAAAGAAAAAAAAAACAATCACATGCACAAGACAGTATTTACGTGGTTCGGCAATTTGCCTACGTCCATGGAGTTGCAGGGATTTCACTATTATCAGGGAAGAATACAGAGAACTACTAGCGGCTACAATTTTTTCTCTCTATATATCAAAACATGGCAACCAACACCACACAAAAAACCCTAATTACAAAAGGCGGTTCCACAATGGGCTAAACGGGCCAAAAAATTTTCCCGAGGGCGTTGCCCCCAGACCCCAGGAGGCTTATCCATGAGCGCTCCGGCTTGGGCTATCGGCCCAAGCCTCAGTAAATCTCCCATTAAAAACCACGCAACATTATTCGGGTTGGGTCGAGTCATCAAACCGGATCAAACAAAACTAGGCTCCACAAAGCCCAACAGGTTGAGCTTGTTTTTTGTCAAAAAGGTACCTGTTTCTTGCATTCCAGATAGCCCAAGAGACTATAGCCCACACTTCATTTCTTCTGTCGTCAATACATTCGTCAGTTCTTTCGTCAAGCTATAGAACTCTTCAACTGTTGAGCTGCGTTTCTGCAAATTTCCTGGCACCATTGCCCTAACATTCCTAGTCATGGGCCATTCCCAAAGAGCGTGGGCTATCGTCTCATCATGGTGATGACAAACTGCACATGTTGGGTCTACAGGGATCTTCCTTTGGCATAGCTTCATGCGGGTTGGGAGTATATTGGAGCATGCCCGCCATACAAACATTCTGACCTTGGGGGGTACCTGTAGCTGCCAAATACGATTCCACAACTTTTTATCCTGCCTACCCGAGAAGTGCGCCACCTGTTCAGCCTGCCTTATGCGGAGCACTACTCGATAGGCCGATTTAATCGAGAAGACGCCTTTCCTGTTTTCCTTCCATATTAGTTTATCTTGGCTAGTTGTTGTACCCAGATTTATGTGTGCAATAGCAGCCACCGTGGCAGGCAGGAACGTATGGGATAGCAATTGCCAATGCCACTGCCATGTGTCCGGGTTGAATAGGTCACAGACCTTCAAATTTTTGTCCGCATCAGGTTTGAGTTGTGGGGGGGTGTGGGAGCCACCTGTGATCATCAATTTTGATGCTCCTCCCATCCTCCAATTCCCACATTATGGCTGCCCAGGTTTCTAGTTTCAAGCAAGCTTCTCCACACAAATGAGGGGTTATTTCCTAACTTGGCCTCCATGAAAGAGCAATTAGGAAAATAGCGTGCTTTGTATACTCTGAAAAACAAAGAGTGTGTTCCTTGGATCAGCCGCCATGCTTGTTTTGCTAACATGGCAAGGTTGAAGGCATGAATATCTCTAAAACCCATTCCCCCTTTATCCTTTGGGTTGCACAATTTACTCCATTTAATCCAATGGATTTTCTTCTCATTTCGTGTTTGGCCCCACCAATATTTTGCTAGTGTCGAGTTTATGTCATCACAATTTCTATCCGGGATTTTGAACATGCTCATGGAATAAGTTGGAATTGCTTGTGCCACCATCTTAATTAATATCTCTCTTCCTGCCTTTAAGATATTTTTTTCTTTCCAACCCATCATTTTTTTTGTTACCCGCTTATGTAACTCTCTAAAAGTGCTCACCTTGGATTTGCCCTCCACCATTGGTAATCTAAGATACCTCTCCCAATTGGTCATGATCTATGCTCCCAGCACCTTTTTGATGTCTAACTTCACCTGTTGGCTTGTGTTTGGGCTGAAGAAGAGTGTGGTTTTTTGTCTATTGATGGCTTGACCCGATGCTCTCTCATACAACTCCAATAAGTCAATCAAGTTTCGGCATTCAACCATTGTTGCTTCACAAAAGAGTAAACTATCATTTGCAAATAGAAGATGTGATAGCTTGACCCCTCCATTACATGACATTACTCCCCCTTAGTTGTCGGTTCTCCATGGCTCTTTGAGTGAGAGAGGAGAGCCCTTCAGCACATAGAAGGAACAAGTATGGAGATAAAGGGTCTCCTTGCTTAATACCTCGGGATGGTGTGATGAACCCCTTAGCTTTTCCATTGATTAGGGTTGAATAAGAAGCGGTACGCACTGTTTCTGTGGCTAGGTTGTCCCATTGCTCTGGTAGGCCAATTTTTAGCACGATCCTTTGGAGTAACTCCCACTCCACCCTATCATAGGCTTTGCTGATGTCAAGCTTCACCGCCATATGGCCATTTTTTCCTTTTCTCTTGTTTCTCATACGATGGATCATTTCAAAAGCCACTGTAGTATTATCTGTTATATTTCTACCAGGCACAAAAGCACTTTGTTAGTTAGAAATTACATTAGGTAAAATGAGTTTTATCCTGTTGGCAAGGACCTTAGAAATAATTCTTGATACAACATTTCCCAAACTAATTGGACGAAATTCTGTGATATATTCTGGATCATGTTTTTTTTGGGATAAGGACAATATGTGTATAATTCATTGTCCTTAGGTATTTGCCAGAGTGTAAAATAGATAATACAGCAGTAGTAACATTATGCACAACAATATGCCAGAATTTTTGAAAAAAGAAAGGTGACATACCATTAGGTCCCGGTGATTTAGAAGGGTGCATTTGGAAAAGAGCCATTTTCACCTCTTCCTCCGTATAGGGGTGGGTCAATGATTGTGCCATACCTTCCGTCACCACCTTATCCATAGATTCAATTACAACATCCATGTCCAATGAGGTAGATGATGTGAATAGCTGTTTGCAGTAGTCTTCCACTATGCTGGCAATTTTATCCTTATCGGTATGCCATTCTCCTTCCCTATCATACAATCCCCAAATGTGGTTCTTTCTTCGTCGCTGGCTCGCCCTTTGGTGGAAAATTTTTGTATTTTTATCTCCCATCTGCAACCAGATGGATCTCGACCTTTGTCTCCAAAAAACCTCCTCATGGTGTAAGAGCTCATTTATCTCTTTCTTCACTCCATGTATCCTTTCCACATTTTGCCCATATCCTGCTTCTATTAGTGACGCGAGTTCTTCTTATTTTGCATCAAGGTGGGTTTTGGTATTCCTGAAGGTGACACGACTCCATGCTATGAGATCCATTCTGCATTTTTTTATCTTCTCAAATAGATAGTACATGGGGCTGCCTTAAGGCTGTAAATGGTTCCATGACTCCCGGATTATCGTTTCACACTCAGAGTGGGCCGCCCACTTCTCTTCAAACCACTGGATTTTGTGTCGTCTTTTCTGTGGTTGGGTGGGTGGTACCATGTCCATCATAATAGGATCATGGTCAGAGTAGGAAACTAAAAGGTGACTCACTTTAGCTCGAGGGAAGATCTCACGCCATTCTGTAGTTGCAACTACCCTGTCTAATCTCTCTTCAACAAAAGCTCCTCCTTGCCTACTGTTCCTCCATGTATATGGGTAGCCACTGAAGCCTATATCAACCAAACCACAATGGAGGAGAGTGTTTCTGAATTCAACCATTGGTGCCATTGGTCTCCTATTGCCACCATTTTTTTGCTCTGAGGCCAATGGTTCATTGAAATCACCTAAACATACCCAAGGTAGAGATGCTCGGACATGTAGGCGTCTCAAGAGTCTCCATGTTTCCAGTTTGAGTTCTTCCTCCGGGTGGCCATATAACCCGGTTAGTCTCCAAATAGGTGAAGTCTGTGTGTGTATGCTTACATCTATATGGTTTGGTGAATATGTTTTTGTGTCTACAGTCACATCTGCTCTCCACAGTAGTGCCAATCCACCCCTTCGAGCATGGCACGGCACAGCTAGCATACATAAAAACCCAGATCCCTTTGTATTGGTTCCATCTCTCTATCAGTCAATTTTGTTTCCATGAGGAACAAAATTTTGGGAGCTTTTTTCCTCACCAGTTCGGAGAGGACTTCAACTGCCCGGTGGTTCCAACTTAGGATGATCATTGTGATCGACAGGGTTGAGCATCAACCTCTACCGTTGATAATTTAGTTTGAATTTTGCTTTCCTCGATCTTACACCACTTAGCTTCATCACTTCCATGGTTGCTTTCATGTTGTCGTTTGGTACCCGCTTTCAATAGGCTATGTTGTGGGGACTTAGTTTGTGTTTTGGCTGGGAGGGGTGTGATTTTTTCCGCATGGGTTTAGTGTTGGGTTTTTTAAGTTGGTCACGTGAGGGGTCATGTGCGGGTGATATGTCTAGGGTTTGGGGTGTATTTTGGTTTGCGTCATATCTGATTGGGACAATGAAAAGGTTATTGGCATAAGTTTCGGTGGGAATTAATGGGTGTTTTAAATGTATTCGGTTCGAGGTTGTCTGATTTGGTTTGTCCAGTTGGTGCTGAGTTATTTTGGCGTTATTGGTCAACGGTTCAGTGGTATTTGAGTTTAAGTGTGAAATGGATGCATTTATTATGGGCAGCTGTGATGATGAGGTGGGAGTGTTATGGGAAATTATGGGATTTGATTGGGCAGTTATGGGACGTAAGTGTGTTTGTGAAAAATCTGGGCTTGCATTTACGTTTCCCTATTTCGGTGAAAAATGTGTTTCGGGCTCCAAATGTGTATCGGTTTTAGTCGGAGGTGGTGTTGTGATATTTTGAGGTTTTGGTTGTTGGTTTTGGTTGGCATGGTACCGTCCCCCATCAACTTCAGCCTGTCTTCCCCGTGTTCCTGCTCTAAGCCATTCCCCATATGGACAACCACCATCTTCATCGTTGATCGGTGACTGGCACTCTTTGATCTCATGGCCTATCCGTCCACAGTTGAAGCACCTCCCCACCAAGCGTTCATATTTGAATGCCACACGTGTCAGCTCACCCCCCGGACTAATCACCAGACCACCCCGCCGAAGTGGTTTATCGAGTGGGACCTCCACATGAATACATAGGAATCGAGATTGGTTTGTGTTGAAAGCTTTACAATCCACTTCCATCAGCTCGCCTATGCTCCTTCCAATGTCACTCCCTGCTTCTTCGTTAATGAGATCAAAGGGCAGACCCCACACTTGAATCCAAAAAGGTTGCTTCAAGAATGTTACAGATCTAGCGGACATCCCTTTTTCCCATCTTTGCAAGGCCAAAAGATGGTTGTCGAAACACCAGGGTCTGTTGTTCCAAACCCACATCATTTGGCTCTCCATTAAGAATTTGAACTGTAATAGCCCTTCACCCACTTCAATTATCTTCAAATTCGCCCCCCAGCTTTCACATGGATCGTAGCAAATTTTTTGCAGCTCATAGGTTGATTTGTTTTGGTGTGAGAAATCGTCCGACAAGGCTTAGGGAAAACTCCTCTAATATTTTGTCTCTCTTCACTGATTGGATTGTCATAGCCTCATCTTCATCCGTTGTAAGCTTCATGTTCTGTATACTGTTAGGACATATGTGTGTTCACTTGTTAAGAATATATGTCACTTGTTTATGTAAATTGGCTAATCCTTTTGACAAAACGCACTCTACTTGTAATTGGGTAGTTCTAGGTGTTTTTAATACTTCAAAAAACAAGGTTTCAAGAACAAGTATTGAAGTCATCAAGTTTGTCCAAGAAAAAGCAAGCTGAAGTGCAATTTCATTAAAGCTCGACACCTGCTCGATAGCTACCTCGACACCTGCTATCTGTCGAGATTTATAAAATCAGCTTTTCTGATTTGATTTTCTTGGGATCCGTGAATATGATTTTGGGCCTTCTTTTCTTCTAACCCTAAACATATAAAAGGATCGTTTTAAGAGCCGTCAAGTGATACACAAGTTGCAAAAGCATTGAGCAATCCTTGTTCAAGCAAATTGTGATCAAAAGAAGAAGTTCTTAACCTAGTTCATCTTCTCTCTAAGAAGTTGCTGTGTATGTGCACCATAGGGTTTTGTAACCAAGTATCTTCCTAATCTTCATTGTGTATGATGAACTGAAGAACTTTGCAGCCAACCTCTACTTCTCAAGTTGGTGTTTGAAGTCACGTACTGGGATCCGCGCATTGGTTAGTCACGTACTTGGGAGCCGTGCATCAAAGGTGGAAATTTTCACTACAGATCAAGTCCAATTGGGTATTGGGGTAAGGGTTCAACTGTAGGTTGGTAAGGTACTTGAGATTCCTTTACTTGTAACCGCTTGATTTGATAATAGTGAAGTTTCGGGAGTGGTGACCTGAAAATCACCCGGTAGGGTTTTTGCCGTTAGGGTTTTCCCCATTCGTAAACAAATCACCATGTTATTTATTTTTTTGCTGCATATTTTTCCGCTTCCATGTATTTGCATGCTAAATTGATTAATTAATAACTTGGCTAATTAATTAATTGATTTTATCACAAGGGGTCATTCAGTTTGTGGCCTATCAAGTGGTATCAGAGTAGACACACTCTGATTAGGTTTAATCTTTGCTGTGTTGATCCATTGACCCCTGTTGTCATTGCCTGTAACCTGCTTGATGAGATCTTTGTTTTTAAATACATCTTGTTTTTCTAATCATTATTTGCTTGAGTGTCTCAGAAAATACAAGTCTAAAAGTTATTTGAATTCTCTTATGATGACTATTGGAAAAGATCTCAGTTTTACTAAGAAGAAACTAGACTATCTCAGAATGAAAATGTACAAAGGAGTTCGTCTGAGAAGAGTGAAAGTTATAGGCTTAGCTCATAAAAGGCAGTTGAGAGAAAGAACCATTCCTTTTGATTTATCATCTAAGCATGAAGTATGTTTCATGATGAATTCTGCATTCAAGGTAATGGACACATGTCTATGGTATCTTGACAGTGGTTGCTCACGACACATGACTGGAGACAGATCTCTCTTCAAGATCTTTGAGTCTAAGAAAGGTGGCAATGTTACCTTTGGTGATGGAAGCAAGTCACAAATTAAGGGGAAAGGGATTATATCTCTGCCAGGACTGCCAGACATTGCGAATGTCCTTTATGTAGAAGGTCTAAGGGTGAACCTATTGAGCATTAGTCAGATATGTGATCAAGACTTCATGGTGCTATTCTCAAAAGGAAAGTGTCTTGTCATGGATGAGTCTGGAAAGAAGCTCATTAGTGGGGTTCGCACTTTGGACAACTGCTATGGATTGGTTCCTGATGCTGATATTGTGTGTAATAGTATTCGTTTGCCTAATGAAGATCTATGGCATCAATGAATGAGACATGCTAGTTACAAGCATCTATCTATTGTATCTAAGCATGAATCAGTCTTGGGGATACCAAAGCTTAGTAGAATAAGCAATGTGGTGTGTGGACCATGTCAGCTTGGAAAACAGACAAATGCTAAGCATCCAGGCACTCAGACGACAGCTACATCCAGACCATTGGAGCTGTTGCACTTAGATCTTATGGGTCCAACCAGAACCGAGTCTCTTGGGGGTAAGAGATACATCATGGTTGTGTTAGACGACTTCACCAGATACACTTGGGTCATTCTACTACGATCCAAGTCTGATGCTTCTGAGCACATTGAGGCTTTATGCACAAGACTGCAGAATGAAAAGAGCCCGAAGATTGATCGAATTCGAAGTGACCATGGGAAGGAATTCGAGAACTCATACATGGAATCCTTCTGCACAAGATTGGGTATATCTCAAGAATTCTCTGCTCCTATTACCCCTCAGCAAAATGGTGTGGTAGAAAGGAAGAATAGGGTTATTCGCCATGTTGCATAACAAAGATGTGGCTAGAAACTTGTGGGGAGAAGCTGTAAACACTGCATGTCATACAGTTAATAGGGTATACTTCAAACCCGGTACTAAGAAGACTCCCTATGAGTTGTGGAAAGGAAGAAAGCCTAATGTGAAGTACTTCAGAATTTTTGGAAGTACCTGCTTCATTCTCAAGGATAGAGAGAATGTGGGAAAGTTTGACTCCCAGAGCGATGAAGGCATATTTCTGGATTACTCTTCTACAAGCAAGGCTTATCGGGTGTACAACAAAAGAACTATGAAGGTAATGGAGACAGTAAATGTCGTCATTGATGAGTCTTCAGAGTCAAGTTCTGAGAAAAGCATTGAGGGACTTCCCAAAGAAATTCTTCCTTCTGAGCCTAGGGAAGTTCAAGACATTACTGAACAAGAACCTGCTTCTCTAAGTACTCCCAGTACTCCCAGTATTGTGGAAGACTCTGCAGACTTACCCATTTCACCAAAGTCTGAATCTCATGAAAAGAAGGGACCTTCATCTAGAATCAAATTAAATCATCCTCCAGAAGTTATTGTGGGAGACATGAATGAACTCACATTAAGGAAACGTGCAGTTGATAAATGTGTTACTAACTTTGTGTCTTATTCCTGCTACTTGTCACAGGTTGAACCTAAGAAAGTTGAGGAAGCACTACAAGATGAAAGTTGGGTTGAAGCAATGCATGATGAATTACTTCAGTTTCAGAGGAATGATGTTTGGACTCTAGTACCTAGACTGGAAGGAGAACACATCATCAATACAAAGTGGATATTCTGCAACAAGACTGATGAAGAAGGAAATGTGATTCGCAACAAAGCTCGACTCGTGGCTCAAGGATACTCACAAATGGAAGGAGTAGACTATGATGAGACATTTGCCTCAGTTGCCCGAATGGAGTCAATCAGAATTCTTCTTGCCCTAGCATGTCAACTGAATTTCAAACTCTATCAGATGGATGTAAAGACTGCCTTCTCGAATGGTTTACTCAAAGAGGATGTCTATGTGGCTCAACCAAAAGGATTCATTGATCCACACTTTTCGAATCATGTGCTGTACCTTAAAAAGGCACTTTATGGGTTGAAGCAAGCTCCTAGAGCCTGGTATGATAGACTCACACAATATCTTGTGTCACATGGGTTCACAAGAGGGAAGGCTGATCAAACTCTCTTCATCAAAAGGGAAGATGGGGAGTTGATAGTTGCTCAAGTCTATGTTGATGATATCATCTTTGGGTCGACTAAGGATGAACTGGCTCATGGCTTCTCAAAACTCATGCAAGCCGAGTTCGAGATGAGCATGATTGGAGAGCTGACTCACTTCCTTGGATTGCAGATTCGCCAACAAGACTCAAGTATATTCCTTTCTCAATCTAAATATGCTAAGAATCTTGTGAAAAAGTTTGGTTTGGATTCTGCTAGTTCTGTTAGAACCCCTATGAGCCCTAATGTTAAACTCACTGTAGACTTGTTAGGCAAGAGTGTTGATCCTTCTCTCTATAGAAGCATGATAGGTAGTCTTCTTTACCTTACTGCTAGTAGACCTGACATTAGTTATAGTGTTGGTGTGTGTGCTAGATATCAGGTTAACCCCAAAGAATCTCACATGACTGCTTTAAAAAGAATTATAAAGTATGTCAAAACCACTACTGAGTTCGGTGTGTGGTATAGCAAGGACACTAATGGTGTCTTAGCTGGGTACTCTGATGCCGATTGGGCTGGAAATACTGATGATAGAAAGAGTACCTCGGGGGGTTGCTTTTATGGGGGTTGCTTTTATAGGGTATAGTTCTAGGTGTTTTTAATACTTCAAGAAACAAGGTTTCAAGAACAAGTGTTGAAGTCATCAAGTCTGTCCAAGAAAAAGCAAGCTGAAGTGCAATTTCATTAAAACTCGACACTTGCTTGATAGCTACCTTGACACCTGCTATCTGTTGAGATTTATAAAATTAGCTTTTCTGATTTGATTTTCTTGGGATCCGTGAATATGGTTTTGGGCCTTCTTTTCTTCTAACCCTAAACATATAAAAGGATCGTTTTAAGAGCCGTCAAGTGATACACAAGTTGCAAAAGCATTGAGCAATCCCTGTTCAAGCAAATTGTGATCAAAAGACGAAGTTCTTAACCTAGTTCATCTTCTCTCTAAGAAGTTGCTGTGTATGTGCACCATAGGGTTTTGTAACCAAGCATCTTCCTGATCTTCATTGTGTATGATGAACTGAAGAACTTTGCAGTCAACCTCTCCTTCTCAAGTTGGTGTTTGAAGTCGCGTACTGGGGTCCGCGCATTGGTTAGTCACGTACTTGGGAGCCGTGCATCAAAGGTGCAAATTGTCACTACAGATCAAGTCTAATTGGGTATTGGGGTAAGGGTTCAACTGTAGGTTGGTAAGGTACTTGAGATTCCTTTACTTGTAACCGCTTGATTTGATAATAGTGGAGTTTCGGGAGTGGTGACCTGAAAATCACTCGGTGGGGTTTTTGCCGTTAGGGTTTTCCCCATTCGTAAACAAATCACCGTGTTATTTATTTTTCCGATGCATATTTAATATTTGGTGATTTATTTGTGCTTCCACGTATTTGCATGCTAAATTGATTAATTAATAGCTTGGCTAATTAATTAATTGATTTTATCACAAGGGGTCATTCAGTTTGTGGCCTATCATATACGATCGAGAACCTTAGATTCCATGGTAGATACCTATGTCTGCCTTCTTAGTAGCTAGACAGACTAACTTCTAGTCAGGGACGGACCTAGGATTTCAAGCTGGGGGGGAGGGGGGGCTAGAGATAAGCGAATTTTTTTTTTCAAATACGCATCCATATAGTATTAATAAACTATCAACCAAGAAAAATACCCAAAAATCATTGTTTCTTAATACGCATCCATATACGCACCCAAAAAGAAATTTTCAAATACACATCCATATAGTATTAATAAACCATCCAACTTTCTCTATCTCGCTCTCGCCTTTTCCTTTCTTTTCTTTTCTTTTTTTCTTTTTTTCCTTCGTTTCTGGCTTTTCCGTTTGGTTTTGGGGTATTTTACTGACTGCTGGGTTTTCTTCTTCTTCTTTTTTTTTTTTTTTAACATATATATTTATATATATTTTAAGGTTTTCATGGGCTTTGAAAACTCCTGGGCTGGCCGACTGGGATAGGGATGGTTGAGGTGAGGGGGGCCCAAGCTAAAAACCAAGGAGACCCAAGCCCTTTTTTGAAAATTTTACATACTAAAAAAAAAAATTTTTGGTCCGGGGGGGGCCCGGGCCCCCTTTGCCTTCTACCTGGGTCTGTCCTTGCTTCTAGTGGACTACTCTAGGACTTCCCCACGTTTGAGGAACAAGAAAAGGAGGAAGTAGAACTCACACTCTGTGAGAAGTAGATAATTCAGATTCTTTGATTTTTCATACACATATTTGTAGTTTTATTGCTTAATTGTAAGGTTTAGATATATTTGTTTTTATGTGTACCTTCTAATGTGATGGATAATATTATTTATCTTATCAAAATATTTAGTTAAATAATTGTGAATTCATTGGGCAATATACTCATATGCTTAATTTTGTTATTTTTTCCTCCTCTTAGTGACATACTATAACTAAAGATAATTCTCTAAAAATTATATCATTAGTATTGTATATATAGGCAATTAAAAATAGTTAAAAATTTATTTCAAAATGAAATTACAAAGTATTTGGGCATCGTGTGGGACATCAGCTATTGATAATGAATGAGGGAATGAGGATATGAATTTACACAAGATGAAAAGCTAACATAGAATCTGGGTTCAAATCTCCCCTCCACTAATGTAAATATCAAATTATATTAAAAAAAAACCTAATATAAAATTACATTTTAGTTAAATTTTGTAAAATTACTTTACTTATAAGTAACATTTACACTCAAATGATTGCATTTTGTCAAAAATTAATATATACACACTTTATTCCCTTTAAAGAGGAGGCTTGTCAACGAAATTTATAATGCTATGTCAGCCCAGAAGTTTTAATAATAAAATGACATTAGAAACAAAGTAATATATATATATATATATATAAATAATATTTATACTTTTATCCCTTTTCATCTGGTTTTTCCTCTTTCTTGTAATATTCGCTTCAATTTAGATTAAAAAAAAAAAAACCTTCACCTCGCAAATTGACGCCACTCTCCCTCCCAAATCTTATTCTTTGAGCTGGTAAAACTCCACGTTGAGTAGTCACGGAATTATACCATGGCTCCCTCTAAAAAGTTTAGGTATTCAACAAAAGTTTTTCCCCCTTTCTATCAATTTGTTTTCTTAAGAAAAGGTTGGTGGTTTTCCATACTAAGGTTGGTGGTTTTTCCCCCTTAGTGGTCTTCAAACACCCAGACAAGTACAAGAGAAGTGGTTTGCAATAAGAGATTATATCGGCACATTTCAAAGTTGTGACATTACTTATGTAATCACCCCTGCCAACACAAACTTACAAAAATCTTTGTTTGTTTGTTTTTTTTTTTTTTTTTTTAATTTATTTTTTAAACACCAATGCTTTAATAATGGAAGGTCTAGCTACATAATTTTTCTTAGTTCATGAAACCACTTGCCTTCCTCTAGAGTGAACATTTATGTGTAAATCAAAAAAATATGCATATATGGAAAAAAAATTAATTTATTTCTTTTAATATGTACAACAATTTTATGTTTACGGTTATGTTAATGTTTTAATTTATTTCAACAGATAATTAATAATGCATATTTAGTAAAATATGGTACATATATAATATATTATGCACTCCGATGAATATGATTTGACATATTTCAAGAAAAGTACGTGTTGGGTTCTAAGACTTTAGGTTTAAATGTATTAGAATTTCATTTTGTAATGTTGGCAAACCATGATCAAAACGTTTAGTCTTGTTTTAGACTTGCTCAAAGTGTGTTTATGTGTAAAGTTGGAATCAAGTGTACTGCAGGATTTATTGTGTAAATCTGCCTAGCTCGATTGATCGAAAATTAGACTTGATCAATCGAAACTCGTGCAGATTGTTTTTCTGCAGAATTTTCCAACTCAGCCCAAGCCCATATGATGAGTAGGGTTTTATGTTTTGCCTTAAGTATAAAAGGAAAAACCCTAGTCACGTTTTGTTGTTGTTGTTTATGCTGTGTATGTGAATCTTGTGTAAGATCTCGAGGTGTTTGCCTTCAAATATACTTAGGGTTATCAAGAATCAAGATTATGTCAAGAGCTAGATGATCGATTCAGTTGTTGCATAAAGAACTTAAAGAAAACACAAGTGGGAGTACTTGTGGATGCTGTGAATCCAAGAAAAAAGTAGTCCGTGGACTCGGAGCTGTCATGTAGTCGTGGTAGTAAGTTTCCTACTTGAGGTAGCAATAGGATGTTAGTGGTCTAAGTCGCTATTGTGTAAACTTCAATTCTTTCATAGTAGATCTGTTTTACCTTGAAAATAGTTATGTTAAATCCTCCTCAGGTTTTTTACCAGTTTGGTTTTCCTGGGTTATCATATCGTTGTGTTATTTATTTTTCGCACTGTTCAATGATATCATTTATATGTGTTAACCTAGAACTAAATAATTTATTTAAGTTAATCATTTGGCTAAATAACTAGGTTAATTTGGTTGTATTTAAGAGGTCTAATAACGTACAGTATGTTTCAAATTTTGGAAGAAAAATATGGAAAAAGAGGAAGAACAGTAAGGATATAATATGAGTATCATTCATTTATATTCTAAAAGTTTGCAACAAAAATAATGAAAAAAAATTTCCATTTACTTTTTAATGATAAGTACAATAATCTAACATGCTTGCAACAGTGAATTTACTTTCCACCCAATTTTTTTATATAATAAATAAAAGATAATAGGACCATCATTATTTCGTAAATATAAAAATATTTTACTTCCATGTCATCCTAGTCCAAATGAGGATTTCATAGGATTGCATGTTGTGACTAGCAAATCTTTAAATGCAAAATATAGGTTAAGTTGAATTTCAGTCTCAAGAATTATATAATAGTTGGTGGTTTTCAATTTTAGGTATTATTTAACTCTACGGCATGATTGGAGTAATAATTGAGATTGATTCCGGTGTTCTACAAAAATATCGATACTCAACTTTAGCTAACTTCTACAATTTTTTCTTGCAATTATTAAGTAGGGTAACTTAAAATTAAACACCATTTGTCTCACTTGTTTTTTCATTTTATGATCCATATTGTTTTCTCATTTGAAAATTTATTTTTTTTTTTTCAATCTCTAATAGATTAGTTGGCATGTGTGTTGATCTCTATAACTTTGGCAGCCATAATCCAAGTCACACTAGTTATTGTGCAATATGAGATTATAACTACACTTGAAAGTTGTGATGTTGCTTGTGTAAGCACCCTTGCATATAAAACATTATTTTTTAATCAAATAACACAAAAGCTTTATCTTGGAAGATTTAGTCTCATCATTTTGCTCAGTTTCTAAAACCACTTGCCTACCTCTTGAGTGAACATTTATGTGTAAAATTAAAAAAAATATGTACATATAGAATAAACAAAAAAGTTATTATATTTATTTCTAATGTATAACATAGGTTTATGTTTAAGTTAATGTTAATTTTTTTTTTCCGAAAAATAATTATTAGAGCATATTTAGTAAAATATATCATGCGTATAACATAGTAAGTACTAGGGGTGGCAAATAGGTGGGTTGGGTCATAAATTGATTGGGTCATAAATAGGTTGGGTGTGTAATTATCCATTTATCCATTTATGACCCGTTTATATATAAATTAATTATCCATTACCAACCCAACCCATTTAATTAGCAATCCACCCATTTAACCCAATATGACTCAAATACCTCTAAAACTACTTGAATACCCTCTTGACCTCCAAAATTACCAAAATACCCTTAAATACCTGAAATGATACAAATACCCCTACACTTCCAAAATTATAAATATACTCTTGGACATCCAAAATTATCTCCAAAATTTCTAAAATGAGAAAAATACCCATGAAACTTCTAAAATGACCAAAATACCTCTGATATTTCTAAAATGACCAAAATACTCCCTAAAACCCAAAAAATGACCAAAATACCCCCGAAACCTAAAAATGACCAAAATACCGCCTAAAACACAAAAAATGACCAAAATACCCACGAAACCTAAAAATGACCAAAATACCCCCAAAACCTAATAATTGATCAAAATACCCCCAAAACGCAAAAAAAAAAAAGACTAAAATACTCCCGAAACCCAAAAAATGACCAAAATACTTCCAAAACACCAAAAAATGACCAAAATACTTCCAAAACCCAAAAATGACCAAAGTACCCCCAAAACCCAAAAAATGACCAAAATACTCCCGAACCCCAAAAAATGACCAAAATACCCCCATAACCTAAAAATAACCAAAATACTTCCAAAACCCAAAAAATGACCAAAATACTCCCGAAACCTAAAAAATGACCAAAATACCCCCGAAACCTAAAAATGACCAAAATACTTCCAAAACCCAAAAAATGACCAAAATACCCCCGAAACTCCAAAAATGACCAAAATACCCCCGAAACCCAAGAATGACCAAAATACCCCCGAAACTCAAAAAATAACCAAAATACCTTCGAAACCCAAAAATGACCAAAATACCCCCGAAACCCAAAAAATGACCAAAATACTCGCGAAACCCAAAAAATGACCAAAATACCCCCGAAACCCAAAAATGACCAAAATACCCTTGAAACAAAAAATGATCAAAATACCCCCGAAACCTAAAAATGACCAAAATACCCCCGAAACTCAAAAAATACCAAAATACCCCTGAAACCCAAGAAATGATCAAAATACCCTCAAAATCTAAAAATGACCAAAATACCCCTGAAACCTAAAAAATTACCAAAATACCCCAAAACCTAAAAATTACCAAAATACTTCTGAACCCTAGAAATTTACCAAAATAACCAAAAAATCTAAAAATTATTGAAATAACCCTAAAACTAAAAGATGACATAAATGCCCTCGTAACCTAAAAAATGACTAAAATACCCTTAGAATCTAAAAGACGATCAAAATAACCCCGAAACCTAAAAAATTACCAAAATTCCCTCGAAACCTATAAAATGACTAAAAGACTCTTAGAACCTTTAATTTGTCAAAAATATCCTCGAAACATCCAAAATACCCTAAACCTCTATTTCGGTAATTTTAGATGTTTTTGGTGTATTTTGGTCATCTTACATGTTTAGCGGTATTTTGGTCATAATTTGGGTTTCAGGGGTTTTTATCGATCATTTTTTCTAGGTTTTGGGGTTATTTTGGTCATTTTTTAGGTTTTGGGGGTATTTCGATAATTTTTTAGGTTTCAAGGTATTTTGGTAATTCTTTTAGGTTTTGGGGGTATTTCAGTTATTTTTTAGGTTTTGGTGGTATTTCGGTCATTTTTTAGGTTTAGGGAGTATTTTGGTAATTTTTTAGGTTTATGGTGTATTTTGGTAATTGTTAGGTTTTGGAGGTATTTCAATAATTTTTTTAGGTTTTTGGGGTATTTTGGTCATTGTGTTAGGTTTTGAGGTTATTTTAGTCATTTTTTAGGTCTTGGGGTATTTTGGTAATTTTTTAGGTTTCAGGGGTATTTCAGTCATTTTTTAGGTTTATGGGGTATTTTGGTAATTTTTTTAGGTTTAGGGTGTATTTTGGTAATTCTTAGGTTTCGAGTGTATTTCGGTCATTTTTTTAGGTTTTTGGGGTATTTTGGTCATTTTTTAGGTTTCAGGGGGGTATTTTAGTCCTTTTTTTAGGTTTCAGGGTATTTTAGTCATTTTTTAAGTTTAGGGGGTATTTTGGTAATTTTATGGGTTTCAGAGGTATTTTAGTCATTTTTAGGTTATGGGGTAATTTGGTAATTTTTTTTTTCAGATTTCGGGGGTATTTTAGTCATTTTATAGGTTTCAGAGGTATTTTGGTTATTTTTTGGATTTCGGGGGTATTTTGGTCATTTTTTGGGTTTTGAGGGTATTTTGATCATTTTTTGGTAATTTTTAGGTTTTGGGGGTATTTTGGTTATTTTTTAGGTTTCGGGGGTATTTTAGTGATTTTATAGGTTTTAGAGGTATTTTGGTCATTTTTTGGGTTTCGGGAGTATTTTGGTCATTTTTTGGGTTTTGAGGGTATTTTGGTCATTTTTAGGTTTCAGGGGTATTTTGATCATTTTTTGGTAATTTTTAGGTTTTGGGGGTATTTTGGTCATTTTTTAGGTTTTGGGGGTATTTTAGTCATTTTTTAGGTTTTAGAGGTATTTTGGTCATTTTTTGGGTTTTGAGGGTATTTTGGTCATTTTTATGTTTCAGGGGTATTTTGGTCATTTTTTGGTAATTTTTAGATTTTGGGGGTATTTTGGTAATTTTTAGGTTTTGGAGGTATTTTGGTCATTTTTTGGGTTTTGGGGGTATTTTGGTCATTTTTACGTTTTGGGGGTATTTTGTTCATTTTTTAGGTTTTGGGGGTATTTTGGTCATTTTCAAGTTTTGAAGGTATTTTGGTCATTTTTTGGTAATTTTTAGGATTTGGAGGTATTTTGGTCATTTTTTGGGTTTTGGGGGTATGTTTGTAATTTTTAGATTTTGGAGTATTTTGTTCATTTTTTAGGTTTTGGGGGTATTTTGGTCATTTTTTGGGTTTTGGAGGTATTTTGGTAATTTTTTGGATTTTGGGAGTATTTTGGTCATTTATTAGGTTTCAAGAGTATTTTTGTCATTTTCTAAAAAATTGGATTTTATGTTGTTTATTTAAATTTTAGATGAGTTTAGTGGGTTTTAGTGGATTTATCCATTTAGACCCATCTAATTAAATAACCAAATGAGTCTTTACCCATTTAACCTAAATATTCAAATGGGTTGGGTTAAGACTTATCCAAATAAGGTGGGGGTAATGGGTAGGTTCATGGATATGGGTAAAAATTGCCACCCCTAGTAAGTACATAGATGGATACGGTTCCCACAACTTGATCACTCGCCCTCAACAAGGAAGAAGCTTGTCAACACAAATAGAAAAGCTCGATCACTTGACCAAGAATAAAAAGATAAAATTCTTTTCATTTTATTTTATTGGGATAAATGCCCTCACAATCCATGATCTTTAAATTATTGGCCTTGACACCCTTTAAACTTTTAATTTAGGCAATTTCGTACTTGAGCTTCACACATGTGCTAATGTTTTAGTCACGTGGCACGCATGTGTACAAAAAAAAAATTCCAAAGCCAATTGCAAAGGATTGAGAGACAATTGAGAGAATAGAGAAACCTGGGTTGAATTTAGAGAGAGAAACCTAGGTGATTGAGGATTGGATTAGATGGCACCATTCATGGTCTTGTAGGAGCTGGAGGCCCAGAGGTCATGGTCCTGTCGACGATCAAGTCGTTCATGGTCTCGCTGGAAGACTAGAGCTAGAGTTGTGGGTTCAATTTTATCTTTTTCGTACAAGAGAGAGAGAAACAATTTGATTTCTTGAAGCTTGTGTCTTCATGAGGAGTATGGAGTGGGGATGAACACGGATTTTCAAAAGGTGTTTGATCTTATTTTGCAAGTGGCATGAATGGGAACTTGAAAGAGTATCAGATGATTCAATTTCCCCAGACCAGGTCAATCATATATTACTCTTTTGTCAAACATATAAACAAAAGGCTTATCCAAGAATAAACTATAAATAAATGAAATTTCTAACTTCTTAGGCCCTGTTTGGTACACCCACTCAAATACATGTTTTCAGTTTTTAAACAACATTACACATATTTTTATATATTTTTTCACCCAAACGTATTTCCACACATATTTTCAATACACATGTTTTCAGGTTTTAAGTGCATGTACCAAACACCCTCTAAGTTTCAAGACATGCCAATACCAGTAATGGGCTAAAATAAAAGTTTAAGGGAGTGTCAAGGCCACTACCCCAAAGTTCAGGGGAGTGTAAGGGCATTTTTTCCTATTTTATTTAAGCGTTCCTAGCTGAAGTGGCCATGTTGGTTTACGCCACCACCTTCAGGAGATGCACCTATTTTATTTAAGCCTTCTTGAAATTATTGTAAAGATCCTAACCATTTAATTATAGTCATAAGCCTTTAAGAAAAATCTTCTCTTAAGGGGTGGGGAAAATTTCTATAAAAAATAAAGAAAAAAAAAGATCAACAAAATTAAAGAGTTTTTACTGTTTCTAGGAAAAAATATCATTTTTTAAAAGAGAATAAAATATTTTATTTCAATTCGTTTTCCCAGGATGATAACTATTTTCTCATGTTTTCATCTTTTGTGTTTCATAGTTTTCAAACTAAGTCGTACTCAATCTCAAAGTAGTCAAGTTGCTTCTATAATCGGACGTAGCTTAGTTAATGCAATGACCCTCAATGCACTAGGTAAAAGAAAAGTCCTCTTTGTTGAGGTAGAACGGATTCATAACCTTTGTAGAAATGAAGTCATATCACAACATCGAAAGCATAATGCAAGCAATCGATGTAGCCTGTGATCAAATTAAGACATAATACTAAAATAAGTACAACAATTTTCACTAGTAATCGAACAATTTATGTTCTTATCTGCATCAATGGTTTTTAAAATTCACTCAGTTTTAATAATATTGACAAATGTTTTGAGACTTTTCTTGCATACTACATATTACCACAAAATGATTATTTAAAAGTACACATAAGCTAACAATAAGCTAGCGACCGTGATGTTACTTGCCTATATCTAACAAATTCTTGGATGGAGCTCTTTTTCCAACAGGATTTTACTTGCCTTTAGATCTCTATAAGTAATTCTTAATTTAGAATCCCAATGAAGGTACAACAGACCTTGACCAATTCATTCAATAATGTTGAAGCCTTTTCTCCAATCTAACAGTTTTTCATTGTGTGGATCTAATGAATTTAGAGAAAAGAAACAAAAGAAAGAAAGTGAGGATTAAAATTACAATGTGAATGAACATGAACTTTACAAAAGAAGTTCATTTCGTGGAAGTCATCAGAAAGCTTTGTTTGAATTAAGTACCAAGACAAAGAAGATTGTTCCATTGTCTCCTAATACACTAATAATATCTCTATGAACAAAATAAAATAAAAAATGTAAAATAATTTTATTATAATTAAGAATTGGGAAGTCTTTTTACTCTAATATTTAGCCTATCTTAAAATTTCTCTACAAACAAACATCCAATCATTGACTAGATAGATGTTCAAATTATTAGACAAGAAACTCTAGAAGTGCAACCATGACTCTGTACACAGGACCAAATCCACCTTCCCCATGCTTGTTAAATTCATGGAAGTTGTTTGTTGCACTTGCCAGCTTTTGAAAATCGAATAGTGGTAGCTCCTAGTCCTGGACTTCGCCTTGGTTTAGATAGTCTCAAAGCCGGTGGATATACAAAATGGTGACAAGTGTCTCTTTATCAAAGCCCAAAACAATAAAATGCTTGAAAACATCTAATAATTTTCAGACTTGATTAAAAAAAAAAAACATGAAAAAAAAAGAAAGAACAGCCACACGTTTGAAGTAAAAAAAAATAGAGGTGAAGAATCTGAACATAAAAAGAAAAGAAAAGAAAAGAAAAAGCCAAAATTAAACGACTATTTTTGGTTACAAACCTTAATTATATTAGGTATCTAAAAAAAAAAACCTTAATTATATTGTTATTAATTAATTACTATATTTTTAATTATTATGCTATAAATGAATATTACAATAGCAAGTAATAAAAAACGCTTATAACTCACAAAATGATTACCATTTGTATCTTATTAAATTTCCTAACCATTCTCATTCCAATGACTATTCAATACTAGTAATTTTGTTAAAAAAGCATTAGTTGACTAATAATTAAAAAAAGGATAAACTACGTTTTTGGTCTCTATCATATACACCATATTTCAATTTGATCTCTAATCTTTCAATTGTGTCAATTTGGTTTTTACCCTTTCAGTACCGTGTCAATTTAGTCCTTGCCGTTATCTTTTGAATGAAAATTGATGACGTGTCTAATTGCTAAAAAAAAAAAAAAAAGAGCTTTTGTTGATGTGAGAATAAATTAAAATTTTATTTTGATTGTTTGCCATGTCAGCAGTTTTTATCTAAGATATAATGGAAGAGACTAAATTGACACGACACTAAAAGGTTAGGGATCAAATTGACACAATTGAAAAGTTAGAGACCAAATTGAAATATAGTGTAAAGGATATAGACCAAATATGTAGTTTACCCTTAAACAAATAATCAAAAGAAGTTTGAACTAATAATTTAAAAATGTATACCGAAAATATTAGTGTCATTATAATACATAAGTGTTAATTTCCTTCAATAATGCCACTTGGTAATTATCATTAAAAGCATAATAACTAAGAATTACAAAATAATAATAATAATAATAATAAAAACATTCCTTTGAGTCTTTGACAATAGAGTACCTATTAAATACCAAAAAAAAAAAAAAAAAAAAAATTTCAAAAGGAGAGATGACTCATTACAAGAATAAAAGAGAAAAAAAAAAAAATACAAGAACTATTTAGTCCACATTGGTCCATTTCGGTCTTCTTTGATCTATTCAATTCAATTTGGTCCAATTCAATCTATCTAAGAAGAAGCCCTCACAAAGTGAAGTACTCTTCCGCTCTCCAAAACCCTTTCCTTTCCTCCCTCTTCCCTCTTCACTCTTCTCTCCAATTCATGGAAGGGAATGGAATGGAATGGAAGTGAAAACCTTGAGACAACAAAATGAGCTTTCTCCATTAAAAAACCAATCTCAATTATTACTACATTTCCTCAACACAGATAATGAGTGAGTGAACCATGTTCCCATATTTGTCCATGTGCGTGTTAACTTTTGTTGTTCTTAGCCTTTATTAGTAATAGACTTCAATTTGCTACTGATATATACGATTTTTGTTTTTTTGTTTAAAGACTTTTCTATCTTAATACACCTTTGGGATGTACTCATATTTGGTTTGCAAGTTGTGGTGGGTTATATTTATCTTAATACACCTTTCTATCTTAATGTTTTTCTACAGATTTTCATTAAAAAAAAAAGAAAAAAAAAAAAGTGCAACAGGTGCTCCATTAGATGGGTTAAGCCATACCATCGTCTCAAACTCACCGCAAACATCAATGATTCCAAAGATTGGGTGTATATTTACATACATCTAAGTTTATTGGGGACATGGGCGAGAGAAATAACGGCAAGTAAAAACAAAATCAAATATGAAGGTTCAAAATACAAATTTCCAAATCTAAATAGTAAAAAATAACTCGATCTTAAGGGGTCAAAAGTGTAATTTAGTAATAAATTTAACTAGACTTTAAGCACACGCTCTCATCAATTTTCTTCTTCTTCTAAAGATCACTACTTTTTTTATTTATCCTAATTCAAGGTTGATGGGCTTTCTAATCACAAAAATACCTAAGGGTGTGATGAGTAGCACCAAAAAAAAAAAAAAAAAAAAAAAAAAAAAAAAAAAAAATCATTGTTGGCTTTATGAGTTTGTTATATTGATTGTACTTATGTCAATGGAGAACAACATGAGTTTCAAATGTGGCTCAAAGTAGACACACAAAAATTAACTAGCCTATGAGCACGCGTTCATGCGCGTGCTGATAAGGCTCTTCTATTTTTTATTTTGAAAAGGTTAATAGTTTTCATTCATCATAATTCAAAGTTGCCACAATTTCCAATCACAAAAATACTTAAAGTGTGATCATGGTTTTAGAAACTGGACCGGGGCCAAAACTGGTTTTGCCTTTGGTTCCTGGTTTAACTCGGTTTTTGATCGATTTTGGGGATTTTTACCAGATTGGACTAGTGCTTGGTTCTTGGTTGAACTGGCCGTTTGGTTTGGTTTTTAAAACAAAGGGTGTGATTAATGTTTATGTGAAAAATATATTTCACCCAAAAATGCATAACACTCATCACACACCTTGGTATTTTTGTGATTGGAAAATGTGGCAATTTTAAATTATGGAGAATCAAAACTATTAATATTTTCCAAAAAAGAAAAAAAAAATGAAATGCTTCTGAAAAGTGCGTGATAATTACGGAATACTAGTCTCTAAGCACGCGCTCAGAGGCTCTTCTATTTTTTTTTTGGTAAATGTTAATAATTTACTTCCATTATAATTTGGAATTACTGCATTTTCCAATCACAAAAAGACCTAAGGGTGTGATGAGTGTTATGCGTTTGTGGATGAAATAATTTTTTCATCACACCCCTAGGTATTTTTGTGATTAGAAAATGTAGTAATTCCAAATTATAATGGAACTAAATTATTAACCTTTACCAACAAAATGAAAGAACCTCTAAGCACGTGCGTGAGGGTAGTAATTCTATTAAAGTATCATAGGTCTATTCCCTCTATTCTCTCTCTCCCATGTAATCTGATTGCTGATTGTTAAGGCTATATTATTTATTACGTTCCTCTAGCTATGTAAGAGTAATTTATAGTTAGAGCCTTTCCAAGGATTTAGGTTCCTTTATTTGAATGTTATCTTTGATGCAATCACTTATATGTTTTAACTCCATTACTTTCAGATAAATGTGAGGTCGGTTAATGATCTTTCTCTAATTGTAATTTTTGCATAACTATATATGGTCACCATTATACCTTCAAGCAAAATAAATACATGTGATTTCTATTTAACTATTTCGTGTATTGCACAAGTTATCAACTAGTGTATATATAACAATAAAGTCATTATTTCAAGAACACATGCAAGCTATCGACCTTGAACCGTTGTAATAGTAACATTGTTAGTAGAGCATATACTTTGGCTGAGTTGAGAGGACTCCGTATCTAAGGCAATGTTCCTTTCAGTGAATGCTGATTTCTTTGGAGGGGGCAGATCAACAATCTCACTTTTAAGCATGGAAACAACAACAGATATAGTTGGCCTATCTTTAGCAAATTCTTGAACACACAACAACCCAACCTGTATGCATCTCAAAATCTCCATTTCAAAGCAGGATTCGTATATCATCGGGTCTATTAATGCTACAATGTTTTCTGCATTCCACAGTTTCCACGCCTTGAAAAATTGAAACATGATTCAAATTGTTAGCATCAATACTAAAACTTATGAATGAAAGGTAATGGAGATTTCAAAATGAGGCAATGAGTGACTTACAAGTCCTAGAAGGCTCAAGTATTGCTTATCATTATAAATGCTAGTGTTTCTTCTTCCACTAATTATCTCTAGTAACAACACTCCAAAACTGAAGACATCTGATTTTTCTGAAAATAGTCCTTCTATTGCATATTCAGGAGACATATAGCCACTGAATTTCAACAATAAAACACATTGCAGATTTTATCATCTCAAATATTAGTGGTATTGATGTAAATCAACTGAGTTAGTAATAAATAGTTCATGCATGGCAAAAAGAAAAGTGTTTATATTCATTTATTCGGCAAATGAGTCAAGATCAAGCCTAAGTATAGGTTTGATGATTAAATGATACAAGCTTAAACATAATAATGTGTTCAAGAACAAACTTAGGAGCATAAGAATTGATTTAAGTAAAAAACTATACCAAGTATTTGATTGTGCAAATTTGTAAATAAGTTCAAAAGATATCAAATTAATATTTTTAATTTATTGATAAATATAAATATTAAGTTTGTAGTAAAATTATATATAATTTTTTACAATACAACATATGTGAATCTAATTATTAAAAGTTCATAAACGAAAACTATTATACCTAATTAACTCCAATAATAAAATTTCAACTATATAATTTATATATGAATTATTTGCATAGATTTGTAAAGAGGTAAAATTTTTAGTAGTGGTGTGTACTATAAATGAGAACATAATAAGTTAATCAAGTAGTTTGTGAATAAATTTGAGCTTGTTCAACCAAAAAATGAGCTAGGTTTGAACAAGTAATCGTTTGTTGATGAGGTCGAGCTTGGCTTGTGTTGGAATAAATTTGAATAAAACAATCTTGAACTTTTAATACTAAACTTGGCTTGGCTTGTTTACAACCATACTTCCAATTGAATTTGGCATACCAAGGGTACTTACTATGTTCCAACAACCCTTCTAGTATTCGCTTGGTCTTCAATACCTCGAAAAATCCGAGCCGTACCAAAATCTGATATTTTTGGATGTAGCTCTTTATCCAACAAGATGTTACTTGCCTTTAGATCTCTATGAATAATCCTTAATCTTGAATCCCTATGAAGGTAGACTAGACCTCGACTAATTCCTTCAATAATGTTGAAGCGTTTTCTCCAATCTAGTGATTTTTCTTTTTGTGGATCTAATGAATTTAAACAAAAGAAACAAGAGAAAGAAAGTGAGGGTTAAACTTGTAAGTTGAATGAACATGAGGTTTGCAAATGAAGTTCATTCGGTAGAAGTCATTAGAAAACTATGTTCCAAGTGAATTACCACAACAAGGAATATTGTTCCATTGTCTATTAATATACTGACACTATTTCTAGGCTCAAATTTAAAAATTGAAAAATATTTTGGTAACAAGAAATTGTATCAAAATTAACTAACCGAAAAGAAATGCATCCAAACTTTTGTTTGGCATGTATTCATAAATTAACATCCTTTCTTCTCCTTCAACACAGCAGCCGTGGATCCTAACAAGATTCCGATGTTGGAGTTTAGAAATTACTACCACCTCATTCATAAATTCTTCCAGCCCTTGTCCAGAGGTTTTGGAAAGTCTTTTTACTGCAATTTCTTGTCCATCTGACAATATTCCCTATAAGCAAACATCAAATCATTAATTAGATATTCAAATTACTACACAAAAACGTCTAGGAGAACAACCATTACCCTGTATACAGGACCAAATCCACCCTGCCCAAGCTTGTTAGATTGATGGAAGTTGTTTGTTGCACTCGCCAGCTTCTCAAAATCGAATAGCGGTAGCTCCTGGACTTCTAATTGGTTCAGGTTGTCTCCAAGCATGTTTTCACTTCGAAATTTTTTTTGTGCTTCCCCTATGTTGAACAATAAGATTCCCTTTCCTTTCTTTTTCCTTGCTGATTTCAACTAAAGTTGTCAGTAATCTCTAATATGTAGCAACACTTCCTAGTCCGTTGTATTAATTTTAGTCAGAATATTACCTTTATGTTTAGCTATCCACCTCCACAATATGAAAGTACAGATTGAAATCGAAACTGTTCCCATTACCACTGTGATTGTGACAATTTTTTTTACATCTCCCTTTGTATCTGTAACAGAAAAAAATAAGTATTATACTAATTTTTTGGGCATTGTCTATCAGAAAAAAGTCTTACAATAAGGGTTTATTAACTTATTTCTTGGACCAAGTTCTCAAGACTTTATAAACTAAGCTGCTGGTTTGTTTTCTATGTAACTAGGAAAACACACAATGGTCAGAGACAAGGGTTATTGAAGCAAGCATCTCATTTTATAACCAAAGAGATTAATTTATGATGTTCTTCCGGATTAATGGATAGCTATCCACCATAAACTATAAGAGTGTTGGTGGTGTACATACTAAGCTACAAAAAAATTATAAGATTGACATTGATTTAAGATTAATTTGATCATATATTATAATTTTAACACTAATTTGGAAGGTAGGTGGATATTGTAAAGAAAGAAAGAAAGCAAGTATCAGAGGATGATGTAGTGGAAGTTGGATTTGGGTTCGGGATGGAAATCTTAGGGGCCGAACCAAAGTGTGCACTTTGTGTAGAAGACTACTGTAACTTGTTGATCATTATAGTGGATTATTCAAAGCTCGACCTGTGGATGTACCTTCAATGTGTGTTTAATGATTTGTCTCCTAAATTTTATATTACATATCTTTCTTGCTTAATCTTGGTATTTGTTGGGTTCAATCATCTCATTGCCCGCTAGCGCCCTTCTGGGATTGGGATAACAGCTATGACTCACTAGATCCCCTGTTTGTATGCCTAGATGGTGGCGCCCAGGTAGGGATGCTACTCTAACCACCCCCTCTTATCCCTTTTTTTATAATTAAAAATAAAAAGGAGCAGTGCATAATTTGAAGTAAAGTTAAATTTGGGCAGAAAACTAAATAACTCACCAAGTTCTGAATAGGCAACACGAATGTAAAGATCAACTCCATTGCTGGATAATTGTTGCGTGTCAATGAAGCTTCTAGTCCATGACAGACACCCTATTCCAGCATCATATGCATAAGCTATACATGAGCAATTCTTTGTACACTGCTGCCCGCAGTCATCTTCAACAGCATCTGACCAATCTGCAAAGTCTGGCACCTTCAGCATCTTCTGTTTCAAAAACCCATCCATTTTGTCGCCTTCACTGCCAGTACTGTTCACCCTCCCACACTGCAACGGTGTCCTCCTCACACAGCCACTAGTCCAATTTCCTCTATTCCATTCTGTTGTGTTTTGTGGCTCAAACCCCTGTAAACAGCTGCAAATTGGTGAATTCCGTGTATCACATCTTCCAAATGCACCGCACTTACCATAAAAATGGCACTCAGTCTGTAAAGCTTTCCACCAGACCTCCCAATCTTCATTATCATCATCCCAATATCTTTGCTCTAAATCTCCTTGTGTAGTCAGGGCAAGATATGACAAAGACCAGTTCATATAAGAGTAACTTAAAAGCACTGTTCCATCTTGTCCAACTTCGAGACCAAATCCACTTTGAAATACAGAATACATTTCTGGTATACCATTGAAGGCCCTGCTGTTCCATGGACCACTGCGCCAACGTGGGCTACCGTCTTTCCAAATGAATGCTTGAACAGGACTTCGAGATTGAATACCACCAGAGAAGCTTCCAATGGATGGATCAGAATGGCTTTTCCATGATGTGAACTGAATATTGCTACTAATTTTCGTTGTTGGCAACAGTGCATCAGAAGGATGTTGGAAACTCTCCCATACGATGCTCTCACTAGTGTTTTCTCGCAAGACAAGGTTCCCTGAATCTAAAAGCTGTGCACTTACATTGGCAGAAGAGTTTGTGATATTCGATGACCAAAGAACCTTCCTCTGTCCATCTAATACTACAAGATTTCCACCCTCAGATATAGTAAGAACCCCAGAAGAATCCTTGAGGGGTTTATCTCTGTTAGCTACCCATACCCATTGGGCATGGGAAGCAGAAGTTTTATTATACCATATTCCGACATAGCGATTGGTAGAATTTTCCGGGCTGAAGAATCCCAGTCTGAAAGTGCTCCCATTGGAGATTATGTAGTTTGGGTCTTTAATGGATTGAGAAGATCTAATGGTGTCTTTGGCAAGGACTACGTTTAAACAAAGGCAACAAAGGAAAGACAACAAATGTATCTTACTAAGAAGGCCCATAACTTGTTCCAACTAACTTGGTGTGAGAATGCCGAACAGGGGGCCATGTTTATACAACAATTTATGGTTGGTCCATGGTTGCTTTCTAGGGCGACTCCAGACTTTCGTGAGTCTAACTCTAACAACCCAGAAAATACGTTAAGTAATAAAGATTCAATAAGGACCTCGTGTAAAAGTCTCCATTTGAACTTTTCAGTAATAAAGATTCAATAAGGACCTCGTGTAAAAGTCTCCATTTGAACTTTTCAATAGCATTGTTTTACACACACACACACACACACACACACATATATATATATATATGAGCAAGACTTAAGTACATTATTTAAGTACTATTTCTTAAGTTTTCTTTTTAAAATTTTGTTATGTGAATTTTTTCTTATGTGCTGGAAGTATATTTTTTTAGTTAAGTATCTACGTAGCAAAATCTTAAGAGGGGAACATAAGGAACATCACCTAAAAGAAAAATATATATTGTATCATTTTTGCAAACAAAAAAAATACGGACTAATATTCACACTCATTCTCTCATAAAAGAAAAATACAGACTAATATACTATATACACAAAATTTCCCATGGGGTTTCTTCGTAAAACACGTAACTTTCTAAAATTTTGAATGTAACATGAGTGATATGCATAATACTACCTAGGTATTGATTAGGAACCCAAATTTTAATTACAACTTAATTAATTAAGACAATTTTATCAATTAACTCCAAAGTTTACGTGATTAATCAATTGATATAAGTATGTAAATAAAATGTAAAAATCCCATAAAATCAAAAGACACAATATCAAAGGTAACACAAAATCTATATCTATATATTACTAAAAGTTGGAGCATGGCATTTATTTCTGCTGAGCTCCTGTTGCGTCATCTCATCGTCACGTCATTCGTCACATAATTATTATTTATTATTTATTCTTTTAAAATATATATATATATATATATATATATATATATATATATATATAAATAGATTATTGACTTTGCATATTCATCTTTGTCGATTTTAACATCTATATATATTTCTTTTTCATTTCCATTTTCCTATGATTTTGTTTTACATTCACTTATTTTTTAAATATTTACATTTTCTTCAACCTTTCTTCTTCCCTTACCTTTTCATCTCCCCACTACTCTCTACTTTAATATTGCTATTCATCTTTCCCTTCATCTTCCTTTATTTGTCTCTTCTTATCCCTTCACTCTTACTATAAATTTGTCACTCTTTTCCATTCTTTGCATAGTTTTCTCTCACAAAAAAGGTTCTCTCTCTCTCTCTCTCTCTCTCAATGTTTTGGTGGATTTTTATTTTTTATTGCATCTCTGCTTTAGGTTGATAAATTTTTGTGTTTTAAGTTATTATTATTTTGCTCTTTGATTGTTAAATTTTATCCAATGACATTATAAAAAATTAAAGATAGTAGATAAAAATAAAATAGTATTCCATTACATAGCATAATTTGGATAATTTAGTGTTTATTGTTATATCTTTTAATTTTTCTTATCTTTTTATTCTCTTCTATTTTACTCAGTATTGAAATTCAATCACATCCTTCTTATCATTAAATTATTTATATTTTCTCTCTCTTTTTGTTTTAAAAAATAAAAATTGTAATATTTTACTTAAATTCAAATAAAAGAAAATTGTGCTCATCAAATTGTACTCATTTTTTTTTTTTACATTTACACTTTTTCCAACCTTTCTCCTTCTCTTTACCTTTTCATCTCCCCAAACATTCTACCTTGATATCACCCTTCCTCTTCCCTTTTATCTTACTTTATTTATTTATTTTTTTATTATCATCCTCTTAGTATAAATTTTTCATTCACTCTTCCATTCTTTACATAATTTTCTCTCACAAAAAAAGTAGTTATTTCCCACTCTTTCTCCCTCAATTTTTTGGTGGATTTTTTTTTTCTTGCATATCTATTTTAGCTTGATAAAGTTTTGTATTCTTTAGAGCTCTATTTTGGTTGATGGGATTTAGTTTTGTGTTTTAAGTTTTTATTTTTTATTTTATTTTTATTTTATGACTTTGATTGTTAAATATTATCATATTGCATTATAAATAATTAAAAATAGTATATAAGAATGTACTATTATTATATTACATAGAATTATTTGGATAAGTAGTGTTTATTGTTATATATTTTATTTTTTTCCCATATCATTTTATTTAACATTTAAATTCAGCCACATCTCCCATATATATCATTAAATTATTTATATTTCCACTCCTTTTTTATTTTAAAAAATTTAAAATATAATATTTTTCCAAAATTAAATAAATAAAATTGTCCACATTAAGTGGAGTAATGCTAGGGAAACACTCATTCCCACGCCCAATGCATCAAAGGAAGAATGAAATACAAAACAAATTAAGTTAGAAACACTAAATTAAAAAAACAAAAAACAATAATGCATATATAATGTCATAGAATCATCATCAAATTTTGGAAAACAATAGGTTGCCAATGGAGAGAGAGAGAGAGAGATGGCATAGAAAAAAACCAATACAAAGTAATAAAGAGTAGATAAAGAAAAAAAAAACGTCAATTAGTAATCGTTGCTTGGAAAACAAAGAGATTGTAAGGAGAAGTAAAAAATAAAATAGAGATTACCGTGTGGAGAACATTAAAAACTTTACAATGTAGTAACATAAACCGTTAAATTCACTTAAAAAATTAAATCAACAATCAACAATTAAATACAATTATAGTACTAAATTTAAATTTAAAACTAATCAAACTCTAATTATGGAAACCATATTAATCATAACTAAAAAAGAGATGTTCTCTGATAGTAGTAGAAATTACATAAGAAATAAAGTTAAAAAATTTAAAAATCCATTTATTGACATTTCATTTAACCTTATTTATAATATATATATATATATATATAAAATTTTCGTACACTATTACTTTCGAAAATCTAATGAACAATGCTACCTCTCATTTATCGTCTTTGTTATGCAAATCATCAGTTAGTAAAAATATGATAATGGTAAGAAGCATTACAAATGAAATCACTAAAAAATATATATAAAATTAATTAGCCACTATCATTATGGAGTAATAATCTATAATTTTACGCATTCAAAAAAGTGGAATATATAGAGTTTTCTTAAAGGCATGTGTAAAGATTCACTATACATGTGTGTGTATAAAGGTAAAAAAATGTATATTTAAAGTTTTTGTTAACTTAAAAACTAATGAAAAACCACTGGTTAATAACTAAAATTATAGCATTAATAAAATATTTAATGAGACCATCTTAAAAAAATTATCATGCGCAAAGCGCGGGTATGCGACTAGTGTGTTATTAAAGAGGAAAATCCAACCACCAGAGGCAAAAACCTCTTTGCGGTACCATTGCCATTATGATCCACTAGAATGAATAGTTGCCGTACCCGTACATGATAAGTGCAAAACCCCGATTTGAGTATTCTCCTTGCAAATTTCGAGGGACATGAAGCTAATATGTAGAGGATAAAGGCTGGTATCGTAGAGTTGTTCGTAATTAAATCCTCCCTAGTTCTGGTGATTTCGGTCGTCAAAGGGTCAAGCCAACGTCAGGCGAAATTTGGTGGGACGAAGAATCAATTTCAGTTGATTGAAATTCCTCTTCCGGTATCTTCAACTTTCAGCACTTTGAACCTCAAGCCAATTACAAATTAACCCACTAACACCAAAATACAAATATTTGGATGTTAGTTACAAGAACAATTTGACGTGGAATATGCCAACCCAAAATAAAACATAACATAAAACTCAGCCTCTTTATTGTATTGTTATATGTGCAAACCATTAATTGTGTGTTACATTCAAAACTTTATGGTGGGTTTTGTGTTTAAAGGAGAACCTACAATTGGGTTTTGTATACTTCTGCTGAAAATTAGTTTCTTTGATTTGATATTATCCAGAAATTGATATCCCATATGCTATCATTTCGACAGAAAAAACCGTTGAATCATGAATGTTAGATTAGGCATGTGCGTTTGTTCTATCATCCTAATCAATCATTAAAACTTAGCTGGCGAAATTATGCTGTGTACGTACAATGTCCATGTCCAGACCTGGCGGCCTGGCCGAGCTCCACATATTCATCCTTCATGATAGTGAGAAATATTGACTTATGAGAGAACTGGTCATTCCAATTTATAGCTGGAACTCATATCAAATTTATTAGGTTGGAGGACAGTTGAATGAAAGGAATGTAACACTCACTCATTGGACCTAATGGCATATATTCTCGATGCAGTTAAGTCGAGGATTCAATCTTCATCTTACTCATTTAAGTCATAACAAAAACAGAGTACATTTATGTCCAATTCAAATGTTCATTTTCATTGGGGAATGATTAGTTAGAAATACTTATATACTTGTACCTTGAAGAAGTAAGAAAAAGAAAAAAAAAATGACATTTTAAAAAACAGTACATTAAAAAAGAAAAAGAAAAAAAAAAGTAACTTATAATCTACTCTCAAAATACACAAAATGTCAAAATCTCTATTTGTTGTTATTATTATTATTATTTTCCTTTAGACTTAAAAATATTTGTCCCTTTCATTTACCGTTTCCATTCTCCTTTGCCTTTGAAGGCGAGCAATTGGTTGTTTTTTTGGTTTTATGTTTTATTTATTTATTTATTTTTGGTGTGGATAAATCACTAAACTTTTATGGATAAATAACCTACAATACGTAACAAAGGCCAATACAGGCCCAGACAACAAAACCAGGGGAAAACAGTCTCCAAGGAATACAAACAGAGTCTTTAAAGGCCCAAACAACAGATTTTGTCTATGAACTATGGATTATGGCCATTCTCATTGATGATTCATTCCGAAACATTCTTAAGAGCTACAACAATTTATGTGCTACCATGGAAAGCCCTTTTCAACAGTGTTGAAGAGCTCTCCATTGGCCTCAACTTTGTACTTTTTTTTTTCATTGCCTTACAATTTTTACAATAGTTTGATCTATATTTTTAGTTTACTAAATCATTCAAATACGACCAATGGTGTTTATATATAAACATCCTTGTAATTGATATAAATGAACTTTTGTAATTGATACTAACATAAAATCATGAAAGAGTGATAAAGCTAACCAAAGGAGAGTTGCGTGAACGTGTTATAATATGCTGAAGGTAATTTGGGGTTGATTACTTGGGCATATGCATATGATGAATGCAATAATGGAATTAATTTGGAGTTTGGACGATATGAAAAGGGTATAGCTATTTATTTTTATTTAAAAAAAAAAAACTGCTACTCTTTTTAGGATAAAATTACAAGTTGTACCCTCTATATTTGATTGAAATTCATTTCAGTCCTCTAACTTTGTTTTAATTTAATCGAGTCCTTTAAATTTTAAATTTGTTCAATTAATGCATTTTGTCCAATTCCGTTAAAAAAATTACTGTTAAAGTATGTAATTAACTAATGAAAAAAGCTTTTTTGAAAGAAATTCTAATATAAAAATCTATAAAATATTCTTATTAATTTTATATATTTTTTATGGCAATTTTTAAAAAAAATTGGACAGAAGGCCTGAATTGAATATAGGGTAATACTTTCTCTCTATGGTCGAATAATACCAAAATTGGCATGTTGTGTTGATCTCTACAGCTTTGGCAACCATAGTCCAAGTCACACTAGTTATTTTGCAATATGAGATAATAACTACCCCTGAAAGTTGTGACATTGCTTGTGTGAGCACCCTTGCATATAAAACTTTGTTTTTAATCAAATAAAACTAAAGCTTTATCTTGGAAGGTTTAGTCTCATCATTTTGCTCAGTTCCTAAAACCACTTGCCTACCTCTTGAGTGAACATTTGTGTAAAATTAAAAAAAAAAAAAAATGTACATATGCAATAAACAAAAAATTATTAATTTATTTCAAATGTATACAAACATAGGTTTATGTTTAAGTTAATGTTAATGTTCCGTCTTGATCCTCTACGAAACTAAATCCATTTTGAAATACATGATACATTTCAAGCATTCCACTTAGTGGCGTTTGGTACAGGGTAATGTTTTAGGATTCTTAGGAATGTTTAAAGATTCCCATGTTTGGTTGCAAATCATGCTAGGGAATCAGATGCCAAGGGAATCTGGATTCCCCCCTTAAACCCCTCTCAGTGGGAATGTGGATTCCCTTTAAAACAGGTGGGAATCCAGATTCCTAAGCTTAAAGGAAATTGTATTTTTTATAAATTGACAATTTTAACCCTTTTTTTTAAATGACTTGGTAGTTCACATTCAAATCTAAGGATAGAATGGGAAAAATAAATAATTTATTTAAGATTCCTGGGAATAAACCAAACATAGGAATAGCTACATTCTTAGGAATGTGATTCCTAGGAATCACATTCCTAGGAATCTGGATGCCAGAAGTAATGTGGATTCCCCCGTACCAAACGCCACATGGGCCACTGCGCCAAAATGGGCTCCCCGTCTTTCCAAACGAATGCTTGAGGAGGATGTTGAGGTTGAACACCGCTCAAGAAGCTTCCGATGGATGGATTAGAAGGGCTTTTCCATGATGTACACTGAACTTTCTTACCTGTTCTTACATTACTACTAATTTTCATATTGGGCAACATTGTATTAGTAGGAAATTGGAAACTCTCCCATATGATTGTCCCTGTAGTGTCTTGTAAGACAAGGTTCCCTGAATCTAAAAGTTGGGCTTTTGAATTGACAACAGAGTTTGTGACTTCTGATGACCAAAGAATCTTTTCTTTGTCCATCTAATATGACAATATTTCCATCCTTAAATATAGTAAGAACCCCAGAAGCATCTTTGAGGGGTTTTTTTTCTGTTAGCTACCCATACCCATTGGGCAGGGGAAACAGAATTTTTATTATACAATATTCCGACATAGCGATTGGTTGAATTTACTGGGCTGAAGAATCCCAGTTTGAACGTACTACCATTGGAGATTATGTAATCAGAGTCTTTGTCTTTGATGGATTGAGAAGATCTAATGGTGTCTATGGCAAGGACTAAGTTTAAACAAAGGCAACAAAGGACAGACAAGAAGTTTATCATACAAACAGGCCCCATAGCTTGTTCGAACAAACTTGGTGTGAGAATGCAGAACAGGGGGCCATGTTTATATAACAATTTATGGTTGGTTGCTTTCTAGGATAAATCTCCAGACTTTCGTGAGTCTAACAACCCATAAAATACGTCAAGTAATAAAAATTCAACAAAGACCTGAAAGTCTCCATTTGCTCTTTTCAATAACGTTGTGTCACTTACCAAGAGTTTGTAGTAGCTCAACTAGCATTTTCTTATGTTTCTAATACAGATGTTCAAATTCTCCCTCACCAATTGTAACTATTAAATTATCAAAATAAATATGGATTAATATTCACAGGCACACTGTAACACCCCATAATTTTATTACTAATTTCTTTCTTATACATAAATTAAAAGGGGGCCCACAATTAAATGGATTTAAATGATTTGGGCCTAAGATATTTAAATTAAATAATTATTATAGTATAAGAGGCCCAAGTGAGATAGTATAAGTATATATATATATATATATATATATGGGCCTTGATAAGCTTTAAAAGTCCTAACATTTTTCCTCTTAAGCTACATGTGTATATATATAAGAGGATTCCTTTTGTTTCAACCACAACACACTGTAAAGCTTTTCTTTTCTTCTATGTGATATGGGTATGTGCATGAATTTATTTTAGTACCTATAAGTGTCAGTCCGTGAACCTAATCTATCATTATATTAATGGTAAAAGGACTCCTATGATTTTTACCATACTTAGACTAGGCAAGTACATATAGGCATGTCATGGAATGGAGCTAAGAGGCGTTGGTCTCATGATTCTCCGCCTATCTTTATATTAATGGAAAATATGTCGTATAATTGTTATTATATTATAGTAGGAATGATGCATATAGCTTTTTGTTTTTCCCTTGTTTTCATCCTCAAATATAAACATGACCCTTTCAGCAACTAGTAGGTTGAGATGACTTCTTAAAACAAGAAATTTTCAACAACAAAAAAATATCTAGATATTTCTTATACCCTTTCCAATGACATCAAAATAATGCCTTCATTGTTTTTCTATATTAGCAAAGAAAACGTTCACTATCTAGGAATGAAATTGGGCAGTAGAGAGGAAAAGAAATTTGAGCAGAACTAGGCCCTACATATAGTTTGAACTTATAAGGTAGCCTTCAGTGACTGCAATCAGAGTGGCACAGTGGTACTGTATCTCAAAGAATCTAACATCTCCGTAGGCTTTAGTATTAATAGATAAAACTATTTAAGTGTGAAAATAGATTTTTAAGTGGGAAATTCGTGTATTGATGGACCTATTTTTGGTGTTGCTAGGTTCTAATTCTACTGATTATTGTGACTCAAGGGTGGTTGATTTCATTTCTGCAAATAAGAGATAAGTGGTGTTTACTAATTTTGGGGGGTTTTCCCAAAACAGTTTTGATTATGAAACTATCCTTATATCAAAGAAATATGTTGATATTCTATGAATAGATTGATATCCTATAAATGTTTGATGTGCACATTGTATGGAAACATTGACTATTTGTTATATGAAAAACTTGTGGGACAACCTAAACTTATTTAAATTTGTATGTGTGGAGAAATCTTTGTATTTTTGAGTATTATGATGGGATTATTTGTTGTGAGCATCTTGAATTTGTTTTGAATCCTATGGCAAGTCGTGATTAAAAGCTCAATGTTGTATTAGTCCTTAGTAAGGGACAATCATATTGTAGCTAGTCCTTAGCAAGGGACGGTCTCAGAAAAGGGGACAATGCACATTTGGTAGCTCCTTAGCAAAGGAATATACCATTGAGGATCCGAAAAGGGAGCTCCTTAGCAAGGGAGTGCACCTTCAGGTTCCAAGGGAGCCACCCTAAAGAAAATGGATGAAAAGGAGGTTCCAGTCCCAAAAAGGAGATATCATAGTCCTATCAACGAGGCATAAACATTGACCATAAGAAAAGTCTAGGAAATATTTTATATGATGGTGTTGGTATATTATGATGACTCACAATATAATTATATTTTTTTATATGAAATATTTGATGTTAAAAATATAGATGGTTTGAAAGTTATAAATTTGTTGTATGGATTATTCATTTAAAAGGTTTGTTCCAACACTCCAACGTTAGTGAATTCCACTTATTGAGTTATCTCACCTCCCCCCACCCCCCCCCCTTTTAATTCCCCTTACAGATACATTAGAGAGATCATTGGAGTAGAGATTCTTAAAAGACAACAGTTACAAATTATATTGTAAAACTGAGGATTTTATTATTATTATTTATGATTTTGGGGCGTTACACACACTCTCGCTAAAATAATTTATTTAATATATATTAATGGAGAATTATAAAAAATACATATAGTAATGGAGGATTAGTAATTAATTTTGTTAATCTCCTTTTGTTCCACAACAATAGCATTTCTTGACTCTTCTTCTTCCCATCATTTCTCACCTTACCATTATTCTTCTTCCAAGCCTTCCTCCACATTATTCCTCACATATCCGTTACTCTTCCTACAACTCTTCATTTTCCTTTTTTGACTCATTTTCTTCTTATCTTATTTCATATAAACTAGTACATTGCCCATGTGATGCACGGATAATGTTGTAATATTTAATGTAAAATGGTTTTGAAAAATGTTGTACATATATTATAGCATAATTGTTATAGAATTTTTTTAGTAATGAGTTCATCATAAAAGAGGATACAATTATAAATTACTCATACATATCCATTATAATTATTCAGTTCAAGTAATGAGAAATAAAAAAAACAACTTTGGAGGAACGCTATAGAATAAAAGTTTATATAAAATGCGTTTTTCTATTTCTCCTTAATTCTTTAAAAAAAAAAAAGATACACATCCCAAACACCCACAATCAATCACATCATTTACAAAACCCACAAATCTACAACATTTCACCTTAACATTAAAATCGCAATTGCCGCTGTCACTCAATATAAAATGCATGCCTCCCTTCTTTGGTTGTAGCCAACGCATACGAGTTAGGATTAGATGAGACAACAATGTTAGAGCTAGGTAGGTGTCATTGAAAAATTGAAGGTAAATGAAATCAATTTTGGTCCATTGTATTTAACATGGGATGGCATGAAGGGCTAAGGGTAGGTATATATATAAAGGAGTAGAAGTGCAAGGGGTGAAAATTGTGAATTGAAATGTAAAGAGTTTTGTCTGTATGTGTAAGGGAGAAAAAGTCTTGAAACATTGAACAAAAAGATACAAAGAATATTTACTTTTTAATTAGAAATATCTAAAAACATTGAACCAAATAAAACAAATTTTAATATTTAGTTTTTTCTTATCTCTAATGTGGCACTTGAGAATATTTCAATTCTTTTTCCCAAAAATGTGCCACTTGGCAGAATCTCATGTTTTCTCACATGAGGTCTTTGCTTATATATATATATACTAGTACGTTGCCCATGCGATGCACAGAAAATGTTGTCATGTTTTATGTAATTTTTTTTGGAGAATGTTATACATATATTATAGTATTTGTTATAAATTTTTGTTGCTCATGTAATGCACAGATAATGTTGTAATGTTTTATGTAATTTTTTTTGTGTGGAAAATGTTGTACATATATTATAGCATATTTGGTATAAAACTTTATTAGTAATGAGTTCATCATAAGAAGCAACAGTTATAAATTGCACACATATATCCATTATAATTATTTAGTTCAAGTAATGAGCAATAAAAAAAAAAAAATTGGAGTAATTTTGTATAATAAAAGTTGATAAAATCATATTAATTCATTCCATATTATTTATCTTTATTATGTGATGTAATAAAGAGCTTCATTATGAAATCTTGTTTTTTTTTCTTCTTTAATGCTTTGTTGTCGCAGTATGGCGACTCTTGTAAAGATTGTTGAGGGGTATGTTATCATCATATGTTTCTTCATCTTCAACATTTGAAGTTTGGTCCATCCATATTTGTTCATTTTTAACTTTCATCACTTTTTATTTTGTTGCATCATTTGCGTTAATCATTAAAGAATTTGCACTGGAAGATTCTTGATTGGATCTTACAAAGTTTGGACTTGCGGATTTGTTGTCGCTACAATTTTTTGTACGTATTTGCACTTATATTAAACTTCAGTGATGTGACAGTTTTTTGTAAATGTTTTTATATATTTTTTAATTTAGGAATAGTGTAGTAAAATAATTAATATAGCATATTGGATTGTGTATTTTTTTTTTCTTCCATATGTTTTAGTCATTTGAAGGTGCATAAAAAATCTTTGCAACTGTGTAATTTTCAAAATCATCATTTAGATTGAATTCATTCAAGTGAAGTAGAAAAATGCATTTTTTTGCCCTAAAATTTTCTTCAAATCATATGGGATTCCTTCCCCAATATCAATATGTATATGGGGAATTTAATATATGTTATGTTCAATAGTTTTACAATAATTTAATAATTTAAATAAGTTGTACCTCAGTTTATTTTTCTACAAGACCTCTTATAGATTTATTTAGGATTTTCTAAGCATCTTGATCAAATATTACATAAGTTTTTGTCAGTTGCATTTGAAACTTCAATTTGAATCTTGTATTTGAAGTAGTTTGCAATTGTATATATAGTAGTTATAGTGAGAAGAATATATTATAAATATATGGAGATCGTATGTAGTTAATATGAGTGCCTCTAGGATAGGGAGTTTTGTTTTTGTTTCACTTTTTGCACACCAAAATGATCCTGATTGTGGTTTGACCTTCCTTTCACAAAGCACACACGAAATGTAATACCAACCGATTATTGTATCAATGTTGCTTATTGTTGCAATACTCCAGCTATTCACATCCTGCAATGAATTTTGAAGTTAATATGTATTATTTTTTAATGTAAATAAAATGATGTATTATTATTTTTTTCATGTAAATGATGAGTATAATTTGAAATGATTAACAAACCTATTTCGTAGGATCTCATTCAATGCATTTTATTTCTACTATTGTTTTCATATTCTTTAAAGATAAATGCTCCTATGAAAATTGTTTTGTTTGTATTTTTGGTATTTCTTGTATAGGATCATGTTTTTGACCATTCCTATCATTGATTTGTTTTATAGAAAATATTATGTAAATGGCATTTTGTGAGATATTATATGCTATTTATTAGACCCTTTTTGTTATTATAAATTTAAAAAATATGCACTTGTCAATTATTTTAGCAACCTCAAGAATCTCAAGATTTATATAAATTTTTGTTGCATTGGTTGATGACAAAGAGAATTTGCTAGCATAAATTGCATAGAATGTTATTAATAGACAAAAGCGTATTGAATTAAAATTGGGAAAAAAGGAAGACATGATTTCATGAGAATAAGATTTTCTAGAAGTATCATTTATATGTGGGGGAGGAGGAAGGAAGTTTGTAAACGGGTAAGAGTTTTGGCCTTGATTTACATGTGGGAAGGGTTAGACTTGAGTCATAATATGTAAGTTAATAACTGGACTTATGCTTTTCATAAGGTTTTGTTTACTTTTAAAAGGTAGTCCATTTTGTAAAGAATAAAATTTGATCTAATTGTCAAGAGCAGCTCATATTTTATATAACAGTAAAAATAAGTTACTACGATCTATTGGGTAGGGGTAAAAAAACATAATAAAAAGAGGTAAAAATGGCTAAATGCAAAATTAGAGCACTATATGGCAGGACCTCATGCACTCCTACATGAGGTCTCTACTTATATATATATATATATATATATATATATATATTGACTAGTAAGTTGCCCGTGCGATGCACGGATAATGTTGTAATGTTCTATGTAATTTTTTTTTTAGGAGAATGTTGTACATATATTATAGCATATTTTTTGTAAAACTTTGTCAGTAATGAGTTCATCAGAAGAAATAACAATTATAAATTATTTTGTTCAAGTAATAAGCAATTAAAAAAAAAAAAACAACTTTGGAGTAATATTGTATAATGAAAGTTGATAAAAGCATATTAATTCATTTCATATATTATTGATTTTTATTATGTGATGTAATAAAGAGCTTCATTATGAAATCTTGTTTTTTAGTTTCTTCAATGCTTTTTTATTGTGGTATGGCGACGCTGTAAAGCTTGTTGAGGGGTATGTTATCATTATCTGTTTCTTCATCTTCAACGTTTGAAGTTTAGTTCGTTCCTAGTTGTTCAATTTTTGAGCTTTCATCACTTTTTCTTTTTGTTGCATCATTTGTGTTAGTTACCAATGAATTGGCACTAGAAGATCTTGACTGGATCTTACAAAGTTTGGACTTGCGGATTTGTTGTCACTAAGATTTTTCTTAGGTATTTGCATTTATATTAAATTTCAGTGATGTGACAGTTTTTTGTAAAAGTTTTTGTATTCTTTTTGTATTAATTTTGGAACAGTGTAGCAAAAGAATTAATATAGCATATTGGATTGTGCGTATTTTTTTTTCTTCCATACCTTTTTGTCATTTGAAGATACATAAAAAATCTTAGCAACTGTTTAAATTTACAAAACCATTCTTCTTCTTCTTCTTTTTTTTTTTTTTTTTTTGAAGTATGAAAATTCATTTTTTTCCTAAAATTTTCTTCAAATCATGTGGGATTTCTCTCCAATATCAATAGTTTTACAATAATTTAATAATTTAAATAAGTTGTACCTCAGTTTGTTTTTAGCAGGATCTCTTTTAGATTTATTTAGGATTTTCTCGGCATCTCGATCAAATATCATAAAGTTATTTTGTCAATTGCATCAAAAACTTCACTTTGAATCCTGTATCTTAAGTAGTTTGCAATCTATATAGTTATAGTGAGATGAATATATTATAAATATTTGAAGAGTATGTAGTTAATGTGAGTGCCAAAATGATCTTGATTGTGGTTTGACACTCCTTCCACAAAGCACAAATGAAATGTAATGCCAACCTATTGTTGTATCAATGTTGCTTATTGTTGCAATACCCTAGCAGTTCGCATCCTATAATAAACTGCTAAGGTATTGAAATTGATAAAAAATGAAGACATGATTTCGTGAGAATGAAATTTTGTAGAAGTATCATTTATACGTGGGGGAGGAGGAAGAGAGTTTGTAAGTGGGTAAGAGTTTTGGCTTTGATTTATGCAGGGTTAGACTAATATGTAAGGTAATAACTGGGCTTGAGCTTTCCATAATGTTTTGTCTATTTTTAAAATGTAGTCCATTTTGTAGAGAACAACTTTTGGTCTAATTGTCAAGAGCATCCCATATTTTATATAATAGTAAAAAGAAGTTACTATGATCTATTGGGTTACAGCAAAAAAACTTAATAAAAAGAGGTAAAAATGGTTAAATGAAAAATTAGAGCGCCACGTAGCAGGACATCATGCTTTCTCGCATGAGGTCTCTACTTATATATATATATATATATATATTGATTGATTGATTGATTTGCTTCTAGCACTTCTCTTCCATTCAAATGTTAGAAATCCCTATAGATTATATTGATAATAATTATTGTAGTGTTGCATTTAGTTAGTTAGTTGGTTAGTTAGTTACAATTCCAAGCATGTTAATCACGGATGATGTGGTATCATTTGATATAAAATACTTTTTCCTTTAACAGAGTCTCAACCTCACAAACTATCTACGGTGCATATGTATGAGCTACTGAAAAATTGTGTTTTTAGTTAAAAAAATGAGTGTTAGTAAAAAGGTTCAAAAAAATAATGGATAGGTATATCACTCTGACATCATAAGTTCATCCACACGGATTCAGTGATGTGGACCATCGTCCTAGATAATCGATTATTCAAATTCCTTCCAGAATTTTTTGAATTATGCTTTAACTAATATTTATATATCAAAGGATTTGATTGCGTTTTCTATAAAATTATTATTTATAGAACTATCTGTTAATTATGAATTTTGAAAAACGTATATTAAAAGTTTAGGTAAGTTTTAGAATATGTTTTAGCTAAATGATGATTATATCAATAAATCACTAGCAACAGACCAAAAAAAAAAAAAAAAAAAAAAACAAAATTAGGAAAAAAATATACAAAATTCCCATGTGGTTTCTTTGTAAAACATGTAACTCCTTGAAATTTTGAATGTAGCACTTAGCCTCTTTATGGCAATCTCTTATATACACTTAGCCTCTTTATGGCAATCTCTTATATACAAACCGTTAATTGTATAAGAGTGAATCACTTTTGGCTTTTAAATGTAATACAAATTGGACAAAGTTTGGTTACAAACTTGGTTGTAGCCAATGACTACAACTTCCACTTAAAAAATTAGCATGGGTATTGTGCGCACCCAAAACCGAAACCCGTTGGGCTGGGCCTCACTTGGGCTCACAACTTACTTGTATAGTGGGTTTGGATTTCCTACACTGGGTCATTCTAAACGCCAAGGCTCAATGGAATCACTTTCCTCTCCTCAGGGGTCTGAACCAGCTCCTCACTCTGTTTTCTCTCTGTTTACACTCTTCCTTTCCTCCATTCTCCAACCTTTGTCTTCTCAAAACTTCTTGTATTTATAGTTCACAGAATAGCGGAGAGGTCATAATTATTTGCCAATAAGTGCAACCGGCGGTCCAGTATTATCGATCGTAAGTGGGTGGTTAGGTAGGCATGGGAAGCGGTGAGGATGGCATTGGAACTTGGTTCCCACCTCCACGATAGTTCTCAGCAGCGGTGCCTCTCCGAGGCACGGCCGGGTAGGTACAGGGCGGGGTGTCCCGCGAGCCGTATGTTTATCACTGCTTGGGAAGGGGTTCACCGAGAAACGATGAAAAGGCAAAGCTTGGGCCCGCAGCATGCGTGGCTCGGGGGTGGGCCGTTAGGTAGAGGGAGACTGGCCTCATGGGCCATATACCCAGGCCAGGGTCCAAGGCCTGTTATGGGCCATGGTGCGGGGGTCGTACAATAGCCCCCCCTTGATTCGCTCCCCATTCCTGGGGGTGAATCAAGGATCACGAGGGGTAAATGCCCGTCTGGGAAGTCGAAGGGTCAGTGCCCGGCCATTGATGGGCGCATTAATGTGCGTCTCAAAAGACGCGTTTGGAATTGATTGACGGCCTATCCGCCATCATTGTCTGACGGTTCGTGAACCGAGGCGTCGCGCGTGTGGCAGTTGAAGCGGTGGTCCGCATGGTTTCCTTCCAGTGGATCATTAAATGCCTCTCATTCTACTCCCCACGCCTATAAATAGTCCCTCTAGTCACTGACTCTCGCTTTCGCATTCCTCACCTTTTAGTATCCTACTCTGCTGAGCATCCCTCTTTCGTGGTTCATCTACTGGCCCAGAACACACTCCCTCCTTAGAGCCCACAGTAAGTTCCTTTCCCTCTTCTTGCTTTTTCAGTTCAGCCATTTCAGTCTATTCTTTGATAATCATAGCATTTCTTTTCCCTTTTATTAAAAAACACTCGTTTTGGAAAAAACATGAGTTACTCTTACCTCCTTTCTTCCGAGCATGCTTTGGCTAGATTTAGGGAAGCATATAATGTTCCTAGTGACGTAGATATTGCCTACTGCAATATGGGCGATATTGACATCCAGAGGCGCCGTGGTGAAAACACGGTGTTTTTTCCCTTGATGGCCATTTTAGAGGGTGGGCTTAGGTTCCTGGTTGACCCTCTAACTCTTAGTACCCTTAGATTTTACGGCCTTTGTCTCGACCAACTCCCTCCCAACTTTTACCGGGTAGTGAGTTGTGTGAGTAGGCTGAACCAGTTGTACGGGTTGCAACTAAATCACTATGACATTAATCAGATGTATAGTTTGTGCGGCAATGTCGAGTCTGACTATTATATAAAGACTAGGGATGCGAGGGTACGGCTTATTTCATGCCTACCAGATTCAAATCGTAACTCGGCTAAAGATTTCGTTCGGGTGAGCGGCAATTGGTTTGCCGAGGAGATCCCCTGTGCGTTTTCGCCGCGCGACGTTGGTCGGTGACTAGCCTTTATTTACTTTGGTCTCTTTTGACTTCGGTCCGGTTATGTAATCGTTAACACTTATTTTCTTTGTGCAGAGAGCAAAAGATTCAAGCCGGACATTAGAGTGGTACATGTTCGGGATCTGAACTTCGTGCTCAGGTCGAAAATCTTCGTACACACGGACGGATAACTCCGAGCGTCCCACCTCATCCTCGGTGTCAATCCCGTCTACTCAACTTGGCAGGCGTTCAGCCAAGCTCTGCTAGTTGACAGCCCTCTCCTCTCATATATCGACCTCCGGCACGCAAACTTCCTCCCCCCAAGGCTAATTGTAGGCGAGGCGCGTGATCTCGGTCCCCGGTACATTTGTTCAGACGAGCGACAGCCCATCCGTGACGAATCAGCCGAGCGCGTATTTGCCGAGCGTAGGAGACGCGCCCACGAGCAAATCCAGCAAGAAGCTCCTGCTCAGCCCGAGAGAACCGTAGAGCCCGAGGCTCCTGTTTGGGAAGGGGAGGGTGCTGCCGCAGAACCGACTGACTCTTCTGAAACAGGATCCGATCAAGGCAACGCCATGGTGGCCAGGAGGAAGATGACGATAGACCGCTTTGTCCCGAGTGCCCGGCCTGCCGTGCAGCAACAATAAACCCCCGGCCAGGATGCTTCGCCTCCCGCTGCCCCACCATCCCGAGTTCGAAAAAGGCCGCGCACAACCGATCAGACTTAGACGGGCTCAGGCAACGTGCCCCCCCGACTCTCGGCCGGTATCGTCATCCGGGAACCGGTAGCGCAAACCGGGATAGACCTGGCGTCTACTTCCCGGGCTCCGGCAGCATGGCGACCCTCCTTCCAACTTGGCGGCAAGCCTCTTCCATCGACGGCCAGTGCCCGAGTATGGGACAAAGGTCATGGTGGCCGTGTGGTGCAGAGTCTGGCATGCGGCATCCTCTTGCCCGAGGACTTGCACGCCTTCACGGATTCGACGGATGAGTCTTTGGGGAGGCGTTTGCTGTGGCACACCATAGTGGTAACTGTTTCACTTTTCTTTACGATTCTCGGTTTCCCATTTGCTTATGTACGTGTACTTTCCATTTTACCTTACAAAGTGAATATTGTGTGGTCAGGCTGCGCAAATGTCGTACGTTGTGGACGGGAGGATGAAGGAGCTGGCCGAGGAGGTTGAGCGGGAGAAGGCTTTGAAGGATTTCGCCGAGGCCACGGCAAAGGAGAAGTCGAAAATTGCCGCGGAGGCAGAGAATAAAATTGCTATAGCCGTAAAGGCCCAGGCTCTTGCTGAAACGAAGTCGGAGGAACTGGAACTGCAATTGGGAGGCACTGAGCTTAAATTGGCGGAGGCTCAGAGCTTAAATACCATGCTGGAAGGGCAATTGGCCGACTCGAAGGCGGCGCTGGAGGCTTGTGAAAACAAGTGGTATAACGAGGGGTTTGCGGATGCCGAGAATTCGGCGGAACCGGTCATTCGCCAGGCCCATAGGCTCGAATTTGAGGAGGGTTGGTTCGCCACTCTTCAAGCATTGGGGATTCCCGAGGATTCTCCGTTGAGGGATCGCAGCAAGATCCCTTTCCCGAGCATCCCCCACACCGAGAATCTTGCGCCCCTTGTTATTGACGAAGAAGAGACCTCCAGTATGAGGGAACTGGTGAACGCCATTGATTCTTATGCAGTGCCGACCGACATGGAGGGGACCAGCCACCCCCATGTTGGGGACCGAACTGGGGGGGACATCTAGTCGCCAACTCCTTACGCAGACCAACACTTTCAAGAGGACGCATCCTCTGCTTATGCGGCGGATATCTAAAGTTGAAAGCCAGCCCTTCCTTATTTTTCCTTCTTTTGAGAATTTAAATGAGCGGAATTGCCTATTTCACTGGGTTGTGGTAACGGGATATCTTGTTTATGTTGTCTTTTCTTTATTTCGAGTTGCCGGGTTTTGGCAACAAAACGTTAATTTAAGTTTTATGCTTTAATATGAATGCTTTATCGTGTTGCTCTTTCGTATTGACCGAGTAATGAACTTTTGTTGGTTGCCTCTTTATTGTGATGTGTCCGACCATGGTAAGGCCTCCACATGCTCGGCGATAGTGATCTAACCGAGGGTCAGGCTTTTCTCTTAGGATGAAACGACTAAGGTTTTCATGTGCTCGGTGATAGGATCGAACCGAGGGTCAGGTTTCCACCTGCTCGGTGATTAGGATCGAACCGAGAGTCAGGTTTCTGTCCTTAGAATTAATCGTTCAGGTTTCCACCTGCTCGGTGATCAGGATCGAACCGAGGGTCAGGTTTCTGTCCTTAGAACAAAAAGGCTAAGGTTTCCACCCGCTCGGTGATTAGGATCGAACCGAGAGTCAGGTTTCTGTCCACAGAATTAATCGTTCAGGTTTCCACCTGCTCGGTGATAGGATCGAACCGAGGGTCAGGCTTCTGTCCTTAAGAGTGAATCGTTCAGGTTTCCACCTGCTCGGTGATAGGATCGAACCGAGGGTCAGGCTTCTGTCCTTGGAACGAAAAGGCTAAGGTTTTCACCTGCTCGGTGATGGGGACCGAACCGAGAGTCAGGTTTCTGCCCTTAGAACGGGCCGTTAAGGTTTCCGTCTGCTCGACGATAAATCGAACCGAGGATCAGGCTTCTGTCCTTAGAACAAATCAGCTAATAATAAACATTGCTCGGTGAATGGGATCGAACCGAGAATTTTGGTTAGAACAGTGCGGATCTGCATGAAAAACATCATCAGTATAACTAACAAAACATATACAACAGGTTGCGGTTAACTTTATGCTCGGAGAATTGCCCATTAATGATAGTACTTCTTGAGGTTATGGACGTTCCACGGTCGAGGCAGTTGTCTCTCGTCTAGGTCTTCCAAGAAATAAGCCCCAGTGCCGGCCACAGCTGTGACCCTATAGGGTCCCTCCCACGTCTGCGCCAATTTCCCGGCACTTGTGTCCCGCATGTTGCCCACGGCTCTTCTGAGAACCAAATCCCCGGAGACAAACTCCCTGGTTCTCACGCCTCGGTTGTATCTCTGGGCGAGCCTCTGCTGATATTCCGCGAGCCGTATTGTCACCATCTCGCGGTACTCTTCCACCTTGTCCAAATATCCCACCATCATTTCGTCGTTTTGGGCGTGATCGAACCCCGCTACTCGCGCACTGCATAGATTCACCTCGGTAGGGATCACGGCTTCCGCTCCGTACGTGAGAGAGAAGGGGGTCTCCCCGGTGGACCGTCTAGGAGTGGTGCGGTATGCCCACAAGACTTTGGGAAGTTCCTCGACCCAGTTTCCCTTTGCCCCCTCCAACCTTTTCTTCAGCCCACTCACAATCACCTTATTCACGGCCTCGGCCTGACCGTTGCCCTGTGGGTAAGCCGGAGTTGAGTACCTGTTTTTGATGCCGAGACTGCTGCAAAACTCTCGGAACGCTCGGCTGTCAAACTGTAGCCCGTTGTCAGATATGATAGTGTTCGGCACCCCGAACCTGGTGATGATATTTTTCCATACGAATTTCTTTACTTCCACATCTCGTATGTTGGCCAACGCTTCAGCCTCCGCCCACTTGGTAAAATAGTCGACAGCCACCAAAACGAACTTTCGGCAGCCTGTTGCCCGAGGGAACAGGCTGATGATGTCCAGCCCCCATTGTGCAAAAGGCCAAGGACTGCTGATCGGGTTCAGGTGGCCCGCGGGCTGATGGATCAGAGGGGCGTGCTTTTGACACTGCTCACACTTAAGCACATACTCGGCGGCGTCTTTCTGCATCTGAGGCCACCAAAATCCTTGAGTCATCGCTCGGTGCGCCAATGAACGTCCCCCGACATGGCCGCCGCACACCCTAGAGTGGAGCTCCGCCAAGAGCTCGCCCACCTTCTCCGGGCGTAAGCACAAGAGGTACGGCCCTCCGAAGGACCTTCGATACAAAGTCCGGTCTTCGGCCAACCAATACCGAGAAGCCATCCTACGGATCCTGATGCCCTCATTTTCGTCACTCGGCAATTGGTCGTCAGCCAGAAAGTCGGTAATGGGGTCGATCCAGCACGGGGCAGGGGCTGCGATGGCCGTGACATTTATCCCTGTAGTTCCCGAGTCGCTCATTACCCCGACGCTCGGCTCCGAAATAAGCTCGACTTTGATTTGCCATGGTATCTCCTCGGTTACTGACGACGCCAGCGTGGCTAGGGAGTCAGCGTGTCTGTTCTGTGTTCGGGCTATGTGGAAAATTTTCACCGTGTTGAAGCTGGTCATAACTAGCCTTGCTTGTTCTAGGTACGCTTTCATCCGAGGATCTCGGGCTTCAAAACTGCCCCGCACCTGATTAACCACCAGACGCGAATCCGAGTATAGCTCAATCTCTCGAGCCCCCAGGCTCGAAGCTACCCTCAGTCCGGCCAGAAAAGCCTTGTATTCCACCTCGTTGTTGGATGCCCTGAAACCCAATCTAAACGAGTGTTCTAGTCGTATTCCTTCGGGGGTGATCATAACAACTCCTGAACCGGCACCCGTGGAGCTCGACGCGCCGTCTACGAATATCTTCCACGATCGAGCCTCCAGTTGGCAAACCATCTCCCCCTTCTCTCTGGGCGAAAACTCAGCGATAAAATCCGCAAGGACCTGGCCCTTCACCGAGCTTCGAGGTCTGTATCGTATGTCGAAGGAATCGAGTCGAGTCCCCCATTTGGCTATACGGCCCGTAAAATCCGACCTCTTCAATAACGACTATAATGGGTACTCGGTCAGGACGTGTACGGTGTGAGCTTGGAAATAGTGCGGCAACTTCCTGGTGGCGTGTATCAGGGCTAATACGAGCTTCTCCAAGGGCAAGTATCTCGTCTCGGTGTCGACAAGAGTTTTGCTAACATAGTACACGGGTTGCTGGATCCCTTTGTCCCTCAGTAGCATAGCACTCACGGCGTGCTCGGATACCGCCAGATACATGAATAAATCCTCACCTACCTCCGGTGTCGCAAGCATGGGCGCTCGCGCCAAATAAATCTTCAGATCCATAAAGGCCTCTTCGCACTCCTCGCTCCATCGAAATCCAGTCCATTTCTTCAGCAGTTGGTAGAATGGTCGGCAGCGATCTGCGAATTTTGAGATGAACCGGTTAAGGGCGGCCAGCATCCCGGTTAGTATTTGCACTTCCTTCGGGTTGCTCGGTGGCTTCAGTCTTCTCACAACTTCTATCTGGTCGGGGTTGACCTCAATCCCCCGTGTACTGATCAGGTACCCCAAGAACTTCCCGGCCCCGATGCCAAACGCGCACTTCTCCGCATTAAGGCGCAACTTGTGCCGTCGGAGAACCTCGAAAACCGCCTGGAGGTCCCCCATATGCAGGGCTTCCTGTTTGCTCTTAACCACCATGTCGTAGATGTACACCTCGACCGTACGCCCTATCTTGTCTCGGAACATTCTTGTCATCATTCGTTGGTAGGTGGCCCCGGCGTTATTCAGTCCGAAGGGCATTCTCGTGTAGTGGTAATTTGCCTCCGGGGAAATGAACGCCGTTTTTTCTTGATCCTCGGGTGCTAGGGCGATCTGGTGATACCCTTGGAAAGCGTTCAGAAAGCTCATCCTCCGGTGCCCACACGTGGCGTCCACCAGCTGATCAATCTTTGGTACGGGAAAAGGGTCTTTCGGGCAGGCTCTATTCAGATCTGTGAAATCGACGCAGACCCTCCACTTGCCATTCTTCTTCTTCACTACCACGGTGTTCGCCAACCAATCCGGGAAGAAGATTTCCCGAATCACCCCTGCCTCTTTCAATCTCTGAACTTCCACTTTTACTGCTTCGGAGTGCTCCCAGGCTAATCTCCTCGGCCTCTGCTTTTTAGGGGCGAATGAGGGGTCAACCCCAAGTCTATGCACGATGAATTCGGGATCCACCCCGGGCACCTCGTACGGACTCCATGCAAATACGTCCATATTCTGTATTAGGAGTAGCAACATCTCTACTTTTTCCCGGTCCTCCATGCTCTCCCCTATTTGGAAGTACTTGTCCGTATCCAGCAACACCTTTACCTTGAGCATGTTCTCGACGCGCGCGACCTCTGGCGGGCCCTGTAGTTGCTATAAAGGCATCCCCGACGACGAACATTTGGGATCGGCCTGATCCTTCTGGTCGGTTTGCTCCTTCTTCCAATCGACCATGGCGATCAAACATTGCCTGGCCGCCTGCTGACTTCCTTGTATCACCGTGACACCATAATCAGTGTGAAACTTGACCCTCATGTGCAGAGTGGACGGGACAGCCCCCATTGCATGTATCCATGGCCTCCCCAGAATCGCCGTGTATGGGGAGTACGAGGTAACTACGAAGAAGCTCACCATCACCTCCTTGCCCCCCATGTTCACGGGCAGACAGATTCGCCCCTCGAGCGCCACCATTTTCCAATCGAACCCAACCAGGGGAGTGTTGTACTTCGACAGATCCTCATTCCTCAACCCGAGCCCCCTAAATAGGTCCGGGTACATAACATCCGCTCCGCTTCCCTGGTCTATCATTATTCTCTTCACAACGAAGCCGCCAATCCTTGCCGTGACTATCAATGCGTCGTCGTGCGGCTGAATGGTTCCTTCCAAATCACTGTCGTCGAAAGAGATCGGCTCTCGGGTAGGTCTGATCTTCTTCGCGGGAAGCGGCACGCCCGTACTCCCCTCTACCGATATCATTGTCAACACCTCCTTCCCTTTTGCCGTTGAGATGCCCCTCATGGCGACGTGGATAACGTCAATTATCCCAAGAGGGGGCGGAAGGGGATTCCCTCTGTGTGGGGCGCCATGCCCTGTTCCCCGATCCCCGACATCCGTCACAAAATCCTTGAGGTGTCCCGCCTTAGCCAACTGCCCGAGATGGTCTCTTAACACTTGGCACTGCTTGGTAGTATGCCCCCGGTCTTTGTGGTAGGTGCAGTATAGGTTCTGATTCCTCCTAGAGGGGTCGCCAGCCATTCGGTTCGGCCATCTGAAGTACAGCTCGTGCTTGATCTTATCCACAATTTTATGCACGGGCTCCTTGAACGTCACGTTCACCTCCCCTGCTGGCGCTACTGGCTCTTGAATCCTCAAATTTTCCCGTGCCCTCTATTGAAAACCGCTCAGCCGAGGACGATCTGTCACTTGTGCCTTACCTTTGCTTTGTATTCTATCATCTTCCAACCGCTTGTACTCCTTGATGCACCTTATCAGCTGCCTCATATCCTCGGGAGGTTTCTTAGTTAATGATTCCCTCAACCTCGACTCGTCAGGCAATCCCATTCTGAAAGTGCTCGCTGCAATCTTCTCATTCCCTCCGCCAATCTCGTTGTAGAGCTCCTAGTATCGGCTAGCGTAATCACGGAGGGTTTCCCCTGCCCTCATCTTCATAGACAGCAGCGTGTCCACCGGTTGTTGTTCCCGGCTGCACGTCACGAAACGGGAACTGAACTCCTGTATTAGCTCGGCGAAACTGTGAATGGAGCCCTTGCGCAACCCGTTGAACCACCTTAAGGCCGTGGGACCAAGGCTGGAGGGAAAAACCTTGCACATCAGAGCGTCATTACGGGTATGCAAAGACATCATCTGGATATAGTGGCTGACATGCTCCACGGGGTCCGCTTTCCCACCATACGAATTGAACGGCGGGCGCGTAAATCTGTCCGGCATCGGTGCTCGCTCAATATCTACTGAGAATGGTGACCGAGCCGCCCTGCGCAATGCATGGCTCATAGCATCCATGGCCGCATTCCTCGGCCGTCCCTCTGGAGAATCCGAGCCCCGATTCCCGTATTCCCGCGACCGAGAGCGATTTCGCTGCCGGTGAGATTCTGCTGAATGGGAGCGGTCTCGGCGGCGACGGGACTCCCTCGAGTGCGAGCGCTCCCTGTGGTGGCGGGATCCTGATTGATTCGATCCCATCCCGCGTCTCTCTCCTTCGGCGTCTGGCCTTCTCTCTCGGTCGTCTTGACCGGCTCGGCGGCACTCGTTTCGTGCTTCCAACTCCAGGTCTTGTACTAACCTCCGCAGCCGCTCAAGCTCTTCATCCCTGACGTCGGGCTGCCTATGCCGGGAAGCATGGGATACCGTTCTCCCCGTTTGATACGACCCTTCTCCAAGGCCAGACCGCTCTTCCAGTTGCTCGTAAGCCGGATCCTCGCGTCTCTTCTGCCTTTGTTCCCGCTAGGTGGAGCCCCTAGAAGACCCTGCCGAGCCACTCTCGGCGTTACCTCCAGACATCTTTCCTGTACACGAGTTTCGGCGGAACCACTGCTTAGTAGGATTTCCCACAGACGGCGCCAATTGTGCGCACCCAAAACCGAAACCCGTTGGGCTGGGCCTCACTTGGGCTCACAACTTACTTGTATAGTGGGTTTGGATTTCCTACACTGGGTCGTTCTAAACGCCAAGGCTCAATGGAATCACTTTCCTCTCCTCGGGGGTCTGAACCAGCTCCTCACTCTGTTTTCTCTCTATTTACACTCTTCCTTTCCTCCATTCTCCAACCTTTGTCTTCTCAAAACTTCTTGTATTTATAGTTCACAGAATAGCGGAGAGGTCATAATTATTTGCCAATAAGTGCAACCGGCGGTCCAGTATTATCGATCGTAAGTGGGTGGTTAGGTAGGCATGGGAAGCGGTGAGGGTGGCGTTGGAACTTGGTTCCCACCTCCACGATAGTTCTCGGCAGCGGTACCTCTCCGAGGCACGGCCGGGTAGGTACAGGGCGGGGTGTCCCGCGAGCCGTATGTTTATCACTGCTCGGGAAGGGGTTCGCCGAGAAACGATGAAAAGGCAAAGCTTGGGCCTGCAGCATGCGTGGCTCGGGGGTGGGCCGTTAGGTAGAGGGAAACCGGCCTCATGGGCCATATACCCAGGCCAGGGTCCAAGGCCCGCTATGGGCCATGGTGCGGGGGTCGTACAGGTACATATTTTGAAAATCTAATCATTTGATTACATTTTTTTATTTTTTATTTTTTGTGTTCTTAACACATGTAAAATTTTGTGTCAATTGGATGTCATTTACTATTTGATCTATAAACTTCATTATTATGCATAATGTCAAACTACAAAAATTTGAAATTTAAACATTTAATTTACGACATAGATATTGATCTTTGATTTTCTAGAAATTTTTTTATCATGAAGGATATAAGGAGAAAATGTAATCTAATGGTGGATTTATCAATGTTTACATTCAATAACAATATATTTGTTGGGTTCTAAATATTTGGATATAAATATTTAGATTTTACATACTTTATGTGTTTGACAAACCGAGTACATAAACTTGTCTAGGAATAGATCTTATTGTCTATGAAATGTTTTAGACATTGCTCAAAGTGCTACAAGTTAGAATTCAAGAACATACAAGTAGTAGAAAGAAGTGTTGAAAATCTGAAGAGCTCAATCGATTGAGAGAAAGGCTCGACTAATCAAGCAAAATTTTTAGGGTTACAATCCAAAAATACATGGTATATAAGGAAAACCCTAAAGCATGTTTTTTAAGTCTTGGAGAGATACTCTTTTGAGATCTAAGCGGTTATTGTACTTTCTACTCTTTCAAGCATCTACTAGAGATCTCACTCTTATTGCTAGAACTGGAGGAATAAAGTTGCAGCAAAGCTTCAACTATCAAGTGCACTAAAGATCAAAGACGTTAACTGGAGGTTCATATTGGAGCAAATCTACATCAAAGAAGTCTGAGAGGTTCAGAGCTAGACTTGATAATCTTAGTTAAGTTTACTACGAATGGTATATTTTTAACTGTAAACTTCTATTTGATATAGTGGATTGTTCTTTTGGGATCGTTCCCTCCAAGTTTTTTTTACCTTGAAACTGGTTTGTTTCATTGGTTTTCTTGGGTTATCATATCTTGTGTTATTTATATTTTCTGTTGCATAATATGTGTGATGAATGTTTAACCTAGATTTACATAATTGACCTAAGTAACAACTTGACTATTAAATTAGGTTAAACACCGTGTTTTCAAGGTTCTAAAAACTAACAATATTGAATGGAGTTGTAGTCATTGACTACAACTAAATTTGTTGTCAGACTTTGTCCATACAAAATCCTTATAGTAGATTAAATATTACATTCAAAACTTTATGTTGGGTTTTGTCATTTCAAGGAGAAACTACACTGGGGGTTTTTGTGTACTTCTCCTGAAAATTAATTTTTTTGATTTGATATTATCCAGAATTTGATATCCCACTGTCTCTCATGTTGACAAAAAGACCTTTGAATAATGAATGTTAGATCAAGGACTAATAGGGATGTAATTGGGAACGTACTGTTTTAGGTTTGACTGTGAGAGATCATGACTCATTCATCATGACTGTGTACGTGCAATGTCCATGTCCAGGCCCGGCGGCCTGGCCGAGCTACACATATTCATTCTTCATGACTGTGAGAGATCGTGACTCATTAGAGATCTGGTCCTTGCAATTTATAGCTGGTACTCATGTCAAATATATTAGGTTTGAGGACAGTTGAATGAAAGGAATGTAATATACATTCATTGAACCTAATGGCATATTTTCTCCATGAAGTTGATATGAGGATTCAATCCTCATCTTACTCATTAAGTCATCATAAAAAAAGAAAAAGAAAAAGAAAAAAGAACATTTATTTTCAATTCAAATGTTCACTTTCATTGACGAATGATTAGTCAGGGACAAAATGTCAAAAACTCTATTTGTTGTTGTTATTATTATTATTTGATTTTTTTCCCTTTATGAAAGTTCAATATGGGTATGAAACACCCTTGAACGTTTAGACCCCAAAATACAAAAATACCAATTCAAGCTATTTAATAAACAACGTATGTGCGGAAAATGATAAATAGCTTATACCAGAATTGAGGAATGATCTAAACCATAAATAATCACACACACAACAGTAATTAAATGGTAAAGATAAAGGGAAGAGAAATGCAAACACAAGGACAACACTCGATGTGTTATCGAAGAGGAAACCGAAGCCCTCGGCGTAAAACCTCTCCGCCGCCCTCCAAGCGGTCAATAATCCACTAGAAAATGTAGTTGGGATACATGAACAGCAATAGACCCTCCAAGCCTAATCTACCCAGGTACCTAAGCCCTCCAAGCTTCTTGCTTCAACGAGGTTGCGCCGAACCTTTTTCTTTTCTAGCTTACCGGATTCCGCTATAGCCCATAGCATCAACCAATCACCATTGGTTTCTTCCCAAACTGCTTCCCTAAGCACCAAATGGACCTTCTCACAGACGTGGGTGTGGTGAGATAAGGATTTGGTAAAAAACCTCTCAAAGGTATGACAATGAAGAGGAAGAGAGTAGAGGAATTTGAAGAGTCTCTAAGGTAAAGATTGGGGACGAGGCAATCTTGTTTTTCTCTAGGGTTTTTCTCACAAAATTCTCTCTGGAAGCTCTCTCAATTTAGTGGGAATAAGGGTGTATATATAGTAGGGTGAGAAGGGAATGCAAAACGTCAGTTTTTTGCCAAACAGGGTTAACTCATGGCTTGTCCAAGTCGCAAGTTCTAGTCGCGACGTAACGGCGTGGTCAGCCTGGAACTTTTGTCCTGTAGCGTGACAGCTGGCGCGATCCTTCATCTTCCTAGTGTGCCTCTCACGTGCCAGAATTTGGCGGCTTTCCAGTCGCGACCCACCCGCGAGTCCTAGCCGCGAATCTCTGTTTTTCTTGCACACTCTTGAGCTTTTCTTCACATCTTCTCACACACTACCCTTAATTTTTCCACCTAAATACAGGGTTACTAAGTGCTAAATTACAAGCAAATTGGTCACAGAATAAAGCCAATTAGATGGTTGATTAAATTCAACCTTACAATCTCCCCCTTTGGCTATTTCGTGACAAAACCCTAAAACAAACTCTAAACTTAATGCGTGAGTTGGGAACAGTTGGAAAACTCACTCACACCTAACTCTAGAATCCATAAAGCTCTTGAACATATGAATAAGTAACTCTTGAAACACAATAACATAACAATATCATTGTATGCAGAAAACTTAATAAGCATATGGAGCAAAAAAAAAACGTGATCAAGCAAAAAAATGAACATAAGCACAAAAGCAATAGTTCATGGCAAGATCAACAACAGTAGTCACTTAAGCAAAAGTTATTACTATGTTCATTCACACAGGAAATGAACATCCGGACATGCAAAACTGATAAACTCAATTGAAGAGAATCATTTTCAAGTCCAACACTTAACCAATGCATACAAACATATATGCATCTAGGAACAATCCTACAAGGGCACAAGAGTGTTGTACTAAAGATAATGCAAGGCATTAACAAGTACCAAAACACAAAGCATAAAGGCTGCATAAGCAAAGATTTGCAAATACATGGCACAAACCATAAAAGCCTACAAACATGCAAAAGTGCAAGAAACAACCCTCAAAGCTTACAAAAGCAACAATGGGTACAGAACAACAACATACAGTACAGAAGCTGAAAGATATAAGATGGATACAGAACTATGATAAAAACTAAAGAAAGACAGTAAACAAAAATCTGTTAGCTGAAATCTCCCCCTTTCGTTGAGCTCCCCCCTGCCAACAGCATCTCCCCCTTTTTGTCATGGAATAGCTAGTCGTCATTATCTTCTAGCTTCCTTTGAATTTCATCCAATTGAGTTTGAATCGAAGTAAACTTCGTATCCCATCGAAAGTTGAGATGATGCAAGATGGAAGTAAGATCGGACATCTTTGAACTCAGCTCATGAACAGAAGCTACAATAGAGTCTAGCTTCTCGTCAGCTGGGAGTGAACTGGAGTGCGAGCCACTGTGGGACGCGGAAGCTTCTGTTTTGATTCCCTTCTTGCTATGACCAATGCTAGCATTGAAAGTGCGCATGTTGATTGGACATGGTGTTGTGCAGGGAACTTCATTCTCAGACGGATGGATCCCTTTACGCTTCAGAATCTGTAAGATGAGACAGCAAAATGGGATGCACACCCTTGATTCTGTTCGTAGAACAGTTTTGCGAAGGATATGAAATATATGTGCATAGATGTCAATCTCGACATCAGAAATCAGATCATGAAGAAACAATGCACGCCCGAGATTCATATACCCTGTGCTGGATAGGGGATACAGGTTGTGAAACATGACGATCGTGAGCACCCTCAATTTTGGAGGAAGAGATGAAACACTGACTGAGTTTCCTTTCGAGGAAAATTCCAAATTGTCCCCAAGAGCTGCTTTAAGTAATACTTCATCCGGATGAAGATCATCATAGACCGGTGAGATCCCAAGTATTGGCCTGTTGATGTGCAGAATCTCTGCTAGATATGCGGAAGAGACCGAGAAACTTTTTCCTCGAACCCAGCACTTAAGTTCATCTCCTTCAACAATTGCATTGGCATAAAACTCTTTTACCAGATCTTCAAATGCATCATCAAGGTCAGAGAGGAGATAATTCCAGTCCTTGCGAGCAAACCATTGAGGAATGTTGGTGTCAAATAGAGAATGTTGATCAAAGACTCTTTCAATCAGAGGTGTCTCCTTTTTGAAGTAATTTTCATGAGTCTGAAAGGCAGCATACGATCGAAACCTGTTGGGATCAAACACACCAGATGGAGAACGAACCCACTTTGGTCTAGGAGAGAAATCATCAATTTCAATGACATGTTCCTTTCCTTTGCTGCTTCCTCCTTTCACAGCTGATCTCTTGAATGGAGACATTTTCACTCTGCACTATGATTTAATACATACATAAACACCAAACACGACAGCAAACATTATTAGCATTTTGTCAGAGCCATACCATGGATAATGAAGGAAACCCTAAACACTTGAAATTTAGGATCAAACCATGACAATGAGTGTATGTGAACAATCAACACCATAATAATTACACAAGATAGAGATGATCAGTGTATGGACCAGCACAAACATACATTATACCCCGAAAATCAGAAACCCATGTTCGAACAGGAGAAATCACAAATCACAACATCTTCACAAAACGAAAAAAATTGCCCAAATCAGGAAGAATGAAGGGTAAGGAAGAAAACCCATACCTTTTTGTTGAAGATTTGAGAGAAAATGATGCAGAAATGGAAGATTTTCAACGAGAAACTCGGAGAGGTTGTGAGAGTAAAATGAAGAAGACAATGAACAGTCACACAAGTACAAGGGAAAACTAAAAAACAATTTTAAAATTGTCTTTAAAATGCAAAACACGCGTTTTTCGCGACTGGATCAAGTCGCCAATAAGTCGCCAGGTTAAGCCGCGAAACACTGTGAAGAAAAAAAACTTGAGAATTTCTCTAAGTGTTTTTCGCGACTAGAAAGTCTACCCGCGATATAGTCGCGATATGAGCCGCGAAAATCCCTGAGTACCTCTCGCGACTGGACCTTCCACCCGCGAACCAATCGCCACACTGACCCGCGAAAGGTGAAAACTCAAATTTTGAAAAATTTTCTAAGTCTTTTTCGCGACTAGAGTACTGACTCGCCAGTAAGTCGTGAAAAATCTTTGAGTGAGCTCGCGACTGGGACATGCGATTGGGCCAACCCGTGACTTAGTCGCCAAAACAAGGCAACACTGTTTTTGAACACATTTGACATTTTTGTAAAAGCAAAGTACTTTCCAAAAATCAAAACAAAACTCTCAAAAAACTTTTTGTGTTTGACCAACAGAGATTGAGCCTGTGAAAACACATTTAATCAAGTACAATCACACAAATGAATATGACATTCATTGAACATAGACTTGTGTGTTGTGTGTGGATATCAAAAATGAGATAGTCCTTAGTCCAATGTGAAGCTTCAATGATCAATTCAATTAAGGCATACACAACTAGCACTAGATAATGTGACCTATCTCAATTATAGAAGCATGCATATATGACCTCCCACAAGAACTTGATAACAATTCTCTGAAGCTTTTCATTTGGCTCCATATTCAACATATCATCTGCAACTTTTGAGCAAAGAAAATCTCATTGTGAGATAGATGCCTGAAATTTTTGATATTTCAATTGATGAATTAGCCTTTGGCTTTTTGAGCATCACACATTTTATTTTGGTCGCTTTCCCTTTTTCCTAGTCAAATACTAGTGTGTGCGACAGGCTTTTGTAGCTCTATATCTCTTTTCATTTGGAGATTTACATTTAGAGAGCTCTTTTAAAGCATAAAAATAAAAAGTGGGAAGATATATAGGCATGAGTCTATGCATGTCTCAAGATCAACAAAACCATTCACTAATCATTCATGACAAGGTTGAAGATCTATTTACAACAATCACATAGATTTCAGAATTTCTTCCACAAAGATATGAGTGCATGAGAGACAAGCTAAGCTCGTTAAATGCACACAGCCATAAGTACAAAGGTACAAGGCAAAACATGCTTTGAGACAAAACTCAGCAAAGTGATCAAACCTTTTGGATTTTCAAAATTTTATGTGTTTTTGGATTTTTGACACAAAACAAATTTGACAAAAAAATCAACAAATAGAAGACACACAAAACAAACCACACAAAGCAACTAAAAACACAATAAGATATCATGGAGGATTGAGTTTAAGGAATGATACCGACACCAATTGTCTTACGCAAGGATTCAAACTTTGGGCCATCAAGAGGTTTGGTGAATATGTCTGCTTTTTGATTGTCAGTATTGATGAATTCTAGACAAACTGTCTTGTCTTCTACCAAATCTCGAATGAAGTGATAGCGGATCTCGATATGCTTTGATTTGGAGTGCTGAACCGGATTCTTTGACAAGTTTATGGCACTCGTATTATCACAGAACACAGACATAATGTCTTAAGAAATGCCATAGTCATGTAATAGCTTTCGCATCCATAACAGTTGTGCACAACAACTTCCTGCTGCAATGTATTCAGCTTTAGCCGTTGACAGCGATACTGAATTTTGCTTTTTGCTCATCCATGAAACCAAGTTATTTCCAAGATAGAAGCACCCACCAGAAGTACTTTTTCTATCATCTATGCACCCTGCCCAGTCAGCATCTGAATATCCTGCCAAACACTCATTCGAATCTTTTGTATACCAAATCCCATAGTCAGATGTGCCATTTACATAGAGAATGATTCGCTTAACTGCTGTTAAGTGGGATTCTTTAGGAGCGGCTTGAAACCTTGCACAGACTCCGACACTGAATGCAATATCCGGCCTACTTGCTGTGAGATAGAGAAGGCTGCCAATCATACTTCGATAAAAGGTTGGATCAACGTCAACATCGGCTGCATCTATGCTCAACTTTGCCGAGGAACTCATGGGAGTAGAGGTATGTTTCTTGGAGTCTAGACCAAATCTTTTGACAAGATTTTTGGCATACTTTTCTTGAGAAATAAATATTCCATCTCTCCGTTGCTTTACTTGAAGTCCTAGGAAGTAGTTCAACTCTCCCACCATACTCATTTCAAATTCCCTATTCATTTCTTCTGAGAACTCATGAGCTAGTTTATCAATTGTGGATCCAAATACAATATCATCCATGTACACTTGAGCGACAAGAAGGGATTTTTCATCTCTTTTAACAAACAATGTGCGATCTGCTTGACCTCTCTTGAACCCACGATCCAATAGGTAGGTAGTGAGACGGTCATACCATGCTCTTGGCGCCTGTTTCAACCCATACAAAGCTTTCTTCAGTCTTAGTACATGACCCGGAAAGTGAGGATCTTCAAACCCCTTTGGTTGTTCAACGAAAACTTCTTCATTGAGAAAGCCGTTTAAGAAGGCACTCTTTACATCCATTTGGTACAACTTGAAATCCATGATGCATGCTATGGATAAGAGAATCCGAATGGATTCTAATCTTGCTACCGGAGCGAAAGATTCATCAAAATCTATGCCTTCCACCTGAGTATATCCTTGAGCCACCAATCTAGACTTATTTCTGATAACTTCACCATCTTCATCTGTTTCGTTCTTAAAAATCCACTTAGTGCCGATCACATGTGTATCTTCAGGCCTTGGAACTAGTTCCCACACATCATTTCTAACAAATTGGTGTAGCTCTTGGTGCATGGAATCTACCCAATTCTCATCCTTCAGTGCTTCTTCCACCTTTTTGGGTTCAAATTGAGCAAGATAGCAGTTGTATGTTACATGGTTAGCAGTATACTTTAGCCCTTTTCTCAAACGAAGTCCTTCGTTCACATCCCCAATAACATTACTTGATGGGTGATTAAGTGTCACTCTTGATGAAGGTTTCTTGGAAGTTGAGAGTTCCTCATCACGAGAAATTGGGGTTTGAATTTCTAGAGGAGTGAGTGGACTTGAGACTTCTTGTGTTGATCTAGTCTCTCTTCTTGATACAAGAGGTGTGGTCTCCTTTTTGGGTGTTACTTTCTCAGCATCATCACTTAAAGGCATATCATCATCATCCTCATTCTCCTTGAGTTTGAGCCCCTTGCCATCATCATCAATTTCCTTTTCAGATATGGTGTCGTCTATGACCACATTGATTGACTCCATCACTGTCTTAGTGCGCTTGTTGTACACTCTATAAGCTCGGCTATTCGTGGAGTATCCTAGGAGTATTCCTTCATCACTCTTAGCATCAAATTTTCCCGGATTTTTCCTGTCATTTAGAATATAGCATGTGCTCCCAAATACTCTGAAATACTTCACCTTGGGTTTCTTTTCTCTCCATATTTCATATGACGTCTTCTTTGTCCCCGCTCGGAAATAAATTCTATTACAAATGTGACAAGATGTGTTCATAGCTTCTGCCCAGAACCTTTGAGGTATGTTTTTGTTGAGTAGCATGACTCTAGCCATCTCTTGGATCACCCGGTTCTTTCTTTCGACCACTCCATTTTGTTGTGGAGTCTTTGGAGCTAAAAATTCCTTCTTGATGCCATGCTCTTCACAAAATGATTCAAATTTAGCTTTCTCGAATTCCTTCCCATGATCACTTCTGATTTTGACTATGGGAACCCCTTTTTCATTTTGCAATCTCTTGCATAATCTTTGCAGTTTATCACATGCTTCAGACTTCTCTCTAAGGAATTCCACCCAAGAGTATTTTGAAAAATCATCAACTATCACCATAATATATCTCTTTCCCCCTAGGCTTTCAGTCCTTGTAGGCCCCATTAGATCTACGTGAAGAAGTTCCAAACATCGTGAGGTAGCAATCACATTCACCTTGGGATGGTTTGCTTTTGTTTGTTTCCCCATTTGACATGCTCCACATATAGTCTTCTCCACCTTTCCGAACTTTGGAAGTCCCTCAACGGCCTCAAGTTTAGAGACTTTACATACTTGTTTGAAGTTTGCATGTCCAAACCTGTGATGCCAAAGTTTCAGCATATCAACACGAGCACTTCTACACGAAATAGGTGCCGTAGGCACTACTCCATAGCAATTATCAGTAGTCCTATTTCCTTCCAAGACTTGAATCCCTTTCTCATCAATGATTATGCACCCCTTCTTTGAGAATTGAACAAGAAAATCTTCATCACATATTTGAGTAATACTTAGGAGATTTGCCTTCAATCCTTTGATGTATAGAACCTCTTTCAACAAAGGTAATCCCGGTATTTCAACCGTCCCTTTCCCGAGAACTTGAGCATGACTCCCATCACCAAAAGTCACATAATCACATGCTTTCTCTTTAAGAGTCTTAAACAGTGATTTATCTTCTGTCATATGACGAGAACATCCACTGTCAAGGTACCATAGACATGAATTAAATACCTTCAATGAGGTGTGCACAAACATACAAGCATGAGACAAGCATTCTTGACCATCAAACAAAAATTCATTGTTATTCTCAATGCTTATTCCAGATTGAATTTTCCTTTTTAGATTATCAACCTTTTCACACAATGATCTATTTCTTCTTTTGTATTTCTCAATCAAAGAGTTAGACTCACATAGACTATTGTGAAGAATGTGGTTCTTGCTTTCAAAATATTTCAGCATATGAATGAACATCCTAGCATGTTTCCTGGATTTAATTAGCTCTAAGAGTTCATTTTTAGAGTATCCCTCAAATATACTCACAGAGTTATTATCACAAACACTTAAACCACAATTCAGCATGACCCTTTTTACAGCTGCATCCATAGCCAAGGGGTCTAGGATCGCACTCAGGTAATCAAACCACAAAGAGTGCACCTGCTCTGATACCAATTGAAAGTTCAATATGGGTATGAAACACTCTTGAACATTTAGACCCCCAAATACAAAAATACCAATTCAAGCTATTTAATAAACAACGTATGTGCGGAAAATGATAAATAGCTTATACTAGAATTGAGGAACGATCTAAACCATAAATAATCACACACACAGCAGTAATTAAATGGTAAAGATAAAGGGAAGAGAATTGCAAACACAAGGACAACACTCGATGTGTTATCGAAGAGGAAACTGAAGCCCTCGACGTAAAACCTCTCCGCCGCCCTCCAAGCGGTCAATAATCCACTAGAAAATGTAGTTGGGATACATGAACAGCAATAGACCCTCCAAGCCTAATCTACCCAGGTACCTAAACCCTCCAAGCTTCCTGCTTCAACGAGGTTGCGCCGAACCTTTTTCTTTTCTAGCTTACCGGATTCCGCTATAGCCTATAGCATCAACCAATCACCATTGGTTTCTTCCCAAACTGCTTCCCTAAGCACCAAATGGACCTTCTCACAGACATGGGTGTGGTGAGATAAGGATTTGGTAAAAAGCCTCTCAAGGGTATGACAATGGAGAGGAAGAGAGTAGAGGAATTTGAAGAGTCTCTAAGGTAAAGATTGGGGACGAGGCAATCTTGTTTTTCTGTAGGGTTTTTCTCACAAAATTCTCTCTGGAAGCTCTCTCAATTTAGTGGGTATAAGGGTGTATATATAGTAGGGTGAGAAGGGAATGCAAAACGTCAGTTTTTTGCCAAACAGGGTTAACTCGCGGCTTGTCCAAGTCGCGAGTTCCAGTCGCAACGTAACGGCCTGGCCAGCCTGGAACTTTTGTCCTGTAGCGTGACAGCTGGCGCGACCCTTCAGCTTCCCAGTGTGCCTCTCACGTGCCAGAATTTGGCGGCTTTCCAGTCGCGACCCACTCGCGAGTCCTAGCCGCGAATCTCTGTTTTTCTTGCACACTCTTGAGCTTTTCTTCACATTTTCTCACACACTACCCTTACAATTTTCCCACCTAAATACAGGGTTACTAAGTGCTAAATTATAAGCAAATTGGTCACGGAATAAAGCCAATTAGATGGTTGATTAAATTTAACCTTACACTTTAAAATTTCAAATATTTGTCCCTTTCGTTTGAAGTCTCCATTCTCCTTTGCCTTCGAAGGCCAGCATTGGTTGTGTGTGTGTGTTTTTTTTTGGATAAATCACTAAGCTTTCATGGATAAGAAACCAGCAATACAAAACAAAGGCCAATACAGGCCCAGACAACAAAACCAGGGGAAAAGAGAGACTCCAAAGAATACAAACAGAGTCATTGAAGGCCCAAACCACTGATGTAGCCTATACCCTATGGATTATGGCCACTCTCATTGATCATTCATTCTGAAGCTTTCTTAAGAGTTACGACTTCTTAAGCCCTTTTCAATGGAGTTGAAGAGCTCTCCATTGGCCTCAACTTCGTACTTTTTTTTTTTCATTGCCTTACAATTTTTATAATAGTTCGATATATACTTTTAGTTTACTAAATCATTCAAATTCCACCAATGGTGTTTATATATAAACATCCTATTAATTGATATACATGAAATTTTGTAATTGATACTAACATAAAATCATGAAAGAGTGATAAATAAGGGAACCTTTGGCCTCAACTTTTTCCCCCCCACCAAATATCACCTTTCTAAATTGACCTCTATTGTGTGTACGTGTTATAATATGCATGGAACAAAGTTTAGTTACAGAACTGGTTAATAAACATTACTACATATTTTAAAATTTTAAGCATTAAATTACATGTTTTATACGCTTTTAATATACATGTCAAATTTTGTGTTGTTTGGATATTTTTTTTTAATATGAACTATAAGCTTATGTTTTAAGTATAATTTTAAACTATAAAAACTTGAATTTAAACAATTTATTGATGACATAACTATTGATCTTTAATTTTCTAGAAATTTGCAAGCATGGAGGATATATGAAGCAGACATAATCCAATGGTGAATTTGTCAAACTTCACTTCCAATAAAAAAAGATATTGAATAAGGTTGCAGATTAAGGGTACAACCAGTTTTGTAGCTAAACTATGTCCATATGGTGAAGGTAATTTGGTGTTGATTACTTAGCCAAATGCATATGATGAATGCAATACTGGAATTAGTTTGGAGTTCGAACAAAATGAAAAAGGTAATGCTATTTTTTTTATTAAAATAAAAAATACTACTTTTTTAAGGCTAAATTATAAGTTGCACCCTTTAAGTTTGACTGAAATTCATTTCAGTCCTTTAACTTTAATTCAATTGAGTTCCTTAAGTTTCAATTTGTTCAATTAAGGCATTTTTTCCAATTCCGTTAAAAAATTTACTGTTAAGTATGCAATTAACTAATGAAAAAAGTTAGTTTGAAAAAAATTATGACATAAAAAATGTATAAAATATTATTATTAATTATATATATATATGTAAGAATGCAATTTGGGTCCCTAGCCCAAATTATGGATGAACTTAGGTCTAAAAAGCCCATTACAATAAATTTGTAAAGAGTGAGTTGGAAATCTGGGCTTTAATGAGTTGGACAATAAGTAAAGTGGAATCAAATGACAAGAAAAGGAAGATAGACTGATTTAATCTAAAGAAAATCATCCTCGGCACAGTTTGAGGAGATCGGTTCTTATATATTTCTCTCAAGTTTAATTACAAATTCAGTTCTTGATTGCTACAGTGTTTTTCTCTCAATTTCTTGATCCTCTTTTGTTAGGTATCTCTTCCATTTTATACTATCTTCCCCATTCATCTCCACCTTCCACGTGCAGATTAGATTGTTGGTGTTGATCTTTGTCCCATCAGCACCTTCCTGAAGTCTTTGGGTAGTACCTGTAAGGCTAAAAGTTACTGTTCAGGTATCACTTCCTCATTAATGCAGCCAGAGAGTTAGCTGTAGATCATTTAATGCGGTGGTAGCAGCTTTCCATTTAAATATTTCATAGCCTCTCTATATCTTGTTCCTTCTTGATACTTATCCTCATCAGTGGAATTGTCCGGAACATTTCTCTTGATGTCAGACCGTACCTTCTAACCTCGGTTTTGCTTAGCCGAGGAGGCATTCCTCCTCGGACCATCTTCTTGGATGACCTTGATCAGACTTCACCTCTTTACTTACCAACACGGATTCTTAGGAAGATGTTTACTTGTCCTCAGACTATTTAATGTCCTTGGATTGAGCCCTTGACCCAACATATACATAGATATGTATTCCTGGGCCTATCACCCCTACAATATATTTTTTTTCAATATATTTTTTTAATATGAAAATAATATTTTTTTTTAATGGAAAATTTTTAACAAAATTAGATAGAAGGCCTGAATTGAATAAATTTCAAAGTTAGAGGACTCAATTGAATAAAAGTAAAATTAGATGACTGAAATAATTTTTAGACAAACTTAGAGAGTCTAATTTGCATTTTAGCCAATAGATATCTATTCATATATAGAAGATTTGGTAATTGAAGTCTCAAAAATAAGAAATTGTAGAAATTATCATCAAATGTAGAATTTTTAACGTAAAAACATCACACAAGGATTTCAAATTTTACCTCAATTTAAGGCAATCTTCATGCTGATTTATCGATATAGATAGACACCTCATTTTGTACTTTCTACAACTTAATTCCTAGCCCTGAATAAGGAAGAATACCTAAAATGAAAAAGCTTGATCATTTAACCAAGAATTAAAAAAAAAAAAAACCAATTTTATTTCATTTAAAGGTTCCCAACTGAAGTGTCCATATGTTGGTGTATACCACATCTTGAAAGGAAGTTTTAATTTCCTAAAATTATTTTGAAGATCTTTGTCATTATTTAATTTGAGTCTTAAAAAGAATTTATTTCATTCTATGCGAAATTTTTTTTTCCTAAAAAAAGAAGAAGAGATTTCTTAAACAAAAACTATCCCTGAGAATAAAATCATTTTATTTCAATCTTTTTTCCAAGGATAATGATAAAATTTCATTAATATCACAATGTGAATAAGAGTTCATTAGTCCATATTCTTTCTCTATCAATAGATTTAATATAAAACCATATCTAGCTAACACATAGGCATCTGTGCTGGAAGTCTTTGAGGCTATCCAAGTACCCATAACTTTCAAAAGTCTTCCTTCATATAATTTGAGAGGAAAAAACACAAACGACCTTTCAAAAGTCTTACTTGTAGGAAAATTAGTAATCAAAGGGGTACAGTATTAAACAAGGTTTATCTGTCATTGTCTCAAGTGTAAAAACTGTTTAACCATTGGGTTTTCAGTTTTATTTATTGCTTTACTGGGTTGCTTATTTTATTTTATTTTATTTGATCATATCAGTTCAGGTAGGTCAAACAATGAATGAGTTGAAGCATCTTATATTGGTTAAGCAAAAAATGATTTTGTAATCGACTGGGAATTTGGGATATCACTGAAAAAAAAAAAAATTACGTGATACAACATGTGGATAGCAATTAAACCCTATTAAATATGGGTTTAACTTACCTTCAATATTTTTATAACTGGAATTTCCTTTTGTTTTAATAAGAAATTGTCACATTACCTACTAAATAAATAAAATGTGAAAATTAAAATCCATTACCACTTGTTATTGTATATTTAAAACAAAATGAGACCTCCAATTATAAAAGTATTGGAGGTAAGTCAAACCCCCCAAATACAATGAAACTATTTTTTTTTTTAGAAAGTTTCAACCTATGGCTTTTACTCTTGATGATAGTTTTTTATCATCAGACCAAAATACTAATTAGTTTTTGGTGTAGACGGGGATTAAAACCTCAGATCTCTCATTCAACTAGTAGAAACTTTACCAGTTGATCTAATTGGAACCCACAAATACAATGAAACTTGAAACTTGAAACTTGAAAGCATGTTTGTATTGCATTGCCAAAAAAATGATGCACTAAAATAGAATTAATAAACTTTCAGTACGTGTGTGACAAACCAAAGTACTCTTTCTACTCTTTGTATCTCTATTTGTTTGTTTGTTTGTTTATTTATTTATTTATTTTTACACAATTTATTTTTTAATTACTGAGACACTGTATCTCTATTTTAAACCTATTTTTATGTTTGTGGGAGACAAACACTGAAGTTGACAAAGAAGAATCCCTAAATTGGACTAAAACCAAGGACAATTAATGTTCCTTGATTTTAGTCGATCAAGGAGATCAAAATGTGTTAAATTGTGATATGGTTAATACGCTTTTTGTTAGGTTCTAAAGACTTAGGATTTAATGTATTTAGAACTCTAATTTGTATTGTTGGCAAACCATGATCAAAACAGGTTGTTTAGTCTTGTTTAGACTTGCTCAAAGTTGTATTATTTATGTAAAGTTGGAACAAGCAGATGCATGATTTAATAGTGCTTCTCGGCCTGGTTTGATTGATCGAAGCTTAGGCTTGATCAATCGAAAATTGAGTCAGATGCATTTTTTCTGCAGAATTCCAACTCAACCCTAACTCCTAAAACGTTTAGGGTTTTATGTTTTTAACCTAGGTATATAAGGCAAACCCTAGCCACGTTTTTAGGTTGCTCATATTACTATTTTGTGTAAATCTCTTGTGAGATCTAGAAGAGCTTTCCTTTACACAAACCTTAGGGTTTTCAAGGAAGGGATGTTATCTACACCTTAATGATCAATTCAATTGCTACGATCGGAACATAAAGATACACAAGCAGGTGTGCTTGTACTTACTGAAGAATCCAAGAAAGAAGGAGTCCGTGGTCTCGGAGCTTGCACGTGGTCGTGTCAGTAAGTTCTACTGGTGGGTAGCAAAAAGAAGTCAAGCGTGGGGGTTTGTAAGTCTTATTGTATGAACTTCAATTATTTCAAGATAGTGGATTCTAGTTTACCTTGAGGATAGCTAGGTTAAATCCTCCACAGGTTTTTACCGTGTGGTTTCCTGGGTCATCATATCTTTGTGTTATTTACTTTTCCGCTGCTATATACTTGATATGATTGTTTGATTGTGATAACCTAGATTTGCATAATTTGACTAAGTTAATCACTTGGCTAATTAACTAGGTTAATCCGGTTGTGTTAAGGGGTCTAAAAATCATTCAAGTGGTATCAGAGCAGGTAGCTCTCTGTTTGTTAATCTTTTGATCTCTGAGCTGATCCTTGACCCCTGTTGTCATGGAACACGTACACTCTCTGGTTATTCCTCCTCACTTCGTTGGGAATAATTATGCTTATTGGAAAGTAAGGATGAAAGCATTCCTGAAATCTATTGATGAGAGAGTCTGGAACTCCGTTGAATACGAATGGGAGAAGCCCACTACTCTTGTGAGTAAGTGGCAAACTTCTCAGAAAGAAGCAGCTTGGTTCAATAGCAGAGCTATGAATGCCACCTTTAACGCTGTTTCTATGGAGGAATTTAAGAGAATTTCTAATATTGAGGTTGCTCACACTGCTTGGAAAATTCTCTAGACTGTGCATGAAGGCATAAAGGCAGTTAAAATTAATAAGTTGTAGCAGTTAACATCTAAATTTGAAAGCATTAGGATGTTTGATGATGAATCTTTTGATGAATTCTATGTTAAACTGAATGATATTGTTAATTCTACTCTTAATCTGGGTGAAATCTATGATCAACCTAAAATTGTTAGGAAGATTCTTAGATCCTTAACTGAGAACTTTAGACCCAAAGTGACTGCCATCACTGAGAGTAAGGATGTGGACTTCATCCCTGTTGATGAACTTGTAAGATCTCTTCAGTCCTATGAGTTAGACCTACCCAAAGCTAACAAATCCAAATCAATGACTCTTAAGTCAGTTGATGATGTTGATGTTGGTGGATTTGATGATGAGCTCTCTGCTATAGAGATTGTGTATCTTGCCAAGAACTTTAGAAATTTTCTTAGGAATAATAACAGAAAGGCATGAGGTACAAACACTGCTGAACCTAGAAACTTTAGGAAGAATGATCCCACTAAGGTTAATAACAATGAAAAACCTAGAGAAAAAGTTGGTCAATCTTCAAACAATTCTATGGGTCCTCAGTGTTTTGGATGTCAAGGGTATGGTCACATGAAATCTGAATGTCCCATATACTTGAGGTCTAAGGGGAAGGCTATGGCTGTAACCCTTAGTGATAATGAAGTTTCTGATGATGAGTCTGGATGTGACGAGGATGGAAACTTCATTGCTTTCACTGCTACTGCTGTAGTCAATGAAAGTGTATCTGTTGAAGAGAACCCTTCTGATGGGGAACTCTCTGAGGATGCAGATCTTCAAGAAGCCTACAATAAACTTTGCAAAGTTGCTGCAAAGGATGCCATGAATGTTGAATTAGGCTTAAAGAAAATTGCATCTCTTGAGCTTGTAAAGAAAAATCTGCTTGTTAACTTGTTTGATGCTAATGAACTTTTGAACAATGTCAAAACTGAGAATATGCTCTTGCTTGACAAAGTTAAATCTTTGGAACATGATTTATCTGTTGCTAGATCTGCTAGTTCTAAACTTGATCAAATGCTGAGTGTTCAAAAGTCTTATTCTGACAAATTTGGATTAGGTTTTGTTGAGAGCATCTCTATGTCTGCACTCCATTCCACAAACTTTGTTCCATCTTCTTCCTCTAAATCCCCTGTGAGTGAGGTTATGAGTGAGACTGCTAAACCTGTAAAGGTCACACCTCCTAGGAAGATTAGGGTTGATCTGAAAGACTCTAAACCTAAGGAGTCTACCATTTCTAAGGACAAGATGCATGATAAACCTGTTTGGATTTGTCATTTTTGTGGAAAGTTTGGACACATTTGTCCAAATTGTTATAAACTGCAAGCAGCTAAGCGAGCAAATAAGCCTAAAGTGCTTGTGCCTCAAGCACAAGATCCTATGGCTCTTAATGGTGAATTGGTAAAGGCTCTAAACCTTTATTCCAATCTTGGAGTTGGAAATCACTTTAATGTGAATATGAACTCCAATGCTCGTAATGCATCTAAAAGGTTTTGAATGCAAAAGGCTCAATCTAATTGAGTCTTTCTAGCATGGTTCTTATGCTTCATTGCTTATCTTTTGTGACCTTTGTTCTTTGGTTTCTTTTACCTTTTTGTTTCTAGGATTTGCACTGCATATCATTCATGCATTTCATTCTAGGATTGCTTTTGTTTCTTCTTTTCAAGAAAAATATAAAAAATAAAAAAATAAAAAAAATGGGAGAAAAAGGAAAGTAAATTGTGTTTTGTATTCATTCTCTTGGTTTTTGAAAACAAGGTTGGTCAATTTATTTTCACATAACATGTTTGTGTACTTTGTTTAGCTTTGATGAGCTTATTTATTGTACTTTACTAGTTTGAGCTTTGTAGTGCATGTTGTGTGGGAAAGATGTTTATGGTTTTTGATCTCTTTGTCTTGATCTTGAAGTCATATGTTTTTGACTGTCGGACTTGAACCTTTTGAGAAAGGCATAAATAACCATCTCACCACTATTCACTAGCCAATCATGAACACCTTAATGCATATCTTATGATTTTGTGCTCAAGAAAGTGTAGCACATGCACAAAAAGAACATAAGGTGTAGCCTCGGTTTAATTGCTTAATACTTAAAATTGGTGTGTACTATTAGGCTTGATGCCAAATCACATAATTAAAATTGGTGTGTATATTATGAGGCAAAATTCAAGAAACTTACATGATTGCAAGCTTATGTTCTAGGAGATGTGGGAGTTATATGATGTAATTCTTTAGGTGATAGTCTCTTTTGAATTCTATGTGATGAATTTTGTAGACTTTATGGTTGATTTCTATTTACATATCACCTCACATGTATCTCAAGCTTTTGCTAGTTGCACACACTACACAAGTTACTCTTTGCTAAACATTGTACATGTTATTGTGTGTGTTTTTGGTCTGACCAACCAAGTTTGAAAAATACTTTGAGTTTTATGCAAAACTGATTCGTTGCTTGAGAATTAAAAATGGAGTTTTGATTGAAAATCTTAATTTTGGATTGGGTTTAAATCTTGGGTTTATGAAGTTCATTTCATCTCATACTCTTGTATTTATTTCATATAATTCAATGCTTTGAGTAGTGTTGTGCTCAAAATGTGTTTGATTTTCAAAAACTGTGTTTTTTTTTTTCTCTCAAAATTAAGTGAGCCTCTATCTATTTCGATTGATCCAGTCTGTTTTTCGATCAATCGAAATTGTGCTTAAAATTTTAGGTGAGGCGCTGTCCTATTCGATCGATCGATCGAACTTGTTTTTCGATCAATCGAATATCGGGAATCAAGTTTTTAAAAAACTCAGATTTGACTTGTTCAAATCACTTTTTCAAAAAGTTTTCATCTTTTTCTCTCTCTCTCTCTCTCTGATTTGGACTAGGCTCCACCTTGATTTTTTGTCGTTTTTTGTCGTTCCTTTTGCAAGGTTTCTCTCTCCAAATACCGGTAAGACTCTTTTACCCTTCTTTTTGCTTTTATTTTCTCATTTCATGCATTTTAATTTGGGGATTTCGAACCTATGCATATTTGGGGTTTTTGATGATTCAAGCCATATTTTCGGAAATTGATCATTGGGTTTTGTTGCTATGATGTTATTAACATGATCTATGTTGGAAAATTTGATCAATTTGGAGTTTTGTGAGAAATTAAAAATTCTAGGGCTTGTATTGAATTCGAATTGGGGATTTTGTTCAATTAAGGTGAAATTAATGAAATTGGCTTGTTGGATTGATGTAATTGATCATTATAATTTGTTTTCTAACTTGGGTGATGATTAATTGGTCAAAATTCTTTAAAAACTTTCAAGTGGTTTTCAAATTTTTGGGGTTTTAGTTAGAAACTCTATGCTCAAGCCAATTTTGTGAATTTGAACTTAAATTGAACCTTGTTTCACTGCATTAGAGCATGCATCATGCCAATTTATTGTTCATGCATCATATAGATTTTTGTTCTATATCTGTTTTTATGCTAACTTGCAGTTTGCCCTTGGTTTTTCCCTTTTTTTTTTTTTTTTTTTTGGTTCTACTGTGTGTCCTTGTCCTTTCCTTAGCACCATGCCTAGGAAAACTAGAGCCCATAGGACTCCATCCACTTCTTCTGTGTCACCCTTTAGGAGTGAGTTGTTTAAGGATGCCAAGAGCAGAGAGGCCTTTGATAAGCTGAATAGTAAGAGGAAGATTTGGGCTGAGCGTTCTGTAGTTTTAGATGAAGTTGATCTAGCCATTAAGGCTAATTTTGAGAGTAGAGGTTGGTTGTCTTTGTTGGAGATAGATCATCTACCTCCGACCGCCCTCATTAGAGAGTTCTACTCGAATCTCTCTTGTCACATCTATGATTCCAACACCCTAGTTAGGAGTTGGATACGAGGTGTAGAGTTCACAATTACTCCTGATGTAGTGGCTGAGGCTCTTAGGGTCCCGGTAGTTAGGCAGCCTGTCTATCCTTATGAGGAGTCTCCACCCCTTGATGACGTTATGTCATACATCACTGGACCTTCTATCTAGTAGGGTTCTGATCCTCGGATCACGTCCGCTGAACTCCCTGAGACTACCTATCTTTTTCTTAGGATAGCGTGTCATTCTTTGTGGCCTATCTCTCATCTCCATACCATCGCCATTGAGAGATGTGTGTTTTTGTATGCACTTGTGTCTGGTGCTTCTATTTCTTTTCCTCATCTGTTTCTTCATTCTTTGAATGAGATCCATACAAGTAGCACTGTTGGTCACGCCCTTGTATATCCTATCTTCATTCATAGGATTTTGTTGTTCTTAGGTCTAGATGGTTTCCCCACTTCTGAGCCCGTCCATATTACTGGTCCCATAGGTGCCTCTTTTCTTCGTTTGAGGGCTGCACATTTGAGGCCTCCTCATGTTCGGTCTTCTGGTGTTGCACCCCCTCCTTCTTCTTCTACAGGTGATGCACAGGCTGAGGCATTTGGTGCTGCTACTGCTGCTGATGTTCCTCCACCGACTACTTCAGATGATTCAAACATTTGATGTACGTTGGAGACTGTCATGACCGTTCAGGTGGCTCAGGGATAGATTTTGGTGGACTTGCTCGATGAGGTTCGTGCTTTGCGTGTAGAGTTGGCGCATTTTCGACATTCTCCTTTGCCATCTCCTTTTGATAATGGATTATGATTACCCTTTGGCATTCCGTCACAAAAAGGGGGAGTAGATTTTGGATTAGCTTGTAGAGTTTTTGTTGTTAGGGGGAGTTTTGTGTTTCTTTGGAGCCTATGGTGATTAGATTGTATCTAGGAGCTGTATCTTGCATTTACATTCTTTTGACTCTAGATGTATTTTTGTTGGGTTTTTCATGTTACTTCCAGTTACATTTATTGTTTTATATGATTCTTGTGTTCACTGCTTATTGATTTATATTTATGAGCTATTCATTGATATATGTCTTTATTTTGTGTTGTGTGGAAAATACAAGAATGCTTTGTTTAAAAGGGAGTTAACATTGTTTTTGATGTATCTAACTTAGGGGGAGAGTTAGTTTACATATTTGTTGTTTTACTATTTTCCTGTCACACATGCGTTTATGCGTTTGTTGAGTATTTCAGGAAATACAGGTTGATTCAATTGAGTTGCTGTCTACACTTGCAACTGATGGATAGTAGTTAGGATTGGATTTGTTGTAATGAACATTTTTTTTGTAAAGGGCTTTATTTTGTAAACTTTGAGCTTTTAGTTATGTTTTGTCACGGATTGCCAAAGGGAGAGTTTGTTAGGTTCTAAAGACTTAGGATTTAATGTATTTAGAACTCTAATTTGTATTGTTGACAAACCATGATCAAAACAGGTTGTTTAGTCTTGTTTAGACTTGCTCAAAGTTGTATTATTTATGTAAAGTTGGAACAAGCTGATGCAAGATTTAATAGTGCTTCTCAGCCTGGTTCGATCGATCGAAGCTTAGGCTCGATCAATCGAAAATCGGGTCAGATGCATTTTTTCTGCAGAATTCCAACTCAGCCCTAACTCCTAAAACATTTAGGATTTTATGTTTTTGCCCTAGGTATATAAGGCAAACCCTAACCACGTTTTTAGGTTGCTCATATTGCTGTTTTGTGTAAATCTCTTGTGAGATCTAGATGAGCTTTCCTTTACACCAAGCTTAAGGTTTTCAAGGAGGAGATGTTATCTACACCTTGATGATCAATTCAGTTGCTGCCATTGGAACTTAAAGATATACAAGTGGGTGTGCTTGTACTTGCTGAAGAATCCAAGAAAGAAGGAGTCCGTGGTCTCGGAGTTTGCACGTGGTCGTGTCAGTAAGTTCTACTGGTGGGTAGCAATAAGAAGTCAAGCGTGGGGGTTTGTAAGTCTTATTGTATGAACTTCGATTCTTTCAAGATAGTGGATTCTAGTTTACCTTGAGGATAGCTAGGTTAAATCCTCCCCAGGTTTTTACCGTGTGGTTTCCTGGGTCATCATATTTTTGTGTTATTTACTTTTCCGCTGCTATGTACTTGATATGATTGTTTGATTGTGATAACCTAGATTTGCATAATTTGACTAAGTTAATCACTTGGCTAATTAACTAGGTTAATCCTGTTAGGTTCTAAAGACTTAGGATTTAATGTATTTAGAACTCTAATGTGTAATGTTGGCAAATCATGATCAAAACAATATGTTTAGTCTTGTTTAGGCTTGCTCAAAGTTGTGTAATTCATGTAAAGTTGGAATCGAGTAGCTGCAGATGTATTGGTACATTTCGGCCTGGCTCGATCGATCGAAGGATAGACTCGATCGATCGAAAGTCGGCCAGAATGTTTTTTCTGCAGAATTTCCAACTTAGCCCTACCTCATTAAATGTTTAGGGTTTTATGTTTTTGCCCTAGTTATATAAGGCAAAACCTTAGCCACGTTTTGTGAGTTGCTCTGGTTGTATTGTTGCTCATATTTTGCAGTTTGTGTGAATTTCTTGTGAGATCCTTGAGGAGCTTTCCTTCACATAAACTTAGGGTTTTCAAGATAGAGATAATATCAACATCTTGATGATCAACTTAGTTGTTGCCATTGGATTTTAAAGAAACACAAGCGGGAGTGCTTGTATCTTGTGGAGAATCCAAGAAAGAAGGAGTCCGTGGATTCGAAGTTTACACGTGGTCGTGTCAGTAAGTTCTACTGGTGGGTAGCATTAGGAAGTCGAGCGTGGGTGCTTGTAAGTCCTTTTGTATGAACTTCGATTCTTTCATATAGTGGATTCAAGTTTACCTTGAGGATAGCTAGGTTAAATCCTCCCTAGGTTTTTTACCGGTTTGGTTTTCCTGGTTGATCATATCATTGTGTTATTTATATTTCCGCTGCTTTATTTCTTGATATGATTAATTGATTGTGTTAACCTAGATTTGCATAATTTGACTAAGTTAATCACTTGGCTAATAAACTAGGTTAATCCAATTGTTGTGTTTTAAGGGGTCTAAAAACCACTCACTTTTATTTATTTATTTATTTTTTATACAAGATATAATTTTTACTCTAGCCTAATCTAAGTGTATATGCGTATGAAGCTCCCTCTTGGAGACTTGAACTCTGACCCTTGCCCCCCACATCCTATAAGCACCTATACTTGTGAAGTGATCATCGCACTAATGATGTGCGGTGGTATGGTATGGTTAATACTTAATATAGTAATCGGTTTGAATTGTCTTTCTTCTCAAAAAATAAAAATCAGTTTAAATTGTTCGATATCTAAGTTTGGTAAAGTTTGTTAAAAATATTATTGAGATTGCATAAAATTATTTGATTGCTTATTTTAGTTCGCATAAACTAGATTGTGCTCCAACAGATTAGAGCTTGGACCATTATGAAGTTATAATTAATTTAGTAATAAAGTAAAATACAAACAAATATAACAATTCTGTAAGAATTAGCAACATTACTAAAAAATATAAAATGAAAGTTAAACAATTTTCAAGCGTATTTTTTTCAAATTACTTAAGAAAAATAAGAAATAGTAAAGAATAAAAAATTTTAATATTAAACTTATAATTAATCCATCAAATACAAAGCATGATAACATAAATAAACAAAGAACTTCCAAGTTTCACATTGTAACAACACAAAGATAAGAATCATTCAATAAAAAAATATACAGCCATAATCCATAAACAAAAATTTTAAACTTGTCAAATACATAAAGTCATAATGAATGACATAATAAAAAAACTATAAATGGTTTAGTTATAACCTATATATGTATATAATATCAAAAAGTATAATATTTATTGTTATTGCGCTTCTATTGAGCCACATCAACGTTACATTTTGGTCCATTCAGTCCACTCAGTCTATTTCGGTCCAATTATGTCCACTTCAATCAATTCGGCCCACTTAGCAAACTTTTCAAGCCAAGTTCAAGTTTTTGTGAGTTTAGTCTTATTTCTCAGAGATTTAATGCCTATAGTATATCCCTTCAAATGGAAGTTTATCATGTGAGCCTTCTAGTTGAAGTAAAATGTTAGTTCATATGTTACACAAGTAGGTGTTGTATTAATTAGCAACTAGCAGATTGCCTGCACAATGCGTAGATAATGTTGTAAGCTTCTATGTAAGATGTTTATGGAAAATGTTGAAAATATATTAGAGTAATAATATGAATTATTGTTGCGATAACATAAAGGTTTTTGTTGAATTAAAGTAGTACAAATTATTATTATTATTTTTTAGAATCCACATCACAAACTTTTATTAACTGTGGCTAAGAAAATCAGCCTGAAGTACATTTGTAATATCTGGTGGTACATCTTCCATCCAGACTTGTAATGAAGAAAAAGAAATTGCTCGCCTCGCAAGCGAGTGAGCTATAGTATTACATTGCCTCCTTACATGAGAATAAGAAATATTGGAGAACAAAGAGGCTAAGTACAGTATATCATTGACAATGTGACCAAATTGTAAAAGGCTGTGAGAATTTGATTTTAGGGCATTCATGAGGATCAGTGAGTCACCCTCCCGAACTCCCTTATTGAGGCCAGTTTTCAAAGCCAACTCCATAGCAAGCCTTGTTGCCAACGCCTCAACGTCTATGGCTATATTGAGTAGGGCGATTCATTGCGCCAAGGACACCATCACTTGCCTCTCGCTGTCTCTGATTACCACCGCTATTCCGACCTGATTCTCTACCTTGAAAAGTGCCTCGCCAAAGTTAATTTTGTACTGTTGGTGTGCTGGGGGCTGCCACTGAGTTGAGGTCTTCCAACGGGTTCCACATCTGCATTATTATGCAGCAAAAAATTCCCTTAACCTGCTGCAAGCTTGCTGCACAAGATTTGGGAGAGTTTCGCAACCTTTCCCCACCCTCATGTCATTTCTTCTCTTCCATATAGACCACACTACCATAGCAAACAGGTTCGGGTCCCTATTCTCCGCCAGAATACATCCCATGAGATCAACGAAACTAAATGTTCAAAATGTGTGTAAAACACCCTTGAACGTTTAGACCCTCAAATTACAAATTACCAATTCAAGCTTATTATCAAACAATGTATGTACGGAATATGAACAGAAGCTAAAATAGAATTGATAAACCAATCTAGACCAAATAAAATCACTACCATAGTAGAAATTAAATGGCAAAGATTAAGCGAAGAGAGATGCAAACACAAAGACAACACAGCAATGTGTTATCGAAAAGGAAACCAAAGTCCTCAGTGTAAAACCTCTCCACCGCCCTCCAAGCAGTCAATAATCCACTAAAGAATGAAGTTAGGATACATAAATAGTAGAAGACCCTCCAAGCCTAATCTACCCAGTGTACCTAAGCCCTCCAAGCTTCTTGCTCCAACGATATTACGCCGAACCATTGTCTTCTTTAGCTTACCGTATTCCGCTATAACCATAGCATCAACTAATATCAATTAGTCCCTTCCTAACTGCTTTCCAGGCACTAAATAGCCTTCTCACAGATATGGGTATGGTGAGAAAAGGATTTGGCTAATGTACCTCTCAAGGATGTAATAATGGAGAGGGTGAGAGTAGAGGAATTTGGAGAATCAAAGGATGAAGATTATGGATGAGTCAATCTTGTTTTTCTCTGGAGTTTCTCTCTCAAAATTCTCTCTGGAAGCTCTCTACATTTCGTGGGTATAAGGGTCTATATATAGTGGTGGGTGTTTGGAATGCGAAGAGTCATTTTTTCAAAACAGAGCTGGCTGGCGACTTGGCCTCGCAACTTGACTGAGTCGCGAGTTCAAGCCGTGAGCTAACTGAAAGGCCAGTCTGGACTTTTTGTCCTGTGGTGCTACAGTTGGCGTGATGGTTTAGCTTCTCTGCATGCTTCACTCGTGTACATCTTCTGGCGGCTTCTAGCCGCAAGATCTAGTCACGAGTCCTTGCTTCACTGTACATTCTTGAGCATTTCTTTACACTCTCTCACACACTACCCTTACAAGATTCCCACCTAAATATAGGGTTTCTAAATGCTGAATTACAAGCAAATTTGGCACGGAATAAAGCCAACAAGATGGTTGATTAAATTCAACCTTACAAAAACTCGTCGTTTTCCGTAGGCTGCGCTGATTCCATGCTTGTATTGGGAGCCAAATATCCTCTAATTCTGGGTAGAGATAGAGGACATGGAGGGTGTCTTCATGTTGCATTTGACAGTGATCACAGTAGTCCTCGTTAAGAACCTTTCTTCTGACTAAGTTTTGCTTTGTAAGGAGGGAGTCTTTTGAAGCTCACCAAATTATATTCTTCACTTTGCTTGGTACATTGAGACTCCATATCCCTTTCCACAGTGGCTTGAGCATCAGAGGTTCGGACTGTCCTGGTTGTTGGTTTTGGTACTCTGTCTGTAGAAACCGATATCCCGTCTTGACCGTGTAAGCACATTAGCGCTGTGAGGCCAAATTAATTCATTGGGTTGCTCAATAAGGCAGAGGGGAACGATTTTCACCATCTCTGCCTCAAAGTCCAGCAAAGTTTCATTGATTAATTCCGTTCTCCAACATCTTCTATCTTCATCTATCAAACTATTGACTTTAGCTTTAGCCAGCCCACCTACCTGTAGAGATAAAACCAGTGGTGAATGTTTTTGGGGTTGAAAGCTCGAAAATGTTTTGAAAAACACAAGAGCTGTTTAGACCTCCAAATTAAAATTACGGCTTAGTTGATTTTACACTAACTTAATACTAAGTGCGGAATAGTGTAAACACAAGCGTATAAGCAATACAACTACTCTAATCCATATTTAAAGCAACACAGCAGTAAAAATGAAATGAACAAGAGTAGGGAAGAGAGATGCAAACACAGATAACACCGAGACGTGTTATCGAAGAGAAAACCGAAGAACTCGGCGAAAAACCTCTTCGCCGCCCTCCAAGTGGAAATCGATCCACTAGACAATCAGTTGGGATACATGGGTTAGCAAGAGACCCTCCAAGCCTAATCTACTCGATGTACTTAAGCCCTCCAAGCTCCTACTCCAACAAGGCTTCTCGAAATTGTGTCTTATCTTAGTTCTCCGGATCCCGCAACAAGCTCCATGTTGCATCTGCCATCATCGGCTTTTTTCAATGCTTCCTAGTAGCACCAAAACGTCACTTGACACTTTCAAAGGGTGTGGTAAGTGTTTGTGTTAGAATTTAGACCCCTTAAAACACAATAAGATTAACCTAGTTAATTAGTCAAGTGATTAACTTAGTCAATTTATGCAAATCTAGATTATCACAATCACACAATCATATCAAGAATATAAAGCAGCGAAATAATAAATAACACAAGATATGATCACCTAGGAAATCACACGGTAAAAACCTGGGGAGGATTTGACCTAGCTATCCTCAAGGTAAACCTGAATCCACTATCTTGAAAGAATCGAAGTTCATACAAAAGGACTTACAAGCTCCCCGCTTGACTTTCTAATGCTACCCACCAGTAGAACTTACTGACACGACCACGTGCAAGCTTCGAATCCACGGACTCCTTCTTTCTTGGATTCTCCAATCAGCTACAAGCACCCACGCTTGTTATTCTTTAAGTTCCAAAGGCAGCAACTGAGTTGATCATCAAGATGTTGAATTAATCTTTACCTTGAAAACCCTAAGTTTATGTGAAGGAAAGCTCCTCAAGGATCTCACAAGAGATTCACACAAACCGTAATATGAGCAACAAAGACTTAGAAAGGGTTGGGTACAAAACCCTAGGTACAAAAGAGGCACTCTCTTCTCTCTCTCAAAAGTCTAAAAAACGTGGCTTAGGGTTTCCTTTATATAGTGGGAGAAGTAGATCTGAAACCCTAATCCTTAATGGGCTTAAGCTGCTGTTTGAGCCGACTTAAAATTTTGCAGATACGATTTTCGATTGATTGAGCCTGTTCTTCGATCGATCGAACCAGGCAGAATATGAAGTCTTCTTCCTGCAACTTGTATGTTCTTGAATCTTGACTTGAATCAGCTTGAGCATTGTCTAATAAAACCTATAGACTCTAAGATCTATATCTAGACAAGTTTGTGTTCACGATTTGCCAATTGTTCTAAACATTTAGAACCTAACAAACTCCCCCTTTGGCAATTCGTGACAAAACTTTCATACAAAATGAAATGCTCAAATACAAGAACAACCCAATACAATAAAATGCCCATTACAACAAATTCAACCTAACTACTATCCATCAGTTGCAAGTGTAGACAGTAGCTCAATTGAATCAACCTGTATATTTCCTGAAACACTCAACAAATGCATAAACGCATGTGTGGAAAAATACAAGTAAATCAAAATTAAATTCTTGACTTCACAAAACACAAAACAAAGACATATATCATGAATAACTCATAAATATAAATCAATGAGCAGTGAACAAGAAACAGAAATAAAAACATAAGTAAACTAACTCTTCCCCTAAGTTAGATACAACAAAAAGTTTTTATTTATATTCTCCCCTTTCAAAAATAATTTCAACTCCCCCTAAACAAGACAAACATGATTCTCATAAATCAATAATTTCTCCCCCTTTTTGTCACGTATTGACAAAGACAACTTATACAAAGAGTAAATAGTCAACATATGTAATAAAGGATAAGAGAAAATAGAGAATCAAAGGGATACAAAACAATTCAACTCTATAAAAAATAGAGACATCTCCCCCTACGAAGAGCAACAACTCTCCCTAAGAACCACAAAGGTTAAAAAAAACTTTTCTCCCCCTATAAAAATAGGAAAAACAAAACAAGTTTTGGGACACACAAACCAAAGTTAAAAACTAAGGTGAGGATACACATGAAGAAAAAATATTCTCTCTTTCAATAAAATGCAAACATGGCACTATGTGACCATAAACAGTTGCATGAGTAGAGAAAATATTTGCACATTGATTATCCATCATATCTTTTAAGAAAAATATTTTCTACAGTTCACACATAAGAAATAGCATATACTAGAATGTACAAAACTCAAAAATTAATCAATCAATTTTTAAATCAAGTTGAGTACCCAATGTAGCAAAGTGCATGCATGTTATGTGTGAAAACAATGAGAGATATGACAGCAAAACTGCAAGATGGATACAAAAACAATGCAATGCATGTGAATCCTAAACACAAATGATGCATAAAAAAAATTTTGGTAAAAAACATAGAAACTGAAAATTTTTCAGTTTCGATCGATCGAACATCAATCGAGTCAGGCAGACTCAAACCAAAGATTTTAATCGCAATTTCGATTGATCGAAAAATAGGTTCGATCGATCGAAAGTCTTGAAAAATCAGATTTTTGAAAAACAGAGCATTTTAATGCAGATACTCCTCAAAGCACTTTGTTTTATAAAAAAATGCATGAGTATAAGACGAAAAGTTTCTCAAAAATACTTGAATTTAACCCAGATCTTCCAAAATCAAGATTTTCAATCAATTTGTCCTCAAAGCGCAAACATTATACACATTTTGCATTAAAATCAAGGAACTTTTAATCTTGGTTGGCCACAACAAAATCACACACAATATAATGTACCAAGTTTAGCAAAGAGTAACAAGTTTAGCAAAGAGTAACTTGTGTAGTGTGTGCAACTAGCAAAATCTTGAGATACATGTGAGGTGATATGTGAATAGCAATCAATAACAAAGTCTACAAAATTCATCACATAGAATTTAAAAGAGACTATCACCTAAAGAGTTACATCATATAACTCCCACATCTCCTAGAACATAAGCTTGCAATCATGTAAGTTTCTTGAATTTTGCCTCATAATATACACATCAATTTTAATTATGTGATTTGGCATCAAGCCTAATAGTACACACCGATCTTAAGTATTAAGCAATTAACCCGAGGCTACACCTTATGTTCTTTTTGTGCATGTGCTATACTTTCTCGAGCACAAAATCTTATGATATGCACTAAGGTGTTCATGATTGACTAGTGAACAGTGGTGAGATGGTTATTTATGCCTTTCTCAAAAGGATCAAGTTCGACAGTCAAATAACATGTGACTTCAAGATTAGGACAAAGTGATAAACACTATAAACATCTTTCCCACACAACATGCACTACAAAGCTTCAACTAGTCAAGTGCAATAAATAAGCTCATCAAAGCTAAACAAGGTACATAAACTTGTTATTTAAAGATAATATAGCCAATCTTTGATTATAAATCCAAGATGTGAAATTCAAAACACAAAAATCCTTTTGGTTCTAAAAGAAAATTTATGACGAAAAACAAAAAGCACATATTATGCTAAATGAACAATGCAAAAGCAATGCATGATAGTGCAAAACTAAGCTATAAAGGGTACACAAACAAGTAATATCAATTTCTTAATTAACCCTTGAGTACATGTACAAACTAGTACATGCTCACACAAAATCAGAAATAGCTTAGCACTTATATAACACATACTATTCAAGTTTCACCACAATGTCAAGCATGTTCTAAATCAAGAGAGAGATATTATAATTCATGTAATCCTCAAGAAAAATAAAACAAGACACAAAATAAAATATTTTTGTCTTTTTGAAAACTTTCAATGTTTTTGGATTTTTTTTTTAAATAAAAAACAACCTAAAAAACAAAACAACCAAAAACAAAAACAAAACATGTCCACAAACAATTGAAAGAATTAAATCAGGGACAAGTCAACAACGCTCACCTTAAAGGATATTTTCTCACCCATATAGCACGATTCTTCGGTTTTGTAGGTGAAAATCCATGAGAAGCATAGTGAAATTTGAGGAATCACACCAATCTTCTGAGAAAGACTGAAATCCTGCAAATTCCTTTCACAAGCCAACAAACTCAAATTTTTCAAAAACATATGAAACAATTTATTTGGACTTATGGCAAGAGAAATATCATCACATATCCTAAATTGAAACACAGAATGTTTAAATTTCAATTTATGACAATTAGGACGAATGTGACCACGGACACCACAAAAGTGGCAAACAGGAACAAATTTAGGAACATCAGTATTCCTAACAGCAAATCTAGTCTCAGATTTTGGTTTTTGCCTCAACAAAGAAAAATTTGGTCTAATATGACCAACAACACCACAACGGTGACAGGTAGGCACAAAAACAGATTTATTATGCTCTCTAACAATAGGTTTAGACTTAGGTGTAGAAACTTCAGCGTCTACATCAAAACTTTTACCTTTGTCTAACCTAGCAAAATAAGCCTTTTCTTTATTATTCCTCTTAAAATGAGGGATATAAACTTTCTAAGATTTAGGCTTAAGAGAAACAGAAACACTTTTGTTATCAACAGCAGGCTTGGTACTAGTCAAATTTTCAATTTTAGTTTTAGATTCAACTAACTCTTGTTCCAAGCTTTTTATCTTCTCATCTCGAGAGGAAATTTGATTTCTCAAAAATTCATTCTTTTATTAGATTCATCAAATCTCACAATCAATTCCTCTTTTTCAAGATTAGCCAATTTTAACTCTTCTTTAAATTTCTTAGCAATTTTCAAAGATTTAGATAATTCCTTATGAAGAGTTTCAAAAGCATCAAAAAAATCAACAGAAACAATAGTGTCCTTTTTATTCAAAACATCACAGGCATCAATAAAATCAACAGAAGCATGAGAAGAAACATGATCAGAAAGACACTTCAAATTATCCATGACAACAAGGGTCAAGGATCAACTTTTAGATCAAAACATCTAAAACAAGAGAGCTACCCGCTCTGATACCACTTGTTAGAATTTAGACCCCTTAAAACACAATAGGATAAACCTAGTTAATTAGCCAAGTGATTAACTTAGTTAATTTATGCAAATCTAGGTTATCATAATCACACAATCATATCAAGAATATAAAGCAGCGGAATAATAAATAACACAAGATATGATCACCCAAGAAACCACACGGTAAAAACCTGAGGAGGATTTGACCTAGCTATCCACAAGGTAAACCTGAATCCACTATCTTGAAAGAATTGAAGTTCATACAAAAGGACTTACAAGCTCCCTGCTTGACTTCCTAATGCTACCCACCAGTAGAACTTACTGACACGACCACGTGCAAGCTCCGAATCCACGGACTCTTTCTTTCTTGGATTCTCCAATAAGCTACAAGCACCCACGTTTGTTATTCTTTAAGCTCCAAAGGCAGCAATTGAGTTGATCATCAAGATGATGAATTAATCTCTACCTTGAAAACCCTAAGTTTATGTGAAGGAAAGCTCCTCAAGGATCTCACAAGAGATTCACACAAACCGCAATATGAGCAACAAAGACTTAGAAAGGGTTGGGTACAAAACCCTAGATACAAAAGAGGCACTCTCTTCTCTCTCTCAAAAGTCTAAAAAACGTGGCTTAGGGTTTCCTTTATATAGTGGGAAAAGTAGATCTGAAACCCTAATCCTTAATGGGCTTAAGTTGCTGTTTGGGCCGACTTAAAATTCTAAAGATACGATTTTCAATTGATTGAGCCTGTTCTTCGATCGATCGAACCAGGCAGAATATGAAGTCTTCTTCCTGTAGCTTGTATGTTCTTGAATCTTGACTTGAATCAGCTTGAGCATTGTCTAATAAAACCTATAGACTCTAAGATCTATATCTAGACAAGTTTGTGTTCACGATTTGCCAATTGTTCTAAACATTTAGAACCTAACAATTTTGGCTATCAACCTTTCAATGGTATGGAAATGGAGAGGTAGGAGATGAGAAAATTCCAAAACAAATATGTAGAGATTTGTGGGTATAACAATCTCTAACTCTCAATGTGTTTGGCTACGGTTTTCTCTCAGAGACTCTTATCTCAATTGTGGGTAAAATAGGTATATATATAGTGTGGGTACAGAAAGTGTGATTCAGACTTGACAGGCTGGCAGAACAGAATGCCTCGCAGGTGTCTCGCGGGAAGGCCTTACCCGCGAGATACCCACGAGACACAGCTTGTAATGTCCCAGTCAACCCAAAAAAAAAAAATCAAGACCAGATTTTTTCATTTTGGGTTCCCACGTGCCAAACCTACCTAACCCCACTACCCACTACCCACTCCCTCTTATCTCTTATTTGGCCGGCTCACTCTCTGCTTCTCTTCCTTTTCATTTTTTCTTTTGTTTTCTCTCATACACTTCTCTCTACACTCATCCTTTCCACCGGCACTTCCACACCACCACTACTACCATTTCCACCATCATTTTCCGGCAGGATCACCAGAAAATTTTTGTGAACCCATAAACATCTTCACATCCTTTTTTTGAGGTAAAAATTTCTCATCTTTTTTTGTGGGTTTTGCATTTTTGCATGAGGTTATTTTTATCTAAGCTTTAATAATGATACCCATGTGAATTATGAGTATTGGAAGTGATATTTATGTGTTTTATGTATGGGTTTTGTATTGGTGGAATTATTTGATGAATGGGTATATATTTTGTGCTATTGATGACTAGTTAAGGGTTAGGTATGGTGGAAAAATTTAGGGGTTTTAAGTTATAACATGTGATGGTTGGTAAATTTAATTTTTCCATTGCCATTGGGTTTATTTGGAGTTAGTGTAAATTTTATGGAAGCTAGTCTTAATGTTGGAGAGGATATTTAATGGGTTAACTCTATAAATTGGAGTTTATACCTTGTGAATCAATTTGTTGAGAAACTAAGGAAGTGGAATATATTATTATTGATGAGGTTAAAAACTAGGCTTGCCTAATTAAGTGATTATTTGGCAAATTCCTAAATTGTGGCTAGATGCAATTTCAAGTTCTATACTTATTGTGATAGGTTTACTTGATATTGTTAGGTTCTAGCTAATCTCCGTGGAGCTTGGAGAATTAGGATTTTGCGGTTGCGAGGTAAGTAACTTTTAATGGGATTTTGAAAAATAACCATGTTATATAAATGTTTTTGGGTTAGACACGCTTTTGGAAATTACCTATGGAAACTATATTTTCCTAAAAACTATTGTGTCGTAACCTTAATATATATATATATATATATATGATTATATATATGAAAATGCATCATATTTGGTATTGCATTTGGGGAAATGCATGAATTTGTGATATGGATAAATGAGCATCTTTTATTTAATCTTGATAAGAAAATCTTGGATTCTATGGTGTATTGGAATATTTAAGATGCTTATCTTGTCTTAGTACTTGGGAAATTGATATAAAATCTTGTTGACAAGAATGAAGTTGAAAACCTTACAAACTTTGTAGAAGTTAGATTATTTAAGGTTTTCTGAAACTACCTGGATATAAACTATGTGTTTCAAAGTAATGTAACCTGTGAGTTTATGTTGTTTTAAAACCATGCCATGTGTGATTTCCCGGTGATCACCCGATTTGGTTTCCGTAGTCTTTGTGACAACGGAGTCAAATCAAGGTCAGTGCCCTTTTGCTTTGGATGACGCGTTCTTCCCTGCTGTCCATGGGGGGAAGAGGTTCCTTGATTGTTTGTGGGTGAGGCTGCTGTCCATGGGTCCAAGAGACCACATACAAGAGAGGTCCTATTTGACGCGCTCTCTCTGCTGCCCATGGGGTGAGAGAAAAACCTTGAGGGTATAGGTGAGGCTGCTGTCCATGGGGCCAAGAGTGTGCATACCAGAGAGGACAATATCATGCCAGTTGTGAATGGGTGGATCCCCTGACCGGTTTATATGGTAGTATGGTAGATTTGTGATAACTCATCTTATGTTAGATATTATGGCTTTGAAAATTACATTGTTGATGCTCACAGATTATAATGTATAGTTTCAAGATATTTACTTTGAGGAACTTGCAATTCATTATTAAATCATTCTTGTTATATCATTATTATTATTATAATAGATGAAACCTGCATTTCCCCCACCCCCATTAAATATGCTACTTACTGGGCTCTGTCTCATCCCAATTATTTTATAACCTTTTCAGAGTAGGCAACAGTCTTTTGAGACAGATTTTTGGTGGCTAATAGTAGTTAGACTAACTACTGATGGAGGCTGAACTTTTGTAATGGGTATAGTAGATGGTGTAAATCTTAGAATAGGCTTGACTCATCCTTTGTATATTAAAGTGGTTGTGATGTTATTTCCACTGATGGGACATGCTATGATATGTAATTAATTATTCAGACCTCTATTCTTTTGTGGCCATTGGTCCTTGTAATTACTGCTTAGAACTCTGACTTACTTTGAGAGTATATTCAATGAAATTATTATGAAAATTCTTAATGTTGGTTTTTGATACGATTTATGTGGATTGGATTGTTAAGAAAGGAAAATCTACAGGTTCTTTGAGATGTCTTTTTCATGCCTTGGACCCTTTGTGGTTTGGGGTGTGACAGTTATGGTATCAGAGCATAGGTTATGATTCTGTAGACTTTGAAAATACGAATTAATTTTGGATCTAAGTCAGAGCATTAGGGGTTTGATGAATTCTTTATTTTATTCCTTTGTTTCAGCTTCCACCTGCTATTCCTTTTTCCTCATCAATCTTTTTTATGTTAACCTTCTATGTTGCCTTGTGATTTACTTGCTTGTTTCTTGGGTATAGGTATAAGTACTTTGGTACACTATGCCCCCTAAAAAGAAAGCACGTAAAGTAAGGCATGTGGATGAGGTTACAGCTCCAGAGCATGGCCATAGGCAATGCCAAGAGCGTGAGAGACCTGTCACTCTTGTTGGTGGTGAGATTGATGAGGTGGCAGTGGCAGACAGGATTTATGCTAGGATTGCTAGGGCAGTCCAAGGTGGTGAACGTAGGAGGGAGGATTTCCTTTTTGGGGAGTTCCGTAAGCAAAATCCTCCAACTTTTGATGGAGGACCTGATCCTCTGGCAGCAGAGAATTGGCTGCTAAAGATGGGAAAATTACTAAGAGCCCTTGAATGTACTGATGCTCAGAAGGTGTTGTATGCCACTTATGCTCTTCAGGGTCCTGCTGATAGATGGTGGTCAAGCACTGAGAAATTACTGGAGACGGAGTTGGGAAGGGACACTCCCATTACTTGGGAGAAGTTTAAGGAAGTTTTCAATAGGACATACTTCCCCGATGTAGTGAGGGACCGTAAGGCAAGGGAATTTTCTGATTTGGTTCAGGGGGCTATGGCAGTGGATGAGTATGTTGCTAAATTTGTTGAGCTCTCTCGCTTTGCTCCTTACTTGATTCCGGATGAGTTCAAGAAAGTGAAAAAGTTTCGGGAAGGCCTTAATGATAGGATTCGCCCTCTCATTATAGCCTCTGGAGTTGATACTTTTACTGAGGCTGTGAAGCGGGCAATGAGTCTTGATGAAGACTTTAAGTACAACCCCAGTTCCAAGGAGAGTGGAAAGAAGCAAGGGCCCTTTAATTCTCAACATGGTAAGGGCCAAGGACATAAGAAAGGATTCTTTAAAAACTCGAGTAATAGAGGACAATCCTTTAGGCATAGCAAGAATGCCTATCCTCAGTCTGGTGATAAGAAGTCTTGCTCTCATTGTGGTAAACTTCATGATGGACAAAATTGTGATGGGGTCAAGATTTGTTTTGTTTGTAAGCAACCCAGACACTTTGCTAGAGATTGCCCAAGTTCTAAGGGCTCGGGTTCCTCTTCCTCATCTCAAGTTGCAAAGGGTAATGACAATGGGAAGAAGGTGCAAGGTAGAGTGTATGCCTTGACTACTCAGGATGCTCAGGCCACAGATACAGTGGTGGCAGGTATACTTCCTTTGTTCTCTGCACATGCTAAAGTTCTTTTTGATCCTGGTTCTACATATTCTTTTGTTTCTTGTGCATTTGCTAGAAATTATGACAAGAGCCCCGAACTACTTGATTTTGAGTTATCGGTTTCTACCCCTGTTGGTGATACTTTAATGACTAATCTTGTGCTTAAGTCTTGTATTATTTGTATTGAGGGTAGAGAGTTATTGGCTGATTTGGTGTTGTTAGATATGCATGATTTTGATGTCATTTTGGGCATGGATTGGTTGGCTTCTTACCATGCCAGTGTGCATTGTTTCGAGAAAGAGGTGGTGTTTAGGCCTCCGGGTGAATCAGAATTTCTATTTAAGGCTTCATGTTTGCCTTTTATGCCTCCTGTAATATCATGCATTCAAGCAAACCGCCTGCATAGAAAGGGATGCCAAGGATTCCTTGCTAGTGTAGTGGATTTACAAAGTGGAGAATTGGAGATAGGAGACATTCCCATTGTGAGGGAATTTTCGGATGTCTTTCCTGATGATCTACCTGGGTTGCCCCCGGATCGTGAGATTGAGTTCTCTATTGATCTCCTTCCAGGAACTGCACCTATTTCTAAGGCACCATATAGAATGGCACCCACAGAGTTGAAGGAACTTAAGGAGCAATTGGTAGAATTATTGGACAAGGGGTTTATTCGCCCTAGTGCCTCGCCTTGGGGAGCTCCAGTTTTATTTGTCAAGAAGAAGGATGGGTCTATGAGGTTATGTATTGATTACCATGAGTTTAATAGAGTCACCATAAAGAATAAATACCCTTTGCCTCATATTGATGACCTATTTGATCAATTGCAAGGAGCATAAGTCTTTTCTAAGATTGATCTTCATTCTGGTTACCACCAGTTGAAGATTAAGGGTGATGATATACCAAAGACGGCCTTTCGGACTAGATATGGTCATTATGAATTTTTGGTGATGCCGTTTGGATTAACTAATGCCCCTGTTGCTTTTATGGATTTGATGAATAGGGTATTTCATGAGTACTTGGATCGATTTGTCATTGTGTTCATTGATGATATTTTGATTTATTCTAAGAGTCAAGAAGAGCATGAAGAACACTTGAGGATTGTTTTACAGATTCTAAGAGAAAGGAAGTTGTATGCTAAGCTGAAGAAGTGTGAGTTCTGGTTGAATCAAGTAGTGTTCTTGGGTCATGTGATATCTAAGGATAGAATTATAGTGGATCCTAATAAGATAGAAGCGGTGGTTAATTGGGATAGGCCTACAAATGTGAGTGAGGTCAGAAGTTTCTTGGGCCTTGCTGGTTACTACAGAAGATTTGTAGAGGGATTTTCCCGCATTGCAGCTCCTTTGACACAACTTACTCGGAAGAATGTTAAATTCGAGTGGAAGAAAGAATGTGAGAAAAGTTTCCAAGAGCTAAAGCGGAGATTGGTCACAGCTCCAGTGTTAACTATCCCTTCAGGTACAGGGGGTTTTGTCATTTATAGTGATGCTTCTCATAAGGGACTTGGTTGTGTGTTGATGCAAAATGGGAAGGTTGTGGCATATGCCTCTTGTCAGTTGAAAAGTTATGAGAAAAATTACCCCACTCATGACTTGGAGTTGGCTGCAGTTGTTTTTGCTTTGAAAATTTGGAGACATTACTTGTATGGGGAAAGATGTGAGATTTTCACTGATCATAAAAGTTTAAAGTATTTCTTTACCTAGAAGGAGTTAAATATGAGGCAATGGAGATGGTTGGAGTTGGTTAAGGATTATGATTGCTCTATTAACTATCATCCTGGTAAGGCTAATGTTGTAGCTGATGCTCTTAGTAGAAAGCCTTCAAGTTTTTCAGCTGCTTTGCTAACCACTCAAGATGAAATTATTCAGGATCTTCAAAGGATGGAGATTGAGGTTGTTATGGGCCATTCTGAGGCCTACCTGGCTAGTTTGAGTGTTCAACCAACTTTGGTGGAAAGAATTAAACTGTCACAGGCCGATGACCCACATTTAAAGAAAATCATGGATAAGGTGCGTAGTGGAAAGAAATCCAAATTTTCTATCTCTGAGGATGGTGCTTTGAGATTTGGGAGTAGACTTTGTGTGCCAAATGATCCATTGATTAAAAAGGAGATTCTAGAGGAGGCTCACTATTCTCCATATACAATACATCCGGGTAGTACAAAGATGTACCATGATCTTCGTGAAAACTTTTGGTGGAATAATATGAAAAGGGAGATTGCCCACTTTGTAGAGTAATGTTTGACTTGTCAGCAGGTTAAGGTGTCGCACCAACGACCCTCGGGTTTGTTGCAACCACTTCTTATTCCCCAATGGAAGTGGGAGAAAATCACTATGGATTTTGTTTCAGGATTGCTGAGATCCCCTAAGGGTCATGATGCTATTTGGGTGATTGTTGATAGAATGACAAAAACAGCTCATTTTCTCCCTATTCGGATGAACTACTCCCTTGATCGGTTAGCTCAGCTCTATGTTGATGAGATTGTGAGACTTCATGGGGTACCTGCTTCTATTGTTTCAGATAGAGATCCAAGGTTTACTTTGCGTTTTTGGAGTAGTGTGCAAAAAGCCTTGGGTACTAGATTGGATTTTAGCACAACTTGCCACCCTCAGACAGATGGACAATTTGAAAGGACTATTCAAACTCTAGAAGATATGTTGAGAGCATGTGTTTTGGATTTTAAGGGGAGTTGGGCCGATCACTTACCTATGGTAGAGTTTGCTTACAATAATAGTTACCATTCAAGTATTAAAGCAGCACCATATGAGGCTTTGTATGGGAGAAAGTGTAGATCCCCAATTTGTTGGGATGAGGTGGGAGAACAAAAAATCTTGGGGCCAGAGATTATTCAGAGGACTTGTGAAAAGGTAAATATGATCCATAATCGACTACGAGTAGCCGAAAGTAGGCAAAAGAGTTATTATGACATTAGAAGGAAGGCTTTGGAACTTGAAATTGGAGATAAAGTTTTCCTATGGGTTGCACCTATGAAAGGGGTTATGAGATTTGGCAAAAAGGGTAAGTTAAGCCCTAGGTTTGTAGGGCCTTTTGAGGTCTTGGAGAGAGTGGGCGAAGTTGCATATAGAATTGCCCTACCACTGGCCTTGTCAGGAGTTCATAATGTTTTCCATGAGTCTATGCTAAGGAAATACATTCCTGATCCTTCACATGTTTTGAGTTATGAGCCTCTTCAGATTAGAGATGACTTGTCATATGAAGAAGTTCCGGTAGAGATTTTGGACCGTAAGGAGCAAGTGTTACGCAATAGAACAATACCTTGGGTAAAGGTGCTTTGGAAGAATCATTCGGTCAAAGAGGCATCTTGGGAGCGTGAGGATGATATGTTGTCGAGATACCCAAGCCTTTTTCAAGATCAAGGTACGTAAAATTTCGAGGACGAAATTTTTATAAGGGGGGAAGATTGTAACGTCCCAGTTAACCCAAAAAAAAAAAAAAAAAAAATCAAGACCAGCTTTTTTCATTTTGGGTTCCCACGTGCCAAGCCTACCTAACCCCACTACCCACTACCCACTCCCTCTTATCTCTTATTTGGCTCACTCTCTGCTTCTCTTCCTTTTCATTTTTTCTTTTGTTTTCTCTCATACACTTCTATCTACACTCATCCTCTCCACCGGCACTTCCACACCACCACTACTACCATTTCCACCATCATTTTCCGGCAGGATCACCAGAAAATTTTTGTGAACCCATAAACATCTTCACATCCTTTTTTTGAGGTAAAAATTTCTCATCTTTTTTTGTGGGTTTTGCATTTTTGCTTGAGGTTATTTTTATCTAAGCTTTATCAATGATACCCATGTGATTTGTGAGTATTGGAAGTGATATTTATGTGTTTTATGTATGGGTTTTGTATTGGTGGAATTATTTGATGAATGGGTATATATTTTGTGCTATTGATGACTAGTTAAGGGTTAGGTATGGTGGAAAAATTTAGGGGTTTTAAGTTATAACATGTGATGGTTGGTAAATTTAATTTTTCCATTGCCATTGGGTTTATTTGGAGTTAGTGTAAATTTTATGGAAGCTAGTCTTAATGTTGGAGATGATATTAAATGGGTTAACTCTATAAATTGGAGTTTATACCTTGTGAGTCAATTTGTTGAGAAACTAGGGAAGTGGAATATATTATTATTGATGAGGTTAAATACTAGGCTTGCCTAATTAAGTGATTATTTGGCAAATTCCTAAATTGTGGCTAGATGCAATTTCAAGTTCTATACTTATTGTGATAGGTTTACTTGATATTGTTAGGTTCTAGCTAATCTCTGTGGAGCTTGGAGAATTAGGATTTTGCGGTTGCGAGGTAAGTAGCTTTTAATGGGATTTTGAAAAATAACCATGTTATATAAATGTTTTTGGGTTAGACACGCTTTTGGAAATTACCTATGGAAACTATATTTTCCTAAAAACTATTGTGTCGTAACCTTAATATATATATATATATATATATATGATTATATATATGAAAATGCATCATATTTGGTATTGCATTTGGGGAAATGCATGAATTTGTGATATGGATAAATGAGCATCTTTTATTTAATCTTGACAAGAAAATCTTGGATTCTATGGTGTATTGGAATATTTAAGATGCTTATCTTGTCTTAGTACTTGGGAAATTGATATAAAATCTTGTTGACAAGAATGAAGTTGAAAACCTTACAAACTTGGTAGAAGTTAGATTATTTAAGTTTTTCTGAAACTACCTGGATATAAACTATGTGTTTCAAAGTAATGTAACCTGTGAGTTTATGTTATTTTAAAACCATGCCATGTGTGATTTCCCGGTGATCACCTGATTTGGTTTCCGTAGTCTTTGTGACAACGGAGTCAAATCAAGGTTAGTGCCCTTTTGCTTTGGATGACGCGTTCTTCCCTGCTGTCCATGGGGGGAAGAGGTTCCTTGATTGTGTGTGGGTGAGGTTGCTGTCCATGGGGCCAAGAGACCACATGCAAGAGAGGTCCTATTTGACGCGCTCTCTCTGCTGCCCATGGGGGAAGAGAAAAACCTTGAGGATATGGGTGAGGCTGCTGTCCATGGGGCCAAGAGTCTGCATACCAGAGAGGACAATATCATGCCAGTTGTGAATGGGTGGATCCCCTGACCGGTTTATATGGTAGTATGGTAGATTTGTGATAACTCATCTTATGTTAGATATTATGGCTTTGGAAATTACATTGTTGATGCTCACAGATTATAATGTATAGTTTCAAGATATTTACTTTGAGGAACTTGTAATTCATTGTTAAATCATTCTTGTTATATCATTATTATTATTATAATAGATGAAACCTGCATTTCCCCCACCCCCATTAAATATGCTACTTACTGGGCTCTGTCTCATCCCAATTATTTTATAACCTTTTCAGAGTAGGCAACAGTCTTTTGAGACAGCTTTTTGGTGGCTAATAGTAGTTAGACTAACTACTGATGGAGGCTGAACTTTTGTAATGGGTATAGTAGATGGTGTAAATCTTAGAATAGGCTTGACTCATCCTTTGTATATTAAAGTGGTTGTGATGTTATTTCCACTGATGGGACAAGCTGTGATATGTACTTAATTATTCAGACCTCTATTCTTTTGTGGCCATTGGTCCTTGTAATTACTGCTTAGAGCTCTGACTTACTTTGAGAGTATATTCAATGAAATTGTTATGAAAATTCTTAATGTTGGTTTTTGATATGATTTATGTGGGCTGGATTGTTAAGAAAGGAAAATCTACAGGTTCTTTGAGATGTCTTTTTCATGCCTTGTACCCTTTGTGGTTTGGGGTGTGACACAGCTGTCTCCATCTGGCCTGACGCTTCACATTCCAGCATGTGCAGGGCACATGAGTCACTTCGCGGGAAGCTAAGTCGCAAGATACCCGCGAGAAATCTTTAGTCTTCAAATGCTTGAGTCTTCACACACTCTCTCTCTAACACACAACCCTTACAATGAAATCCCACAACAAATACAGGGTACAACAATATAATTACAATCAAGTTTGACACGGAATATAAGCCAACAAAACAAATGGTTGTAAATAATAACTTTACAAGGGCAGCATAATTGTTATAAAAATTAAGGTGATAAAAAATATAGACTATAGCATAATTGTTATAAAAATTAGAAATTAGATGAAGCAAATAGTTTGTCATAAAAAGCGAGAATTTTAAGTTGGGTGCTAAATTTATATGAAGCCATTTAATTTGGAAATACACTTCAATGACTGTGGTGTGCATATTTGTAAGAAAACAAAACAATACAAAACAACACATAATTTAATTTTGGTTGTAATCCTTTTTGAGTTCTTTCTCAATTGGATACCTCATATAACAGAACCTCATATTTTAAAATAATATCTATGAAGTTATCTTTATGGCTGCACATTTCCTTTGTGACAGAATCAATATTACAAATAGTTTAACAATGGAAGAACACCAAATGACGAAATATGGTGCTATGGAACTTAAAAGAAGATAACAAAATGAATTATAATATATTGCACATATAGTAATACATGGTGCCAAGAGTGAATTGTCACAAATTCCAAATAATTTGTAAATAAAAAAACAAAAAACGAAAAACGAAAAAAAGAAAAAGAAAAAGAAACCATATGAATTTTTAAAGCCATATGGTTACTACTATAATTCCATTTAAATAAAATTGTACATGTTTAAGGCCAGGTGACTCAATATTGTATCTATGAAAGAAATCTAAATTGACGCAAGACTGAATGGGGTCCCGTTGTGTGGTCACCACCATCAATCATCACCAATCATATTCACCCCTATTTGGCATCAGCAAGCAGCCAAGCACCAAAGGTCAATTTGTTTTTGTAGATATGAAATCATTTGCTGGAATAATATCTACAGACACATGCCATGTTAGATTTATCTAGCTAATATCAATTCTCCAATCTTATACTAATCCTTGATGTGTTTTTTTTTTTTTATTGTACAATGAGTAAATTGATCTTAACACAAGCAAAAATTTCAAGGAATATAGAAATAACACTATAGGTTGCCAATTCATGTACTCCATAATTAACCCAAATAAAGAACAATTGCCATGTGATATCACCATGACCGATCTTGGATCATTCCATCCCTGACATTCACTTTCTTCTTTAATGCAAGCTTCAAATCCTTAATTTTTGTGATTCAACGATGTTGTATCTTCACACACAAATAGAAAGAAAGAAGGAAAAAAATTATTTTCTTGTCAAAATGAGTATTAGCTTTCAATATAATTTTAGTTATAGCCATATGCTTGTCAACATCTAGAGGGAGAGAGTACTAGAGGAAGTGCCATCCAGCAAATTGAGGACAGAGATACGAATAGTGATTCCCAACATGATCACAACCCACAAGGTTCAATATAGTTTTAACCCTGCCTTTTTCACATTAATGCTTTTGCATTTGTATTCTAGTTCTAGTACTTTTATAAGAAGATTGGGAATAGGAGAAGTTAGGCAATGCAAGAGTTACATGTGAAGGTGGAGACGAAAAGCCCAAATCTGATATCAAGGCGTGGTAAATGAAAAGCATTCTAATTCCTTTTAAGACAAGGATATTCACCCTTTTAAATATGAGAGAGAGAGAGAGAGAGAGAGAGAGAGAGAGAGAGAGAGAGAGAGAGTTGACCACATGGTAGTCATTAAACATTTTGGTAAGGTGGAAGGTCAAACGGAAAAATACTCTAAGGCAGCTGTTTAGGTATGCTAAAGACATGAAGAGAAGAGAGATATAGAGGGAGTAAACTCTTTAAAGAGAGCGCCACATGGCAAAACCTCATACTCTCCCGCATGAGGTCTCTGCTTATATATATATATATATATAGATTGCATCCACCATAGATTGGCATGACAACTCAAAAACAACTCACAACACTTAGAATGGGTGTGGTTTGTGTTTGGGTTAAGAACCTCTCAAAGGATATGGAATTAGAGAGGAAAGAGTAAGAGGAAAACTAAGAGAAATGTGTAGAGGATTGTAGGTAAGTAATCTCTAACTTTCAAATGGATTTCTAAGGTTTTCTCTCTAAAACCCTCCTTACAATTTCGTGGATAATGTGGGTTTTTTTAGTCTAGGTAAAGAAATGAGGAAAGGCACACAAAACAGCTGGCAATGCATCTTCGGAGTCAAGTCGTGAGTTGGCAAAGTCCCGAGCCACTCGCGAGATGCCATCCATCACTGAAACCTTTAAACTTCCACCATTTGCTTCTCACATGACCTTCCATGAGTTGCACCACTCATGAGCTAGTTGTGAGCCAAGTTGCGAGATGCTCAGTCTTTACAGTTCTTCACCAATTTCACACACTGAACCCATTACATTGAATCACACAAAAATATAAGGAAATGATTAAAGAATTACAATCAAATTTGACACGGAATTAATGCCAATAAACGTAATTGGAAATCACAACTTTACAAATACAAACAAAAGTTTAAGATTTTTTAAGAAGTGTTCAAAATGAATAAATAACTACAACATGATTATGTGAATAATACATGTCAACTATTGACCTTGAACTTGTTGTGTTTCAGTAGATACTTGTTCTTATGGTTCAAGAGCTTCACAGATTCTAGAGTTAGGTGTGAGTGAGTTTTGTTCAACTATTCCTAACTCACGCGTTAAGTCTAGAGTTTGTTGTAGGGTTTTGTCATGGAATAGCCAAAGGGGGAGATTGTAAGGTTGAATTTTATCAACCATCTTGTTGGCTGTATTCGTGCCAAATTTACTTGTAATTCAGCATTTAGAAACCTTGTATTTAGGTTCGAATCATGTAAGGGTAGTGTGTGAGAGAGTGTGAAGAAATGCTCAAGACTGTGCAGTGAAGCAAGGACTCGCAACTGGATCTCGCGGGTGGCTCGCGACGGGCAAGCCGCCAAAAAAAGAATATGAGTGAAGCATGCAGAGAAGCTGAACTGTCATGCCAGCTATAGCACTATAGGACAAAAAGTCCAGATTGGCCATTTAGTTAGCTCGCGGCTTGAACTCGCGACTCAGTCAAGTTGCGAGGCCAAGTCGCCAGCCAGCTCTGTTTTGGAAAAAAAAACTGACTCTTTGCATTCCTTTCTCACTCTAGTATAAATATCCCTTATTCCCACGAATTGTAGATAGCTTCTAGAGAGAATTTTGAGAGAGAAACCTTAGAGAAAAACAAGATTGACTCATCCATAATCTTTACATAGTGACTCTTCAAATTCCTCAACTCTCACAATCTCCATTGTTACATCCTTGAGAGGTTCATTACCCAAATCCTTTTCTCACCATACCCATATCTGTGAGATGGCTTTTTGGTGTTTTGGGAAGCAGTTAGGAAGGGACCAATGGATACTGGTTGATGCTATAGGCTATAGGGGAATCCGGTAAACTAAAGAAGACAAAAGTTCGGCATAACCTCGTTGGAGCAAGAAGCTTGGAGGGCTTAGGTACACTAGGTAGATTAGGCTTTGAGGGTCTTCTGCTGTTCATGTATCCCAACTTCATTCTTTAGTGGATTATTGACCACTTAGAGGGCGGTGGAGAGGTTTTATGCTGAGGGCTTCGTTTTCCTCTTCGATAACACATCGTTGTGTTGTCCTTGTGTTTGCATCTCTCTTCCCTTAATCTTTTCCATTTAATTTCTGCTATGGATGTGATTTTATTTGGTTTAGATTGTTTATCAATTCTATTATAAGCTTATGTTCATTTTCTGCACGTACATTGTTTGATATTAAGTTTGAATTGGTATTTTGTGATTTGAGGGTTTAAACGTTCATAGTGTTTTATACACTATTTGAATTTTCATGGCTCAAAGTAGATACACAAAAATTAACTAGCCTATGAGCATGCGTTCACACGCTTGCTGATAAGGCTCTTCTATTTTTTTATTTTGAAAAGGTTAATAGTTTTCATTCATCATAATTCAAAGTTGCTACAATTTCCAATCACAAAAATACCTAAAGTGTGATCATGGTTTTAGAAACAAGACTGGGGCAAAAACCGATTTTGCCTTCGATTCTTGGTTTAACTCGGTTTTTGACTGGTTATGGGGATTTTTGATAGATTGGACTAGTGCTTGGTTCCTAGTTGAACCGACTGGTCCAGTCTAGTTTTTAAAACAAAAGGTGTGATTAGTGTTTATGTGAAAAATATATTTCACCAAAAAATGCATAATACTCATCACACGTCTTGGTATTTTTGTGATTGAAAAATGTAGCAATTTTAAATTATGATGAATCAAAACTATTAACCTTTTCAAAAAAAAAAAAAAAAAAAGAAGTGCTTTTGAAAAGCGCATGATAATTATGGAATACTAGTCTCTGAGCACGCGCTTAGAGGCTCTTCTATTTTTTTTAGTAAAACTTAATAATTTACTTCTATTATAATTTGAGATTACTATATTTTCCAATCACAAAAAGACCTAGGGGTGTGATGAGTGTTATGCGTTTGTGGATGAAATAATTTTTTCATCACAACCCTAAGCATTATTGTGATTGGAAAATGTAGTAATCCCAAATTATAATGGAAGTAAACTATTAACCTTTACTGTAAGGTTGAAATTTATCAACCATCTTGTTGGCTTTATTCCGTGCCAATTTGCTTGTAATTTAGCACTTAGTAACCCTGTATTTAGATGAGATTTATGTAAGGGTAGTGTGTGAAGAGAGTGTGAAGAAAAGCTCAAGATTGTGAAAAGAAGCAGAGTTTCGCAGATAGGACTCGCGGTTGGCAAGCTGCCAACTGCAGGCACGTGAGAAGCACACATGGGAGCTGAAGGGTCGCGCCAGCTGTCGTACTACAGGAAAAAAGTCCCAGGCTGGCCAGGCCATTATGTCGCAACTTGAACTCGTGACTTGGACAAGCCGCGAGACCAAGCCACCAACCAGCCCTGTTTGGCAAAATCTGTCTCTTCGTATTCCAAACACATACCACTATATATAGACCCTTATACCCACTAAATTGAGAGAGCTTCTAGAGAGAATTTTTGTGAGAGAAACCCTAGAGAAAAACAAGATTGATTCATCCACAATCTTTACCTTAGAGACTCTACAAATTCCTCTACTCTCTACCTCTCCATTGTCATACCCTTGAGAGGTCCTTTACCAAATCCTAATCTCACCACACCCACGTCTGTGAGAAGGTTTATTTGGTGCTAAGGGAAGTAGTTTAGGAAGGAAGCAATGGTGATTGGTTGATGCTATGGGCTATAGCGGAATCCGGTAAGTTAAAAAATAAAAAGGTTCGGCGCAACCTCGTTGGAGCAGGAAGCTTGGAGGGCTTAGGTACCTGGGTAGATTAGGCTTGGAGGGTCTATTGATGTTCATGTATCCCAACTACATTTTCTAGTGGATTATTGACTGCTTGGAGGGCGGCGGAGAGGTTTTACGCCGAGGGCTTCGGTTTCCTCTTCGATAACACATCGCATGTTGTCTTTGTGTTTGCATCTCTCTTCCCTTAATCTTTACCATTTAATTACTGCTGTGATTGTGATTTGTTATGCTTTAGATTGTTTATCAATTCTGTTTTAAGCTTGTTATCATATTCCGTACATACTTTGTTTAATATAAAGCTTGAATTGATATTTTTGTTATTGGGGGTCTAAACGTTCAAAGGTGTTTTACACACATATTGAACATTCATTTACCAACAAAATAAAAGAACCTCTAAGCACGCACTCACGTGTGTGCTCAAAGGGCAGTAATTCTATTAAGGCATATGAATGGGATCTAAGCCAAGAGCTGGTCTCAAAATTAGGCACTTTGTTTCCTTCATGAATCTAAATATTGAAGATTTTTTCTGTAACGGAAAAACAATGTAGCAGGCAATATATATATTTGTAGATGGTTTCAGGTATCATAGGTCTATTCCCTCTATTCTCTCTCTCCCATGTAATCTGATTGCTGATTGTTAAGGCTATATTATTTATTACGTTCCTCTAGCTATGTAAGAGTAATTTATAGTTATAGCCTTTCCAAACTTTTAGGTTCCTTTATTTGAATGTTATCTTTGATGCAATCACTTATATGTTTTAACTCCATTGCTTTCAGATGAATGTGAGGTTGGTTAATGATCTTTCTCTAATTGTAATTTTTGCATAACTATATATGGTCACCATTATACCTTCAAACAAAATAAATACATGTGATTTTTATTTAACTATCTCGTGCATTGCACAGGTTATCAACTAGTGTATATATAACAATATAGTCATTATTTCAAGAACACATGCAAGCTATCGACCTTGAACTGTTGTAATAGTAACATTGTTAGCAGAGCATATACTTTGGCTGAGTTGAGAGGACTCCGTATCTAAGCCAATGTTCCTTTCAGTGAATGCTGATTTCTTTGGAGGGGGCAGATCAAAAATCTCACTTTTAAGCATGGAAACAACAACAGATATAGTTGGCCTATCTTTAGCAAATTCTTGAACACACAACAACCCGACTTGTATGCATCTCAAAATCTCCATTTCAAAGCAGGGTTCGTATATCATCGGGTCTATTAATGTTATATTGTTTTCTGCATTCCATAGTTTCTAGGCCTTGAAAAATTGAAACATGATTCAAATTGTTAGCATCAATACTAAAACTTAAGAATGAAAGGTAATGGATATTTCAAAATGAGGCAATGAGTGACTTACAAGTCCTAGAAGGCTCAAGTATTGCTTTTCATTATAAATGCTGGTGTTTCTTCTTCCACTAACTATCTCTAGTAACAACACTCCAAAACTAAAGACATCTGATTTTTTTTTAAAATAGTCCTTCTATTGCATATTCAGGGGACATATAGCCACTGAATTTCAACAATAGAACACATTGCAGATTTTATCATCTCAAATATTAGTGGTATTGATGTAAATCGACTGAGTTAGTAATAAATAGTTCATGCATGGCTAAAAGAAAAGTGTTTATATTCATTTATTTGGCAAATGAGTCAAGATCAAGCCTAAGTATAGGTTCGATGATTAAATGATACAAGCTTAAACATAATCATGTGGTCAAGAACAAACTTAGGAGCACAAGAATTTATTTAAGTAAAAAACTATACTAAGTATTGGATTGTGCAAATTTGTAAATAAGTTCAAAGGATATCAAATTAATATTTTTAATTTACTGATAAATATAAATATTAAGTTTGTAGTAAAATTACATACAATTTTTTACAATACAACATATGTGAATCTAATTATTAGAAGTTCATAAACTAAAACTATTTTACCTAATTAACTCCAATAATATAATTTCAACTATATAATTTATATATGAATTATTTGCATAAATTTGTAAAGAGGTAAAATTTTTATTAGTGGTGTATACTATAAATGAGAACATAATAAGTTAATCAAGTAGTTTGTGAATAAATTTGAGCTTGTTCAACCAAAAAATAAGCTAAGTTTTAACAAGTAATCGTTTTTTGATGAGCTCGAGCTCGGCTTGTGTTGGAATAAATTTGTGTTAGGACATATATGTTTTAACTTGTTTAAGAACATATGTCACTTAGTTATGTAAATTGGCTAATCCTTTGACAAAACGCACTCTGCTTGTAATTGGGTAGTTCTAGGTGTTTTTAATACTTCAAGAAACAATGTTTCAAGGTCAAGTGTTGAAGTCATCAAGTCTGTCCAAGAGAAAGCAAGCTGAAGTGCAAAGTTTTTAAAGCTCGACACCTCTCGACAGCTACCTCGACACCTGCTATCTGTCGAGAATTAAAAAGTCAGATTTCCAATCTGATTTTCTTGGGGTCCGTGAATATGTTTTTGGGCCTTCTTTTCTTCTAACCCTAAACATATAAAAGGATTATTTTAAGAGCCATTTTGGGTGACACAAGTTGCATTATCATTGAGCAATCTCTGTTTAAGCAAATTGTGATCAACAGACGAAGTTCTTGACCTAGTTCATCTTCCATCAAGAAGTTGCTGTGTATTTGCATCATAGGGTTTTGTAACCAAGCATCTTCCTTCTATTCATCAAGTGGATGAACTGAATAACTTTGTAGCCAACCATTCTTCCTCAGTTGGTGTTCTGAAGTCGCGTACTTGGATCCGCGCATTGGTTAGTCATGTACTTGGGAGCCGTGCATCAAAGGTGGAGACTGTCACTACAGATCAAGTCCAATTGGGTATTGGGGTAAGGGTTCAACTGTAGGTTGGTAAGGTACTTGGGATTCCTTTACTTGTAACCGCTTGATTTGATAATAGTGGAGTTTCGGGAGTGGTGACCTGAAAATCACCCGGTGGGGTTTTTGCCATTAGGGTTTTCCCCATTCGTAAACAAATCACTGTGTTATTTAGTTTCCGCTGCATATTTAGTTGATTGGTGATTTGTTTGTGCTTCCATAAAATTGCATGATTAATTGATTAATTAATTACTTGGCTAAATTAATTAATTAGGGTTAATCACAAGGGGTCATTCAGATTGTGACCTATCAATTTGAATAAAACAATCTTGAACTTTTAATACTAAACTTGGCTTGGCTTGTTTACAACCATACTTCCAATCAAGGGTACTTACTATGTTCCAACAACACTTCTAGTATTTGTTTGGTCTTCATTACCTTGAAAAATCTGAGCCGTACCAAAATCTGATATTTTTGGATGTAGCTCTTTATCCAAAAAGATGTTACTTGCCTTTAGATCTCTATGAATAATCCTTAATCTTGAATCCCTATGAAGGTAGAGCAGACCTCGACTAATTCCTTCAATAATGTTGAAGCGTTTTCTCCAATCTAGCAATTTTTCTTTTTGTGGATCTAATGAATTTAAACAAAAGAAACAAGAGAAAGAAAGTGAGGGTTACTATTTCTAGGAACAAATTTAAAAATTGAAAAGTATTTTGGTACCAAGAAATTGTATCAAAATTCACTAACCAAAAAGAAGTGTGTTAAGTTCTAAAGATTTAGGAATTTATGTATTTAGAACTCTAATGTGTAATATTGGCAAACCATGATCAAAACAGTATGTTTAATCTTGTTTAAACTTGCTCAAAGTTATATATTTTATGTAAAGTTGGAATCGAGAGGTTGCAGATGCATTGGTGCATTTCGGCCTGGCTCGATCGATCGAAAGTTAGACTCGATCGATCGAAAGTCGGCCAGAATGTTTTTCTTCAGAATTTCCAACTCAGCCCTATCTCATTAAACGTTTAGGGTTTTATATTTTTGCCCTAGGTATATAAGGCAAAACCCTAGCCACGTTTTTGTGAGTTGCTCTTGTTGTATTGTTGCATATACTTTGCTATTTGTGTGAGTCTCTTGTGAGATCTTTGAGGAGCTTTTCTTCACATAAACTTAGGGTTTTCAAGGTAGAGATTAATTTAACATCTTGATGATCAACTCAGTTGCTGTCATTGGAGTTTAAAGAATAACAAGTGTGGGTGCTTGTATATTGTGGAGAATCCAAGAAAGAAGGAGTCTGTGGATTCAGAGCTTACACGTGGTTGTGTCAGTAAGTTCTACTGGTGGGTAGCATTAGGAAGTCAAGCGGGGAGCTTGTAAGTCCTTTTGTATGAACTTCGATTCTTTCGCATAGTGGATTCAAGTTTACCTTGAGGATAGCTAGGTCAAATCCTCCCTAGGTTTTTACCCTGTGGTTTCCTGGGTCATCATATCTTGTGTTATTTATTATTCCGCTGCTTTATATTCTTGATATGCTTGTGTGATTGTGATAACCTAGATTTGCATAAATTGACTAAGTTAATCACTTGGCTAATTAACTAGGTTAATCTGGTTGGTTTAAGGGGTCTAAAAACTGATCAAGTGGTATCAGAGCGGGTAGCTCTCTTGTTTGAGATTTTTTTGATCTTTGAGCTGATCCTTGACCCCTGTTGTCATGAACATGGACACTCTCTTGTTGTTCCTCCTCACTTTGATGGGAATAACTATGCTTTTTGGAAAGTAAGGATGAAAGCATTCTTGAAATCCATTGATAAGAGGGTTTGGAATTCCGTTAAGTACGGATGGGAGAAGCCCACTACTCCTGTGAGTGAGTGGCAAACTTCTCAAAAAGAAGCAGCTGGATTCAATAGCAAAGCTATGAATGCCATCTTTAATGCTGTTTCTATGGAGGAATTTAAGAGAATCTCAAATGTTGAGGTTGCTCACACTGCTTGGAAAATCCTCCAAACTGTGCATAAAGGCACAAAGGCAGTTAAGATTAACAAATTGCAACAATTAACTTCTAGATTTGAAAACATTAGAATGTCTGATGATGAATCTTTTGATGAATTCTATGCTAAACTAAATGATATTGTTAATTCTGCTTTTAATTTGGGTGAAATCTATGATCAACCTAAAATTGTTAAGGAGATTCTTAGATCTTTAACTAAGGACTTTAGACCCAAAGTGACTGCCATTACTGAGAGCAAGGATGTGGACTCCATCCTTGTTGATGAGCTTGTAGGATCTCTTCAATCCTATGAGTTAGACCTGCCCAAAGCTAACAAATCCAAATTAATGGCTTTTAAGTCAGTTGATGATGTTGAGGTTGGTGGGTTTGATGATGAGCTCTCTGTTACAGAGATTGCGTACCTTGCCAAGAACTTTAGAAACTTTCTTAGGAATAACAACAGAAAGGCAAGAGATACAAACACTGCTGAACCTAGAAACTTTAGGAAGAATGATCCCACTAAGGTTAATAACTTTGAAAAACCTAGAGAGAAAAAGTAGGTCAATCTTCAAACAATTCTTTGGGTGTTCAATGTTTTAGATGTTAAGGGTATGGTCATGTTAAATCTGAATGTCCTATTTACTTGAGAACTAAGGGTAAAGCTATGGCTGTAACTCTTAGTGATAATGAGGTTTCTGATGATGAGTCTGGATGTGACGAGGATGGAAACTTTATTGCTTTCACTGCTACTGCTGTAGTCAATGAAAGCATATCTGTTGAAGAGAACCTTTCTGATGGGGAACTCTCTGAGGATGCAGATCTTCAAGAGGCCTATAATAAACTTTGCAAAGTTGCTGCAAAGGATGCTATGAATGTTGAACTTGGCCTGAAGAAAATTGATTCTCTTGAGCTTGAAAAGAAAAATTTTCTTATTAAATTATTTGATGCTAATGATCTTTTGAACCATGTGAAATCTGAGAACATGCTCTTGCTTGATAAAGTTAAAACTTTGGAACATGATTTATCTGTTGCTAGATCTGCTAATTCTAAACTTGATCAAATGCTGAATGTTCAAAAGTATCATTCTGACAAATCTGGTTTAGGTTATGTTGAAAGCATCTCTATGTCTGCACCTAATTCCACAAACTTTGTTCCTTCATCTTCTTCTGAACCTTCCGTGAGTGGGGTTGTGAGTGAAACTGTCAAACCCCCTGTGAGTGAGGTTGTCAAACCAATAGAAGTTTCACCATCTAGGAAGATTAGGGTTGATCTGGGAGAGTCTAAACCTAAGGAGTCTACCCTTTCTAAGGACAAGATGTATGGTAAACCTGCTTGGGTTTGTCATTTTTGTGGAAAGTCTAGACACATTCGTCCTAACTGTTACAAGCTTCAAGCTACTAAGAGAGCAAACAAACCAAAAGTACCTGTGCCTCAAGCACAAGATCCTATGGCACTCATTGGTGAATTGGTAAAGGCGTTGAACCTTTATTCCAATCTTGGAGTTGGAAATCACTCAAACGTGAAAAGGAACTCCAATGCTCGTGGTGTATCTAAAAGGTTTTGGATGCAAAAGACTCGATCTAATTGAGTCTTTCTGACATGGTCCTTGTGCTTCATTGCTCTACTCTTTTGTGACCATTGTTCTTTGGTTTTTGTGTTGTTTTTGTTTCTAGGACTTGCATTGCATAACATTCATGCATTTCATTCTAGGATATTCTTTGTTTTCTTTTTTTAAATTTATAAAAAAAAAAAAAAGGAAAAAAAAAAAGAAAAAGAAAAACAACAACAACAACAACAACAACAAAGGGGAAAGCAAATTGTGTTTGGCTTTATTTTTCTTGGTATTTGAAAACAAGGTTAGTCAATTTATTTACACATAACATGTCTTTGTACCTTGTTTAGCTTTGATGAGTTTAATTATTGCACTTTACTAGTTTGAGCTTTGTAGTGCATGTTGTGTGGGAAAGATGTTTATGGTGTTTATCACTTTGTCTTAATCTTGAAGTCATATGTTATTTGACTATCGGACTTAATCCTTTTGAGAAAGGTATAAATAACCATCTCACCACTGTTCACTAGCCAATCATGAACACCTTAGTGTATATCATAAAATTTTGTGCTCGAGAAAGTGTAGCACATGCACAAAAAGAACATAAGGTGTAGCCTCATTTAATTGCTTAATAATTAAAACTGGTGTGTACTATTAGGCTTAATGCCAATTCACATAATTAAAACTGGTGTGTACTATTAGGCTTGATGCCAAATTCATCTATTTATGAGGCAAAATTCAAGAAACTTACATGATTGCAAGCTTATCTTCTAGGAGATGTGGGAGTTATATGATGTAACTCTTTAGGTGATAGTCTCTTTCAAATTCTATGTGATAGATTTTGTAGACTTTGTGATTGATTGCTATTCACATATCACCTCACATGTATCTCAAGCTTTTGCTAGTTGCACACACTACACAAGTTACTCTTTGCTAAACACTGTACATGTTATTGTGTGTGTTTTTGGTCTGACCAACTAAGTTTGAAAATATCTTGAGTACTATGCAAAACATTTGTTTGCTTGAGAATTTAAAGGATGAATGGTTGAAATTTTATTTAAGAAACTGGGATTAAAACTTAGGTTTTTGAAAAAGCATTTCATCTCATACTCATGCATTTTGTTCTTCAATTTTAATGCTTTGAGAGTCGTGCCCAAAATGTGTTTACTCTTTTTCAAAACTTTTTTTTTTCTTCTATTTTTTTTTTGAGTCTCTGCCTGTTTCGATCGATCCATTCTATTTTTCGATCGATCAAAAATGTGCTTCAATACTTTTAAAAGTCTTGGATTTATTCGATCGATCGAATGTAATTTTCGATTAATCGAATATCGCAAATCAGGTTTTTAAAAATACTGTTTTTGACTAGTTCAAATCACTTTTTCAAACCTTTTCTCTCTCTCCGACTTGGCAAGGCTCCACAACAAAATTTTTGTTGTTTTCTTCCTAATTTCTTGCAAGGTTTCTCTCTCCTTAAGCCGGTATGTCCATATTACCCTTTCTTTTGCATTATTTTTCATGATTTCATGCATTAATTCATGGTATTTGGGTAAATTTTCGGACTATGCATTAATTGGGATTTTTGTTTAATCAAGCCTTGTTTTGTGAAATTGATCAATGGGTTTTGTTGCTATATGGATATATTCATGATCTATGATAGTTAATTTGATCAATTTGGAGTTTTGTGAAAAATTGAAAATTCTAAGGTTTGTAATTGATCCGAATTGGGGATTTTGTTCAATTGGGTTTAATTGATAAAATTGGCTTGTTCTTTTGATGAAATTGTCATTCTAATCTGTTTTCAACCATGTGTGATGATTAATTCATCAATTTGCTTCAAAACATTCAAGTGGTTTTTCAAATTTTTAGGGTTTTTGTTAGAAACTCTATGCTCAAGCCAATTTTGTGCAATCAAACTTAATTTGAACTTTGTTTACTGCATTAGTACATGCATCATGACATTGTAATTGTTCATGCATCATATAGATTTTTGTTCTATATTTTTTTGTACTAACTTGCATCTGCCCTTGGTTTTGTTTTGTTTTTGTTTTTTTTTTTTTTGTGTTCTTTTGGATTTCTCTTTGTGTCTTTGTCCTTTCCTTAGCACTATGCCTAGGAAGACTAGGACTTGTAGGTCTATTCCCTCACCTTCTCCACCCCCACCTTCTTTTGACCGTGAGAAGTTTCCGAGTGAGAAAAACTAAGAGATTTTTGAGAAGCTGAACCTTAAGAGAAAGATTTGGGCTGAGCGTTCTGTTCTTTTAGATGAGCTTGATCCTGCCATTAGGAAAAATTTTGAGCGTCGGGGCTGGTTACCTTTGCTGGATGTTTCTGATCCTCCTCCTCTAGCTAACCTGATTAGAGAGTTCTTTTCGAACATCTCTATCCGCGTCTATGATTCCAATACTTTGGTAAAGAGTTGGATACGAGGCATAGAGTACACCATTACTCCTACGGTAGTGGCTGATGCTCTAAGGGTACTTTTGGTCCTGCACCCAGTCTACCCTTATGATGAGTCTCCTTTGTTGAGTGATGTCATGTCTTACATCACTGAGTCTTCTATCCAGTGGGGTTCTGATTTTAGGATCACCTCTGCTGAGCTATCTGAGTTGCACTATCTCTTCTTTAGGATAGCTTGTCATTCTATTTGGCCCATTTCTCATCTTCACACCATTCCTCTCGAGCGGTGTGTCTTTTTGTATGCTCTTGTTACTGATGCTCCTATGAGTTTTCCTTATTTGTTTCTTCGTTCTTTGAAAGATGTTTATAGGAGTTCATCTTCTTCTCATGCCCTTGTCCATCCTATTTTTATTCATAGGATTTTGCTTTATCTTGATCTTGGTGGTTTCCCTTCTTCTGAGCCCATACATGTTATTGCTCCCATAGGTGCGTCTTTTCTTAGACAGAGGGCTGCTCATCTTCGAGTTGGCTCTAAACACCATAGGTCTGAACCTTCTGGTAGCACACCTCCTCCTTCTTCTTCTACAGGTCCTGTTGGTGAGGATGTTACTGATCCTGTTGGTGATGCTACTGCTGCTGATGTTCCTCCACCTCCTTTGGATGACTTTGATATACGTCGTACCTTAAAGACTGTCATGACCGTTCAGGCGGCTCATAGTCAGATTTTGGTGGACTTGATTGACGAGATTTGTGCTCTGCGAGCCGACTTAACACATCTTCGTTCACCCTTACCACCTCCTTTTGATGATGGTGTGTGATTGTCCTTTGGCATTCCGTCACAAAAAGGCGGAGTAGAGTTTTGACTTGTAGAGGAGTTTTTATAGTGAGGGGGAGTATATTGTTTATTTTGTGGAGCTAGTGGGGATATTAGATTGTATCTAGGTGCTTCACCTTGTACATCATTTTTTTTTTGGGCTATTCATGTTAGGGGGAGTTACATTGTTTTTGATTTACATGATTCTTGTTTCTTGTGATTCACTGTTTACTGATTTATATTTATAAGTTGTTCATTGATATGTCTTTATTATGTGTTTTGTGAAACATGCAAGAATGTTTTATTTTTGTGGTATCTAACTTAAGGGAAAGTTAGTTTACATACCTGTTGATTTACTGTTTTCTGTCACACATGCGTTTATGCGTTTGTTGAGTGTTTCAGGAATATACAGGATGATTTAATTGAGCTGCTGTCTACACTTGCAACTGATGGATAGTAGTTAGGATTGAATTTGTGTTATGAGCTTTATTTTTGTAAAGGGCTTTTACTTGTAAACTTTGAGCTTTTAATTTGTATTTTGTCATGGATTGCCAAATGGAGAGTTTGTTAGGTTTTAAAGATTTAGGAATTTATGTATTTAGAATTCTAATGTGTAAAATTGGCAAACCATGATCAAAACAATATGTTTAGTCTTGTTTAGACTTGCTCAAAGTTATATATTTTATGTAAAGTTGGAATCGAGAGGCTACAGATGCATTGGTGCATTTCGGCCTGGCTCGATCGATCGAAAGTCGGCCAGAATGTTTTTCTGCAAAATTTCCAACTCAACCCTATCTCATTAAACGTTTAGGGTTTTATGTTTTTGCCCTAGGTATATAAGGCAAAACCCTAGCCACATTTTTGTGAGTTGCTCTTATTGTATTGTTGCATATACTTTGCTGTTTGTGTGAATCTCTTGTGAGATCTTTGAGGAGCTTTCCTTCACATAAACTTAGGGTTTTCAAGGTAGAGATTAATTCAACATCTTGATGATCAACCCAGTTGCTGTCATTGGAGCTTAAAGAATAACAAGCGTGGGTGCTTGTATCTTGTGGAAAATCTAAGAAAGAAAGAGTTCGTGGATTCGAAGCTTGCACGTGGTCGTGTCTTTAAGTTCTACTGGTGGGTAGCATTAGGAAGTCAAGCGGGGAGCTTGTAAGTCCTTTTGTATGAACTTCGATTCTTTCGCATAGTGGATTCAAGTTTACCTTGAGGATAGCTAGGTCAAATCCTCCCCAGATTTTTACCGTGTGGTTTCCTGAGTCATCATATCTTGTGTTATTTATTATTCCGCTACTTTATATTCTTGATATGATTGTGTGATTGTGATAACCTAGATTTGCATAAATTGACTAAGTTAATCACTTGGCTAATTAACTAGGTTAATCTGGTTGGTTTAAGGGGTCTAAAAATTGTTCAAAATGCATCCGAACTTTTGTTTGGCATGTATTCATTAATCAACATCCCCTCTTCTCCTTCAACACAGCAGCCGTGGATCCTAACAAGATTCCGATGTTGGAGTTTAGAAATTACTACCACCTCATTCATAAATTCTTCCAGCCCTTGTCCAGAGGTTTTGGAAAGTCTTTTTACTGCAATTTCTTGTCCATCTGACAATATTCCCTATAAGCAAACATCAAATCATTAATTAGATATTCAAATTACTACACAAATAACATCTATGAGAACAACCATTACCCTGTATATAGGACCAAATCCACCTTGCCCAAGCTTGTTAGATTGATGGAAGTTTTTTGTTGCACTCACCAGCTTCTCAAAATCGAATAGTGGTAGCTCCTGGACTTTTAGTTGGTTCAGGTTGTCTCCAAGCATGTTTTCACTTCGAAATTTTTTATGTGCTTCCCCTATGTTGAACAATAAGATTCCCTTTCCTTTCTTTTTCCTTGCTGATTTCAACTAAAGTTGTCAGTAATCTCTAATATGTAGCAACACTTCCTAGTCCATTGTATTAATTTTAGTCAGAATATTACCTTTATGTTTAGCTATCCACCTCCACAATATGAAAGTACAGATTGAAATCGAAACTGTTCCTATTACCACTGTGATTGTGACAATTTTTTTTACATCTCCCTCTGTATCTGTACCAGAAAAAATAAAGTATTATACTAATTTTTTGGGCATTGTATATCGGAAAAAAAGTCTTACAATAAGGGTTTATTAACTTATTTCTTGGACCAAGTTCTCAAGACTTTATAAACTAAGCTGCTGGAATGTTTTCTATGTAACTAGGAAAACACACAATGGTCAGAGACAAGGGCTATTAAAGCCAGCATCTCATTTTATAACCAAAGAGATTAATTTATGATGTTCTTCCGGATTAATGGATAGCTATCCACCATAAACTATAAGAGTGTTGGTGGTGTACATACTAAGCTACAAAAAAATTATAAGATTGACATTGATATAAGATTAATGTGATCATATATTATAATTTTAACACTAATTTGGAACGTAGGTGGATATTGTAAAGAAAGAAAGAAAGCATCAGAGGATGATGTGATGGAAGTTGGATTTGGGTTCAGGATGGAAATCTTAGGGGCCGAACCAAAGTGTGCACTTTGTGTAGAAGACAACTGTAACTTGTTGATCATTAGAGTGGATTATTCAAAGCTCGACCTGTGGATGTACCTTCAATGTGTGTTTAATGATTTGTCTCCTAAATTTTATATTACATATCTTTCTTGCTTAATCTTGGTATTTGTTGGGTTCAATCACCTAACTGCCCACTAGTGCCCTTGTGGGTTTGGGATAATAGCTATGACTCACTAGATCCCCTGTTTGTATGCCTAGATGGTGGCGACCAGGTAGGGATGCTACTCTACCCCCTCTTATCCCTTTTTTTATAATTAAAAATAAAAAGGAGCAGTGCATAATTTGAAGTAAAGTTAAATTTGGACAGAAAACTTGTAACGAAACAGAGATGAAGAAAACAAGAATCTATGAATATAGAGAGAATATTTTGAGAGAGAAGATGAGAAACTTTCTCTTAATCTTGTAATAATGATGAATCTGTACATGATCTAAGGTTATATACACCTCTGTACCTAAGCCCCAAAAACAGAATGTAACCAACTATCCAAGACTTAAGGAAATCAGTTACAACACGTGGGAATGTTAGTTACAGCACGTGAGATACAATTTGGATAAAAATAACAGCTAAACTACATGCCATTTATCTACAAAATTAAATAGTTTTGCAGCTCTTCATCTGTGTCGTTTAGTTCTTCTTTTCTTCCTTCTTATTCTTTGATCCTTTCTTCTTAACTGCCTGATACTCCCCCTCAAGATGAGACTCAGAACTATGTATGTTCAATACATTCATCTTGGAAATTAAGAACTTCAATTGTTGGCTGCATAATGCTTTGGTAAACAGGTCTGCTACCTATGTATGTGTGGGAGTAAAGAATAAACGAATCACCTTCTCTTGCACCTTGTCTCTAACCAAGTGACAATCTACTTCTATATGTTTTGTACGCTCATGGAAGACAGGATTCTCACCAATGTGGATTGCTGCTTGATTATCACAGAAGAGCATACCAGGTTGTGGATGATCAACTTCCAAATCTTTCAACAAAGCTAACAGCCAAGTCATTTCACAAACTGTTAAGGCCATTGCTCTATACTCAGCCTCAGCTGATGATCTAGAAACAATGGATTGCTTCTTAGATTTCCATGAAACCAATGAGTCTCCCAAGAACACACAAAAACCACTAGTGGATCTTCTGGTATCCACACAAGAAGCCCAATCTGCATCCGTGTATGCCTTCAAATGTAGATCAGACTTTGATGATAGAAGAATGCCTTGACCAGGAGACCCTTTGATGTACTGTAATATCTTATAGGCTGCATCAAGATGTGGTTTTCTAGATTTAGCCATGAATTGGCTTAGTTTATGGACTGAATATGTGATATATGGTCTTGTTATTGTCAGATATAGTAACCTTCCAACTAATCTTCTATAAACTCCAGGATCATCCAACAAATCACCTTGATACTTACTTAGTTTCAAGTTCTGCTCTATTGGTACTTTGCTGGGTTTACAACCTTCCATACCAGCATCCTTAAGAACCCCTAAGGCATACTTCCTTTGGCATAATGAAATTCCCTTTTCTGATCTAGCAACCTCAAGACCTAGAAAGTATTTCAAATTACCAAGGTCTTTCAACTTGAACTCAAGATTCAGAGAAGTTTTAAGGTCTTCAACTGCTTGAACATCATTACTTGTAATGAGAATGTCATCAACATAAACAAGCAATGCTATGAAAGTCTGATTAAACTTCTTGGTGAATAAAGAATAATCAGATTTTGATTGCTTGAAACCATATTTTAAAATGGTTGTAGAGAACTTGGAATACCACTGCCTTGATCCTTGCTTGAGACCATATAAAGACTTGTGAAGCTTGCAAACTAGATTCTCCCCCTTGCTGTGAAAACCTTGAGGCAACTGCATATAGACTTCTTCATGGAGAATACCATTTAGGAAAGCATTATTCACATCAAGTTGAACCAAATGCCAGCCTCTCACAGCAGAAATAGCAAGCAAAGTCTTGACAGTGGTGAGTTTAGCAACTGGAGAAAATGTATCAGTGAAGTCCAAACCAGCTTGCTGAGTGAAACCCTTGGCCACAAGTCGAGCTTTGTATCTGTCTAAAGAGCCATCAGCATTATATTTCACCCTATAAACCCATTTACACCCAATTGCCCTTTTGTGAGGAGGTAATGGTGTAATAGTCCAGGTTTGATTTGCTTCCAAAGCAGCAATTTCAGATGCCATAGCATCCTGCCAATGACGATCCTTGATTGCCTCATGGTAATATGTAGGCTCAGGTATGGTAGATATTAGAGAACAAAAATGTGCATAAGAGGTGGATAGTTTGGAGGAGTTAAGATAAGTGGATAGAGGGTATGGAGTACCTGACTTATTGGCAGAAAGAGAAGAAGCAAGTTCATTACTGACAATTGTGCTGCACTTAAAATCAGTCAGGTATGCAGGTGGTTTAGACACTCTGGAAGACTTCCTCAGATGAACAGAAGGTGTATTGATGGAAGGAATAACAGGTGGAGAGAGAATAGGTGTGGGAAGTGGTACAGTGTTGGAAGGAATGAGAGGTGAAGGTGGATTATGGATAGGTAAATCTGCAGAAATGTCATATGCAGAAGTAGCAATAGGCAAATCTGCAGAATTGGGAATATGTAAATTTGCAGAAGAGGGGATAGAAATATTGGAATCAAAAGGAGTAGCATCATGGTTAGGAAAATCAAACACAGAAGTAGCTGGTTGAGGCACTAAAGGGAAGAGATGAGGTAAAGGTATGCTAGTGTGAGGAGAGGAGGAATGAGGGGATGAAACAAAAGGAAAAACAGTTTCAAGAAAATGAACATCCCTGGAGATAAAAATCCTTTTGGTAGTCAATTCAAGTAACTTGTAACCCTTAACACCAAACGGGTAACCAAGAAAAACACAAGATGAAGATCTAGGATCAAATTTTAATCTATTATGAGTAAGGGTGGAAGCAAAACAAAGGCAACCGAAAACTTTTAAATGAGCAAAGGAAGGAGGTTTGCCATAGAGTTTTTCAAAAGGAGTTTTCTGGTTCAGTATTTTAGAAGGTAACCTATTGATGATATGGACAGCAGTCAACACACATTCACCCCAATAGGATATAGGAACATTATATTGAAACTTCAATGCCCTTGCAATGCTTAAAATGTGCTGGTGTTTCCTCTCCACAACTGAGTTTTGTTGTGGAGTGGCAACACATGTATGTTGATGAATAATGCCTTTGTTTGCATAAAATTCTTTTAAGAAAAATTCAGGGCCATTGTCAGTTCTAATGATCTTAATATTTGCATGAAATTGTGTATGTATCATGTTATAAAATGAGATCAATAAAGGTCTAGTCTTAGCCTTAGATTTCATAAGGTAAATCCAAGTGGATCTTGTGGCATCATCCACAATGGTAAGAAAGTACTTGAAGCCATCATGAGTGAATTTAGCAAATGGCCCCCAAACATCACAATGAATCAAATCAAAAGCATTATTTGAAATGTGATTAAAAGATGGAAAATGGAGTCTTTTCTGTTTGGCAATTGGACAAAGAGTACAATTCTTATTGCTGTGAAAAGTTTGTACATCAGGAATGAGACTATGCAAAGCATGAAATTTATTATCAGAGGCATGTCCTAACCTCATATGCCAAAGATAAGACTTGGTGACAGTAGGAATGGACATAGACTCAGAAACAGAATTGACAAAAGAGTGAAAAACAGACTCAAGAGTTGAAGAAGCTGTTGAAACAGATTTGCTAGTTGGAGCAGTATGCAGCAGGTGCAAATTGTCATGTAATTCACCACTCCAATCGTCTTCCAACAAGTAAGGTCCTGGATAAAGCATAAATTTGATAGAAAAACCAGGCAACATGAAAGTGTTTTGGTTAATTGTCTGACAGAAATTAGATTGAAATTGAAAGAGAGAACACATAGCACATTTTCAAGTTTCAAAGTTGCAGTGACTTGAATTGTACCAATATGTGTAACATTGACTCTTTCACCATTTGGCAATTGAACAAAGGTTGATATGGAACTAGTGATATGTGTAAACAAAGATAAGGAATGGACTATGTGGTCTGTGGCTCCAGTATCAATAATCCATACATCATTACCATATGCAGCTTTATTGACAGGATTAATAGCAAAAACTGAGTGATGCAAATCTAAGGAAGCAAAATCAAACCAAGTAGTACACACATTACCTGAAAGAGCAGAGTTAGCTGAGTGTAAGGCATCATTGGTACCACCAGATGTAGATGCATGAGAACTAAGCATCGAGATCAATTGTTGATACTACTCTGAAGTGAAAGGGAAGGAATTAACCTGTTGAATATCAGCACTGCCTTGATCACCTTCAACCAAGACTTGATTTGCCATAGCCACTTTACCTCTCTGCTTGTAACCAGGAGGAAATCCCACTAATTTGTAGCATTTCTCCATAACATGGCCAAGCTTCCCACAGTGACTACACACAGGCGTCCCCTTTGTATTGTTTCCTCTGATGTACTTGTTGTTCCCTGGAAATGAATTTCCCTGATTGAATCCTTGATTTTTGACTGCAAGAGCAGTTGATTCAACTGAGGGAGCAACATTAAAACCCAAGCATCTTTGCCTTTCTTCTTGAATCACTAAAGAAAATGCCTTATCAATGGAAGGACTAGGCTCCATCATGAGAATAAGAATCATTCAAGCCATTTAAGAACTGCATAAGTGAATCTTGATGCTGAAGTGCTGTGATTTTGTCATTCACACCACAGGTGCATTTACCACATGAGTAACACGGCAAAGGTCTGAAATTCAATAATTGATCCCAAGCAGCTTGAAGATCAATGAAGAATCCTGTAATCGTAGCTGCACCTTGCATCATAGTTGAAATTTGCTTCTGAAGTTGAGAGATTCTTGGTCCATTAGCTTGAGAGAATCGTTTCTTGAGAGTATTCCACACTTCAAACGCAGTGTCTCTGTAAATTACACTAGCAGTGAGATGTGGAGAAACTGAATTCAAGATCCATGAAGAGATCATTGAATTGCATTTGGACCAAGCTTTCTTCTCTAATGGTGTGATTGCCATCGAAGCATTGATAGAACCATCAACAAATCCGAGCTTGCTTTTGGCATCCAAAGCCATTATCATTGCTCTGGACCACATAGGATAATTGTCCTCAGTTAACGGTTGAGTAACTAAAATCACACCTGGTGTTTCACCGTGGTGCAAGAAAAACGGACTTCGTGGATCTTCCCTTGGAGTCAGCTCTCGCTGAGAAGAGGAAGTTGAAGCAATTTGAGTGTTCGACGCCATTAAAGAGGGCTCGAGCTCTGATACCATGTAACGAAACAGAGATGAAGAAAACAAGAATCTATGAATATAGAGAGAATATTTTGAGAGAGAAGATGAGAAACTTTCTCTTAATCTGTAATAATGATGAATCTGTACATGATCTAAGGTTATATACACCTCTGTACCTAAGCCCCAAAAACAGAATGTAACCAACTATCTAAGACTTAAGGAAATCAGTTACAACACGTGGGAATGTTAGTTACAGCACGTGAGATACAATTTGGATAAAAATAACAGCTAAACTACATGCCGTTTATCTACAAAATTAAATAGTTTTGCAACTCTTCATCTGTGTCGTTTAGTTCTTCTTTTCTTCCTTCTTATTCTTTGATCCTTTCTTCTTAACTGCCTGATAAAACTAAATAACTCACCAAGTTCTGAATAGGCAACACGAATGTAAAGATCAACTCCGTTGTTGGATAATTGCTGCGTGTCAATGAAGCTTCCAGTCCATGACAGACACCCAATTCCAGCATCATATGCATAAGCTATACATGAGCAATTCTTTGTACACTGCTGCCTGCAGTCATCTTCAACAGCATCTGACCAATCTGCAAAGTCTGGCACCTTAAGCATCTTCTGTTTCAAAAACCCATCCATTTTGTCGACTTCACTGCCAGTACTGTTCACCCTCCCACACTGCAACGATGTCCTCCTCACACAACCACTAGTCCAATTTCCTCTATTCCATTCTATTGTGTTTTTTGGCTCAAACCCCGGTAAACAGCTGCAAATTGGTGAATTCCGTGAGTCACAGCTTCCAAATGCACCGCACTTACCATAAAAATGGCACTCAGTCTTTAAAGCTTTCCACCAAACCTCCTAATCTTCATTATCATTATCCCAATATCTTAGCTCTATATCTCCTTGCGTAGTCAGGACAAGATATGACAAAGACCCGTTCACATAAGAGAAACTTAAAAGCACTACTCCATCTTGATCATCTTCGAGACCAAATCCATTTTGAAATACAGAATACATTTCTGGTACACCGATGACGGCCCTGCTATTCCACGAACCACTGCGCCAACGTGGGCTACCATCTTTCCAAATGAATAATTGAGCATGACTTCGAAGTTGAAATCCACCCGTGAAGCTTCCAATGGATGGATCAGAAGCGCTTTTCCATGATGTAAACAAAATATTATTACTAATTTTCATTGTTGGCAACAGTGTATCAGAAGGATGTTGGAAACTCTCCCATATGATGCTCTCACTAGTGTTTTCTCGCAAGACAAGGTTCCCTGAATCTAAAAGCTGTGCACTTACATTGGCAGAAGAGTTTGTGATATTCGATGACCAAAGAACCTTCCTCTATCCATCTAATACTACAAGATTTCCACCCTCAGATATAGTAAGAACCCCAGAAGAATCCTTGAGGGGTTTATCTCTGTTAGCTACCCATACCCATTGGGCGTGGGAAGCAGAAGTTTTATTATACCATATTTCGACATAGCGATTGGTAGAATTTTCGGGGCTAAAGAATCCCAGTTTGAAAGTGCTCCCATTGGAGATTATGATGCCGTTTGGATTGGGCGTTTGCGTTTTTCAGTTTGCGTTTTCAGATTTTTTTTCCCCTGTGTTATGAACAGTAACATCTCATGGGTTCACTATGCAGGGGACAAAAATCACTGTTCACGTACTGTTTATCATTGTTCACAGCACTGTTCACGCACTAAAAAAAATTAAAAATGGGTCCCACTGGTACTATTCACAATTTAAAAATTATTTTGCTATAGTATTTTCAGTTTTCAGTTTTCAGTTTCAGCAACAATAAGTTCAATCCAAACGGACTCTATGTAGTTTGGGTCTTTAATGGGTTGAGAATATCTAATGGTGTCTATGGCAAGGACTACGTTTAAACAAAGGCAACAAAGGAAAGACAACAAATTTATCTTAGTAAGAAGGCCCATAACTTGTTCCAACCAACTTGGTGTGAGAATGCCGAACAGGGGGCCATGTTTATATAACAATTTATGGTTGGTTCATGGTTGCTTTCTAGGATAAATGCTACTCCAGACTTTCGTGAGTCTAACAACCCAGAAAATACGTTTAGTAATAAAGATTCAATAAGGACCTCATGTAAAAGTCTCTATTTGAACCTTTCAATAGCATTGTGTGTGTGTGTGTGTGTCTCTCTCTCTCTCTCTCTCACACACACACACACACACATATATATATATATGGGCAAGACTTAGGTACAGTATTTAGGTACTATTTCTTAGGTTTCCTTCTTAAGAGTTTGTCATATGGATTTTTTCTCATATTCTGGAAGTATATTTTTACATGACAAAATTTTAAAAGGGGAACTTAAGGAACAATATCTAAAAGAAAAATATATATTGTATCATTTTTGCAAAAAAAAAAAAAAAAAAATGCAGACTAATATTCACACTCATTCTCTCATAAAAGAAAAACATAGACTAATGTATATCCACAAAATTTCATATGGGCTTTCTTCGTAAAACACGTAACTTTCTACAACTTTGAATGTAACATCAGTGATATGCATAATACAACCTAGGTATTGATTAGGACCCCAAATTTTAATTACAACTTAATTAATTAAGTCTATTTTATCAATTAAGTCCAAAGTTTACGTGATTAATCAATTGATATAAGCATGTAAATAAAATGTAAAAATCCCATAAAATCAAAAGACACAATATCGAAGGTAACACCAAATGTGTTATTAAAGAGGAAAATCCAAGCACTGGAGGCAAAAACCTCTTCACGGTACCATTATGATCCACTAGAATGAATAGTTGTAATACATGATAAGTGCAAAACCCCAATTTGAGTATTCTCCTTGCAAATTTCAAGGGAAATGAGGCTAATATGTAGAGGATAAAGGCTGGTATTGTAGAGAAGTTCGTAATTAAATCCTCTCTAGTTCTGGTGATTTCACTTGTCCAAGGGTCAAGCCAAAGTTAGGCGAAAATTAGCGGGACGCAGAATCAATTTCAGTTGATTGAAACTCCTTTTGCGGTATTGTTAGGAACTCAATGGTTCCTAATGGATATTGATGGGAATTGTAGGAAAATTGACTTAATTTGAGGTATTCACCCTCCATAGAGAGAGAGAGAGAGAAAGAAAGAGGTGCACTAATGCACTAAGAAGTTGGTTTATTCTTCAATTCATATCTAATGTTGGATTACAATCATGTATTTATAGGAGACTAGCTCTAATCTTATTGGCCCACATGGCCTCATCATATTGGTTCTATTATTCCCCATGTGCATTAATAATTTCAATATGTGCTAAATGTGATTAACATGCTTGGAATTGTAACTAACTAACTAACTAAATCTCAATACAACAATTACTATCCATATGCTTATAGCATTCCTAACATTTCCCTCCCCTTGAAAACACCTTGCCCACAAAGTGTTGTGAAATAGCATCTTCATCAAAGGAGAACTCCCAATGGACCAATATCGTAGTGACATTTTGATCACCATATTCATGCATTTCTCTTTGACAAGTGGACTTGTGCACATGAAGTTTTCTTCTTCGTAGATCTTCAAACTTTGCTCAAATTCTTGAGCCTTCAATGGTTCTTTAATCTTCAAGGTCTCACTGGTTCTTTGAACCTTGAAATGTTCTTGTATCCTTAAGACCTCATTTGATTCTAGAATCATTAAAATTGTTGGCGCTCGTATCTTAGATTCTTGGATCACCGACACTTGGATTGCCAATTCTTGAATCATAGACTCTTTAATGGAAGACTCCATTGGTGCATAAAGAATTGGTTCTTTGAAAATCATCATCTTCTTCTTTGTTGGTTCTTTGGACTGAACTTCAAGGGCTGCATCTTCATGTATATCATCATCCACTTTGACACAAAAATTAACATCCTGGCATGCAACAACAATAGTAGATTCTTGGAACTTGATTTGTTCTTCGAATTCCATTGAATCAAGAGATTGTAAGTCCTCTTTCGTCATGTTCTCAAGATCCTCTTGCAATCTTGAGAGCTCTTCATTCAAGACCTCATTTGATTCTAGAACCATTAAAATTGTTGGCACTCGTATCTTGGATTCTTGGATCACTGACACTGGATTGCCAATTCTTGAATCATAGACTCTTTAATGGAAGCATCCATTGGTGCATAAAGAATTGGTTCTTTGAAAATCATCATCTTCTTCTTTGTTGGTTCTTTGGACTGAACTTCAAGGGCTGCATCTTCATGTATATCATCATCCACTTTGACACAAAAATTAACATCCTGGCATGCAACAACAATAATAGATTCTTGGAACTTGATTTGTTCTTCGAATTCCATTGAATCAAGAGATTGTAAGTCCTCTTTTGTCATGTTCTCAAGATCCTCTTGCAATCTTGAGAGCTCTTCATTCATGGCCTTGTTAGATTCAGCCAAGGCCTTGAATTTCTTTGAAATATCCTCGTGAGATTCTGCCAAGGTCTTAACCTTCTCTAAAACTTCATTCACCATTTTCAAGATTTCTTGTCGGTCATATTCACCCGTCTCAAGATCAATGGCTCTGATACCAAATGTTAGGAACCCGATGGTTCCCAATGGAGAATGATGGGAATTGTAGGGAAATTGACTTAATTCCCCTATAATTCATATCCATCCCCATTAGGAACTATTGGATTCCTAACATTTGGTATCAGAGCCGTCGATCTTGATACGAGTGAATATGACCAGCAAGAAATCTTGAAAATGGTGAATGAAGTTTCAAAGAATTTCAAGACTTTGTATGAATTTCACAATGCCATTTTAGAGAAGGTCAAGGCCTTGGATGAATCTAACATGGCCATGAAGGAAGAGCTCTCAAGATTGCAAGAGGGTCTCGAGAACATGACGGAAAAGGAGTTACAATCTCTTGATTCAATGAAACTCAAAGAACAAATCAAGTTCCAAGAATCTACTGCTGTTGTTGTAAGCTAGGATGTTGATTTTCGTGTCAAAGTGGATGATGATATACATGTACACGTTTCCCTTGAAGTTCAGTCGAAAGAACCAACAAAGAAGGTGATGATGATATTCCAAGAACCAATTCTTGATGCACCAATGGAGGCTTCCATTCAAGAGTCTATGATTCAAGATTTGGCAATCCAAGTGAATCAAAGATACAAGTGCCAACAATTTTAATGGTTCTAGAATCAAATGAAGTCTTGAGGATACAAGAGCATTTCAAGATTCAAAGAACCAATGAAACCTTAAAGATTGAAGAACCATTGAAGGCTCAAGAATTCGAGCAAAGTTTGAAGATCTATGAAGAAGAAACCTTCATTTGCACAGGACCGCTTGTCAAAGAGAAATGTATGAATATGGTGATCAAAATGTCACTACAATATTGGTCCATTGGAAGATCTCCTTTGATGAAGATGTTATTTCACAACACCTTGTGGGCAAGGTGTTTTCAAGGGGAGGGAAATGTTAGGAATGCTATAAGCATATGGATAATAATTGTTGTATTGAGATTTAGTTAGTTAGTTAGTTACAATTCCAAGCATGTTAATCACATTTAGCACATGTTGGAATTTTTAATGCACATGGAGAATAATAGAACCAATAGTATGAGGCCATGTGGGCCAATGAGATTAGAGCTAGTCTCCTATAAATATATGATTGTAATCCAACATTAGATATGAATTGAAGAATAAACCAACTTCTTAGTGCATTAGTGCTTCTCTCTCTCTCTCTCTCTCTCTCTCTCTTAATCTCTTTCTTTCTCTATGGAGGCTGACTACCTCGAATTAATTCAATTTCCCTACAATTCCTATCAATTCTCCTATAATTGCTATACATCCCGATTAGGAACCATTGGATTCCTAACAGGTATCTTCAACTTTTAGCACTTTGAACCTAAACCCAATTACAAATTAACACACTAACACCAAAATACAATTATTTGAATGTTAGTTACAAGAACTATTAGGGTCATATTTTTTGCAATTGGCTAATCCTTTGACAAAATATACTTTACTTGTAATTGGGTAGATCTAAGATGAGTTTAGTACTTCAAGAAACATGTTGTTCAAGTCAAGTATTAAAGACATGAAGATTGATCCAAGAAACAAGTGAAAAAAAGTTGTTCATTAAGTCTTGACAGATAGCTCGACAAAAAGTTGTCTAGAATTACGATTTTAGAATTTCCAAATTTGAAATTTGGCCCTGTCTTATGTATTTGTGTAGGGTTTCTTTTCTTTCTCACAATCTTAAACATATATAAGGCTTACTTTAAAGTTGTTATACATGGATACAAAGACTAAGAGACTTTTTTTTTTTTGTGTGAAGCTACTGCGTTTGTATGCTATAGGGCTTTGTAACCGAGTGCTTCTAGATTTTTATTATTGGTGAAGTGAAGAACTTTGTAGCCAATAATATATGTTCAAGTTGCTGGAGTTAATCACATACTTGAGATTCGTGCAAAGGGTCAGTCACAAATTGGAGGTTTGTGCATCAAAGGAAAGAAAGCTACTACAAGATCAAGTCCAATTAGGTATTGGAGCGAAGGTTCAACTGTAAGTTGGTATTTCGAGATAAGTCAAGGATAGTTGGTAAGATTCCTTATATTTGTAACTACTTGATTGTTGCTTAGTGGATTCTTGAAGTGGTAACCTTAAAATCATCCGGTGGGGATTTTGCCTTGTGAGGTTTTTCCCATTTGTCAAAAATCACCATGTCAAATTTATTTTTCACTGCACTTAGTATTTTGGTGATTTGTTGGTGCTTTCACATTTTTGCATGCAAATTGAACTTAATTAATCAACTTGGGTAATTGAATAATTAACCGGCAAGAACAATTTAACGTGGAATATGCCAACCCAAAATAAAACCTAACATAAAACTTAGCCTCTTTTTTGTATTGTTATATGTGCAAACCATTAATTATGTGTTACATTCAAAACTTTATGGTGGGTTTTGTGTTTAAAGGAGAACCTACAACTGGGTTTTGTATACTTTTGCTGAAAATTAGTTTCTTTGATTTGATATTATCCAGAAATTGATATCCCATATGCTATCATTTCGACAGGAAAAACCGTTGAACCATGAATGTTAGATCAGGCATGTGCGTTTGTTGTATCACCCATGATCAATCATTAAAACTTAGTTGGCGAAATTATGCTGTGTACGTACAATGTCCATGTCCCGGCCTGGCGGCCTGGCCGAGCTCCACATATTCATTCTCCATGACAGTGAGAAATATTGACTCATGAGAGAACTGGTCCTTGCAAATTATAGCTGGGACTCAAATCAAATTTATTAGGTTGGAGGACAGTTGAATGAAAGGAATGTTTTCATTGGACCTAATGGCATATTTTCTTGATGCAGTTGATTCGAGGATTCAATCCTCATCTTAAACATTAAGTCATAACAAAAAAAGAGAGTACATTTATGTCCAATTCAAATGTTCATTTTCATTGAGGAATGATTAGTCAGAAATACTTGTATACTTGTACCTTGAAGAAGTGAGAAAAAAAAAAAAAAAAAAAAGGAAAAAAAAATTAACTTATAATCAAGTCCTAAACACACAAAATGTCAAAATCTCTATTTGTTGTTATTATTATTATTTTTTTCCTTTAGACTTGCAAATATTTGTCCCTTTCATTTACCGTTTCCATTCTCCTTTGCCTTTGAAGGGCAGCAATTGGTTTTTTTTTTTTTTTAAAAAAATTTTAATGTTTTTATTTTTGTTTATTTTTGTTTTTTGTGTGTGGATAAATCACTAAACTTTTATGGATAAAAAACCAACAATACGAAACAAAGGCCCATACAGGCCCAGGCAACAAAACCAGGGGAAAACAGAGACTCCAAGGAATACAAACAGAGTCTTTAAAGGCCCAAACCACAGTTGTTGTCTATAACCTATGGATTATGGCCATTCTCATTGATGATTCATTCTGAAACATTCTTAAGAGAGCTACAACAATTTATGTGCTACCATGGAAGCCCTTTTCAACAGTGTTAAAGAGCTCTCCATTGGCCTCAACTTTGTACTTCCTTTTTTCATTGCTTTACAATTTTTATAATGGTTTAATATATATTTTTAGTTTACTAAATCATTCAAATTCCACCAAGGGTGTTTATATATAAACATCCTTGTAATTGATATAAATGAACTTTTGTAATTGATACTAACATAAAATCATGAAAGAGTGATAAAGCTAACCAAACGAGAGTTGTGTGTACGTGTTATAATATGCTGAAGGTAATTTGATGTTGATCACTTGGGCAAATGCATATGATGAATGCAATAATGGAATTAGTTAGGAGTTTGGACAGTATGAAAAAGTTATTGCCATTTTTTTTATTAAAAAAAGACTGCTAATTTTTTTAGGCTAAATTACAAGTTGCATCCTCTATATTTGACTAGAATTCATTTCTGTCCTCTAACTTTACTTCAAATTAATTGAATCCTTTAAGTTTAAAATTTGTTCAATGAAGGCGTTTTTTTCAATTCCATTAAAAAATTACAATTAAGTATGCAATTAATTAATGAAAAAGTTTTTTTTTTTTGGAAAAATATTCTCATATAAAAAATCTATAAATATTATTATTAATTTTATATATTTTTTAATGACAAATTTTAACAAAATTGGACAGAAGGCCTGAATTGAATTAATTTAAAACTTAGAAGGTGTAATTGAATAAAAGTAAAGTTAGATGACTGAAATAATTTTTAGACAAACTTAGAGGGCGTGATTTGCATTTTAGCCAATGGATATTTATTCATATATAAAAGATTTGGTAATTGAAGTCTCAAAATATAAGAAATTGTAGAAATTGTCATGAAATATAGAATTTTTAAACTAAAAATATCACACAAGGAATTCTAATTTTACCATATCATTTCTTCCCCATCTTGTTAGTAAATTTTTTGAATTCTTATCCATTTACCTTTTTCTTATTCCGAATTATTATGTAACTTATCTACTTATTAATCAAAACTTGTTTTAGAGAAAAGACAATTAACACAGTTAATGCAAACGCTCCTTAATTAACTAGGATTGGAAGAATTCAATTAGAAAATTTTCATGGATGGCATGAATGAATTGATTCAAGCAGCACCAAATTAAAGGAGGAAATATTTTTATTGGAAGAGACTGAATGCACATGTTGGAAAAGATAATTGGGGTTTCGAAAACGTTCATGGGGCCGTGGGTATGGAATGCACAAATTGTTTTTTGTTTGGTAATAAAAGTGATACAATTTACAAATCTTAGTCCAATTGTGTTCTTCCTCACCGGAAGGAATGTGAGGTGTGAGCTCCCTAAGGCATGGCGTAAGTGCCACCATGTCTACCAAATGAATAGGTGATGTGGGTCTATTCTTTTTTTGTTTTTTTGATAAAGATGTGGGTCTATTCTAATTATAGACATGGCAAAACGGGCGGGTAGGGTCGGGTTCGGGTCAGGTCAATCAGGTCGCGGGTCAAAACGGGTCAGGGGTCATTTTTAACGGGTCAATCGGGTTGCAGGTCAATCGGGTCACTGGACGAGTCGAGTTGACCCGTATTTTTCAAACAAGTTTTTTTTTTTTTTTTTTTTTTGGGAAATAGATGCAACTTGTCAATTGTTTCTGAGTTCCTTAATTGTGATTAGATTCTCACTAGTGATACTGTTACCACTTACCAATTACCATTAAACACTTGATACCCAAATTTGGTGCAACTCTTGTTGTAGCTTTCTAGAAGCTAATCTTGGTATAATCTTCGATTTGTTTAAAGTAGGAATAGAAAATGAAGGTGACAAGTAAAAAATGACAAACTATAATGGAGTACATAACATATTAAGTGAAGAAGAATAAGTAAATATTTTATAAGAATTACACCTCAATCTCAATCTACTCAACGTTGGTAGACGTGGCAAAACAGGCAGGTCGGGTCAAAACAGGTCGTGGGTCAAAACGGGTTATTTTTAAACGGGTCAATCAGGTTGTGGGTCAAACGGGTCGCAGGTCAAATGGGTTGGATCAGAAAATTCTGACCCTTTTTGCCATGTCTAATTCTAAACATAGGTATGAGAATACACCATTAACTCATAGGTTATATACGGTGAAAAAAGGAGTCATCACCCAGTTATAGACTTATAGGTCCAAGAACAAAATTGACTAGTACCTAAAATGAAAAAGCTCTAAGAAATTTTTTTTTTTTAAAAAACCAACTTAATTTCATTTAAAGGTTTCCAACTGAAGTGTCCATGTTGGTGTATACCACATCTTGAAAGGAAGTTTTAATTTCCTAAAATTATTTTGAAGATCGTCGTCATTATTTAATTTGAGTTTCAAAAAAATTTATTTCTATGTGAAATTTTTTTTTTTCCTAAAAAAGAAAAAAGAGAGATTTCTTAAACAAAAACTATGCCTGAGAATAAAATCGTTTCAATTCAATAATTTTTCCAAGGATAATGATAAAATTTGATTAATATAACAATGTGAATAAGAGTTCATTAGTCCATATTCTTTCTCTATCAATAGATTTAATATTTAATATAAAAAAATAGATTTAATATAAAACCATATCTAGCTAACACATAGGCATCCGTGCTGGAAGTCTTTGAGGCTATCCAAGTACCCATAACTTCTCACCACCGGGCCTTGTAGCCCAAGTGGTACCCAGTTTACCATGAAACCGTTAGCTTAGGGGTTCGAGCCCCCGCACCCGCATAAACAATTACCAAGCAAAAAAAAAAAAAAAAAAAAAGTACCCATAACTTTCAAAAGTCTTCCTTCATATAATTTAAGAGGAAAAAAACAAACAACCTTTCAAAAGTCTTAGGAAAGCATGATAGGATAAATACAAAACATTTCCAAGTTTCAATACATCAAATACAAAGCATGATAACATAAATAAACAAAGAATTTCCAAGTTTCACATTTTAACACCGCAAAGATAAGAATCATTCAATAAAAAAATATACAGCCGTAATCTATAAACATAAATTTTATACTTGTCAAGTATGTAAAGTCATAATGAATGACATAATAAAAAAAAAAACTATAAATGGTTTAGTTATAATCTATATATCTATATAATATCAAAAAGTATAATATTTATTGTTACTACGCTTCTATTGAGCCACATCAATGTAATATTTCGGTCCATTCAATCCACTCGGTCCATTTCAGTCCAATTATGTCCACTTCAGTCAATTCGGCCCACTTAGCAAACTTTTCAAGCCAAGTCCAAGTTTTTGTGAGTTCAGTCTTATTTCTTAGAGATTTAATGCCTACAATATATCCCTTCAAATGGAAGTTTATCGTGTGAGATTTCTAGTTGAAGTAAAATGTTAGTTCATATGTTACACAGGTAGATGTCATATTAATTAGCAACTAGCAGATTGCCCGCGCGATGCACAAATAATTTTGTAAGCTTCTATGTAAGATGTTTATGGAAAATGTTGAACATATATTAGAGTAATAATATGAATTATAATTGCAATAACATAAATATTGTTGTTGAATTAAAGTAGTACAAATTAAGGTGATAAAAAATATAGACTATAGCATAATTGTTATAAAAATTAGAAATTAGATGAAGCAATTTGTCATAAAAAGCGAGAATTTTAAGTTGCACGCATATATCCATTACATTTTTTTTTTTTTTTTTTTTTGGTGCTAAATTTATATGAAGCCTTCTAATTTGGAAATGCACTTCAATGACTCTGGTGTGCATTTTTATAAGAAAACAAATCAATACAAAACAACACAACACAAAATTCAATTTTGGTTGTAATCCTTTTCAAGTTCTTTCTCAATTGGATACCTCAAAGTTACGTGCTTTAAGGGCTAAATGCCAATCATTCAAAGTTACGTGCAAATATGAGATTAAGGATTAAATACAAAATTACTCTAATAAAGCACCAAATAACAGAAATTCATATTTTGAAATAATATATATGAAATTATTTTTATGGCTGCGCATTTCCTTTGTGACAGAATCATTATTACAAATAGTTTAACAGTGGAAAACACCAAATGACAAAATACAGTGCTATGGAACTTAAGAGAAGATAACACTATAGAAATGACAATATAGGTTGCCAATTCATGTACTCCATATTTAACCCAAATAAAGAACAATTACCATGTGATATCACCATGACTAGAGAGAGAGAGAGAGAGTACTAGAGGAAGTGCCAACCAGCAAATTGAGGATAGAGATACGAATAGTGATTCCCAACGAGATCACAATCCACAAGGTTCAATATAGTTTTAACCCTGCCTTCTTCACATTAATGCTTTTGCATTTGTATTCTAGTTCTAGTACTTATATAAGAAGATTGGGAATAGGAGAAGTTAGGCAATGCAAGAGTTACATGTGAAGGTGGAGACGAAAAGCTCAAATCTGATATCAAGGCGTGGTAAATGAAAAGCATTCTAATTCCTTTTAAGACAAGGATATTCGCCCTTTTAAATATGAGAGAGAGAGAGAGAGAGATGACCACATGGCAGTTATTAAACATTTAGGTAAGGTGGAAGGTCAAACGGAAATATACTCGCAGCTATTCGGGTATGCTAAAAGACATGAAGAGAAGAGAGATATGGAGGGAGTAAACTCTTCAAAGAGAGTGTCACATGGCAGAACCTCATACTCTCCCGCATGAGGTCTCTGCTTTTATATATATATATATATATATATATTGATTGCATCCACCATAGATTGGCATGACAACTCAAAAACATCCACCATAAATGCTTCCCAAGAACTCAAAAACAACTCACAACACTCAGAATGGGTGAAGTTTGTGTTTGGTTTAAAAATCTCTCAAAGGATACGGAATTAGAGAGGGAGGAGTAAGAGGAAAAATAAGAGAAAAGTGTCGAGAATTGTAGATAAGTAATCTCTAACTCTCAAATGGATTTCTAGGGTTTTCTTTCTGAAACTCTCCTTACAATTTCGTGGATAATGTGGGCTTTTATAGTATAGGTAAAGAAATGAGGAAAAGCACACAAAACAGCTGGTAGTGCATCTTAGGAGTCAAATTGTGAGTTAGCAAAGTCCCGAGCCACTCACGAGATGCCATCTGTTACTTAAACCTTTAAACTTCTAACATTTGCTCCTCACGTGACCTTCTGTGAGTTGCACCACTCGCGAGCTAGTTGTGAGCCAAATTGCGAGATGCTCAGTCTTTACAGTTCTTTACCAATTTCACACACTGAACCTATTACATTGAATCCCACAAAAACAAAAGGAAATGATTGAAGAATTACAATCAAATTTGACATGGAATTAATGCCAATAAATGTAATTGAAATTCACAACTTTACAAATACAAACGAAAGTTTAAGATTCTTTAAAAAGTGTTCAAAATGAATAATTAACTATAACATGATTATGTGAATAATACATGCCAACTATCGACCTTGAACCATTGTAACAGTAACATTGTTAACAGAACATTTTGTTTGGAAGCATTTAGAGGGATCTGTATCTAATGCAATCAACTTTTCAGTGAATGCTGGTTTTGTTGGTGAAGGCAGATTACCAATCTCACTTTTAAGCATGGAAACAACAACAGATACAGTTGGCCTATCTTGAGCAAATTCTTGCACACACAACAACCCAACTTGTATGCATCTCAAAATCTCTATTTCAAAGCAAGGCTCATATATCATTGGGTTTATTAATGCTATAGCATTGTCTGCATTCCACAATTTCCATGCCTGAAAAAGTGAAAACAGGATTGAAATTATCACCACCAATACCCAAAAATTATGAAAGAACAAAAAGCAGTGGACATTTAAAAAAAAAAAAAAACAATGAGGCAATTAAATGACTTACAAGTCCTAAAAGGCTTTGGGATTGCTCATCATTATAAAAGCTAGTGTTTCTTCTTCCATTAACTATCTCTAGTAACAACACTCCAAAGCTGAAGACATCCGATTTCTCTGAAAATCGGCCTTCCATTGCATATTCAGGAGACATATAGCCACTAAATTTGAAAAAAAATACATCCAAAACTTGTCATCAACAATATTAATATCAATATCTAATTGAAAAGGTCAAACCAAAAGTTACTTACTAAGTTCCAACGACCCTATTAGTATTGGCTTGGTCTTCATCACTTCCAAAAATCCTAGCCATACCAAAATCTGATATTTTTGGATTTAGCTCTTTATCCAACAGAATGTTACTTGCCTTTAGATCTCTATGAATAATCCGTAATCTAGAATCCCTATGAAGGTAGAGTAGACCTCGACCAATTCCCTCAATAATGTTAAAGTGTTTTTTCCAATCTAGTAGTCTTTCTTTGTGTGGATCTAATGAATTTAAACAAAAGAAAAAAAGAGAAAGAAAGTGCTGATTAAAACTACAAGGTGAATGAACATGAACTTTGCAAAATTTCTTTTGGTGGAAGTCATCAGAAAACTATTTCAAGTGAAGAACGTCCACAAAATTAAAAGAAGTAAAATATTTTTGTAATAAAAAATGGTTTCAAAATTAACTAACCAAAGAGAAATGCATCAAGACTTTTGTTTGGCAAGTATTCATATAACAACATCCTTTCTTCTCCTTCAACACAGCAGCCAAGGAGCCTAACAAGATTCCGATGTTGGAGTTTAGAAATTACTACCACCTCATTCATAAATTCTTCCAACCCTTGGGCAGAGGTTCTAGAAAGTCTTTTCACTGCAATTTCTTGTCCATCTGACAGTTTTCCCTAGAAAAAAAACCCAAATCATTAACTATGTATTCATAGTATTTGAAAATAAAACTTTTGAAGAGCATCCATTACCTTGTATACGGGACCAAATCCACCTTGACCAAGCTTGTTAGATAGATGGAAGTCGTTTGTTGCGCTCACCAGCATCTCAAAATTGAATAGTGGGAGCTCCTGGACTTGGTTCAGGTTGTCACTAGGAAAAGGTTTATGTGATTCCTCATTTCCTTTTAATCTCCTTGCTGAATTCGATTAAAGTTGTGATCAATCTGTAATATATACAAAAATTTCCTAGCGGTGTTATTTTAGTTGAAATATTACCTCTTTGTTTAGCCAGGATCCACTTCCACAATCTGTTAGCGCAGATTGAAATGGGCATTCCTATGATCACAGTGATAGTGACAATTTTTTTTTCAACTTTAGCTTTGTATCTGTAAATCAGAAAAAAAACTATTACATTAATTCAAATAAAACAGCTAACTATATATGTTTTCTTGGGGTCAAATATATTGCATTTTACAAGGATTTCATCAGCTTGGGGAGCTGAGGAATTTTGTGGGATTGGGTTAAAGATGGAAAAAAAAACAACTCACCAAGTTCTGAATAGGCAGCACGAATGTAAAGATCAACTCTGCCGCTAGATAATGTCTATGGGTCAATTAAGCTTCCAGTGTGGAAAAATAATGCAGTTGATATACAACCTGTCCCAGTATCAAATGCATAAGCTATTAAAGAACTGTTACGTGTAGCTTTAACTTGTGGAAAAATAATGCAGTTGACTATAATTAATAAACTTTCATTACGTATGTGATAGACCAAACTCTTTCAGACCACCAAACTCTTTCAACTCTCTCCGTCTTTTTTATTTTTTTATTTAATTAATTTTTAGTTTTATTATTATTTAATGCTTCATATCTCTGTTTTAAGCCTATTTGTCTAACTGTGTGACAAACACTGAAGTTGGCATAGGAGAATCTCTTAATAATTGGACTAAAATCAAGGACCATCACTATGGGCTAAATGTCGTATGGATGATACACTAATAGAGAAATAGGTTTGAATAATTTGATATCTTGGTTTGGTAAACTTGTTAAAAGTATTTTTGGGATTGCTTAAAATTATTCAATTGATTATCTTTATCGTAATTCATGTAAAGCAGATTGTAACCCAACAGGTTGGAGCTTGGACTATTACGAAGTCATAATTATGCGTGTGTGTGTATGTGTGTAGAATGGTTATGTTTGGAGAAAATTATGATTAAACTGGGGTTTGCTGAGAGGTGGATAAATCTTATTATGCAATGTATTACTTCTGTTACCTATGCTATTAGGATTAATGGGAGCCCTAGAGGTCGCATTTTACCGTCAAGGGGCATCCGTCAAGAAGACCCCTTATCAGCTTACTTATTTCTTCTTTGTGCTGAGGGTCTATCTTCCCTGATCAAAGCGGCTGTTTCCTCGGGTCACTTGGAGGGCATTGCTATATGTAGGGGTTGCCCGAAATTATCTCACCTTTTCTTTGCTAACGACAGCCTCATCTTTTGCAAAGCTTCCTTAAAGGAGTGTGCCTCTCTACAAAGGGTACTTGAAATTTACGAAAAAGCCTCTAGCCAACAATTGAATCGGGCAAAAACCTCACTTTATTTCAATAGAAACACTCCCATGAGAATCCAGGAGGAGATTAAGAGGAGATTTGGAGCCCAAGATATCAAGCAACATGAGAAATACCTGGGGTTGCCATCACTTGTGGGAAGGAATAAAAGAGGCACGTTCAATGATATTAAAGAAAAGATTGGGAAGAAGCTAGCCGGTTGGAAAGAGAAGATGTTGTCTAAAGCAGGAAAGGAGGTTCTTATTAAGGCTGTGGCTTTTGCTATTTCAACATATACAATGAGCTGCTTCAAGCTTCCAGACTCCCTATGTAATGAGATAACGAGCATAATCAGGAATTTCTGGTGGGGACAAAGGCATGAAGAGAGGAAAATCCCGTGTATTAGTTGGGAAAAGCTATGTGAGCCAAAAGGAGGTGGAGGGTTAGGCTTTAAGAATTTGAAGCTGTTCAATCTCGCTCTCCTTGCAAAACAAGGCTGGAGGCTGCAGGTGGGTTATGACTCGCTGGTATATAAAGTGTTGAAGGCAAAATATTTCCCAAGGAGCGATTTTATCAATGCTTCTTTGGGTCACAACCCTTCTTACACTTGGCATAGTATTATGGCGGCGCAAAATCTGGTTAAGGAAGGAATAAGGTGGAGAATAGGTAAAGGTGCAAATGTGAGGGTCTGGGAGGACAAGTGGCTGCCTGTGCCTTCTACGTACAAAGTAACCTCTCTGTGAGTTTTTTTGCACGAAGACACACGGGTCCAAGAGTTGATTGATTCATCCGCCGCTTGCTGGAAGAATTCAATTGTGGACGCTCTATTTCTTCCCCATGAGGCTGATGTGATCAAAGGCATCCCTCTGAGCACTCGGCTACCTGGGGATAAGCTTATATGGACTGAAATGCAGAATGGAATGGTCAGCGTGCGTAGTGCTTATAGATTAGCTTTGAAGCTGGCGATCCGTGGGGTGAGAGGTGGCAGCTCAGATGGTGGGCTTCTTAGGCGCTTCTGGAAGAGATTTTGGAGCTTGCCGGTCCCTCATAAGATTCGACACTTCGGTTGGAGAGCTTGCCGCGAAGCTTTACCCACTAAAAGAAATTTGCTGAAGCGTAAGGTGGTAGAGGAAGACTGGTGCGATAGTTGTAAAGAAGCTCCGGAGACAACAGGGCATGCACTTTGGAGCTATTCGAAAGTCTAGGAGGCTTGGAGTTGTTCTAAGGTAACGGTGCTTGCAGCAAAGACGGAGGGTACCTCTTTTATGGACGTGTTGTGGTAGCTTCTAATGATTGAAGGAGGCAGCGACGAAGTGGCGGCTAGGGTACTTACGATAGCGTGGGCTCTGTGGCAAAACAGAAATGCGATACGACTTGGCGAAGGTAGGAAGTCGGGCCATGAGCTGGTTAGGGGGCGGTGGATTATCTTACGGAGTTTGGGGCTGCTATGGAAATGGAGGTCAATGTTGATCCGATCATGGAGATGCCAGAGAAATGGAACCCGCTAGATATGGGGTGGTTGAAGATTAACGTTGATGGCGCCATTTTCTCGAAGCAGAAAAGTGCTGGCATTGGAGTGCTGATAAGGGACGAAACGGGAAGAGTTGAAGCTGCGTTGTGTAAGAAGATGGGGGCTCCTTTGGGCGCCATGGAGGTTGAAGCCAAAGCACTCGAGGCTGGCTTGCTTTTCGCGAGGGACGTGGGTCTTCAGGATGTGGTGTTGGAGGGGGACTCAATTAATCTTATAAATGCTTTACGTGGGAACAGTGTACCTCCAGCTGCTGTGGAACCTATTATTTTGGGTATTATGGAATTGAGTAAGGTGTTTAGAAACATTGCTTTTTCTCATGTACGTAGGAAAGGGAATGTCCCTGCACACCTGTTAGCAAAGCACGCATCTAATGTTGCTGACTTTAGTAGTTGGATTGAAGAGAATCCTTGCTGCATTGAGCAAGCTCTTATCCAAGATGTATTGTCTTTTTCCTGTTTTAATTGAAATTCCAGTATTCAAATCAAAAATAAAAAATAAAAAGTTCATTTTTTTCAAATTACATAAGAAACTAAGAAACAAGGAAAAAAAAAAAGAAAAAAAAAAGAGAAAAAATAATATTAAACTTATAAATAATCCATCAAATACAAAGCATGGTAATATAAATATACAAATTGTCATTCTATTTTTAGTGTAGTTGTAGGGAGTCAAATTGTGGTCACTCGGACAATCCCTCACTCATAATGATGCTCATGTGACTTAAACCCATGACTTGGCTCTGATATCATTTGTCAAACTGTGTGCCACTCCACCTTAAAATATATTAGTGATGTGGAAGACACTCAAGCCTTTTATAGCATTCAATAATGCATCCTACGGGCCTTTTTTAGAGTAGTTATAGGGAGTTAAATTGTAATCTCTCAACACAAATAGTTTCCAAATTTCACATTGTAACACCACAAAGATCAGAATTCTTCAATAAATGAAATATACACTCATAATCTATAAACATTAATTTTAATCTTGTTGAGTATATAAATTCATAATGAATGACATAATAAAAAACTATAAGTTGGTTATAATTGAAAAAATATGTGCGTTAATTTGTTATTGGTTATTCGTAGGTGCCATATTAATACGGAAATTTTGTGTTTTTCTTAATATCATTTATTTATGAGACCTAAAATTTTGTGTTAAAGAGAGGTAAATCATCCTCAAGTGTCCCAACTCCCAAGAAGGGTATGGTTTAACGGTTTACTTCTTAGATTAGACAAATATGGTGGACTTTAAAGAAAGAATAGAGGGTTTTTTTTTTTTTTTTTGGTTGAATAGAGAGGAATTAGTATTAACATCATATATAATGCGAGAGTATAATCATATTTCAGTTAAATTACGTAAATATATAAAATTACCTAAATTCTTTAGCTTCACCTCTGATCACCAAAAAAAAAAAAAAAAAAAGTTAAAAAGATGCTACTAATACCTTGGCATGTATTTAGAACCTATGAACCATTTTACCGGCTTAATCACTTTTAATCTAAAACTACCAATTAGTCCAATGTACGTGATGAACCAAGTTCCATATAGCAAGCATGATCAATTAATAGCTAAAGCAAAGAAATAAGCAATATAGAAATGCGAAGGAAAAAAGAAAAGAAAAAGAAAGTAGTTAGGAAGAGGAAAACCTAAGCCTCCGAGGGAAAAAACCTCTCCCCCACCATATCATTGGAAAATTTCCACAAGATGAATAATTGCAATACAAGAAAAACAATGAACCCTCCAAGTCCATATCCTCCAATGTACTTAAACCCTCCAAACTCTTGCTAGCAATTGACTTCCTTGAGTCCTTTCTTCAACTAGCTTACACCACCATTAAGCCTAGGGATGGCAATTTTTGCCCGACCCGCAGGTACCCGGCTCGACTCGACCCTAATGGGCCGGGTTTTACCCGGTCTGATTAGGAATAGGGTCAGGTATGGGTTTTAAAAAGAAAAACTCGGAACGGGTCTGGGGCGGGTTCGGGTTTTATCAAAAAAATCCGAGACCCGACCCGGATAAAACCCGGTACCCTGAAATTACAAAAATACCCTATATATATATATACACTAATCTAACCCTAACCCTCATTTCTTCAGCACTCAGCCACTCACACCTCCCTCCCTCAGTCTGATGCTCACTCTCCCTCTGCTCAGTCCAAAGACTCTCTCTCTCTCAAAAACTCTGAGAAATTCTGAGTCTTACAGAAATCTCTGGGCCATTTAGCATTGTAGACAACGAAGAGACTTTCCACGGTGTCGTTTCGTCATCTCAGTCTGTTACTCTCGCAATTTTTTTTTGCTTAAAAAGCGTTTGGAAAAAACGATTAGGGTTCCAGAAATGAGAAAACTTGTTCTAAGGTAACAACGATGGATGTTTGTGCTTTGTTTGGTTGATATGAAAATGTGATGAAAGAGAGAAAATGAGCCGTTAAATATGAGTTTGACGTGGATTTTTTTTTTTTTTCCAGTTTCTTTTTACTAGGCTAAGGTTTTGATTGTTGGTGCATTGTTTGGTTGCTGAGAAAATGTAGGAGAATAAGAAAAGAAACCGAAATGCTTCATTTTTTTTTTTTTTTTTTGGTTGGGCCACGAATTGGGCCCAATCTCTTAACGGGGCCCGGTGGGGATGGGTCCGGGCCCCGGGAAAAAAACCCACTTAGTAAACGGGTCGGGTCCAGGCCACGGGTCTTGGCCCGCGGGTTGGGTCTGGGTATGGAAAAACCCGGCCCGAACTTGACCCGTTGCCATTTCTAGTTAAGCCACCAACGGAAAGCCACCAAAAGTATTGTATTTCAGATGACATCGTAAGTTTCCAAACTTTCACTCATATCAGACAATAGTTAGCTATACGTGAATGAGATGAAGGGAATACAAGTTCACTCAAGAGCAGGACAATGGTGAAAGAAATAGAGAAGAGAGATTGAGAGTATTTAAATCTCAAAGGCAAAGAATCTCTTTCTCTACAAGGTGGGAAGATGAAAATGAGCTCCAGCAATAGGCTTATACTTAGATCCCACTCTCTAGGAACGTCCAGCTTGCACATGGTGTGTGTTGGACTATATGGAAAAAGCATATCAGGATGAAATAGGACAATCTATCTGCATGCTGTTCGTGATCTAGTCACGACCTGGCTAGGTCGTAAAGACGTCGTAACATGCCTTGTCAGAAGCCATCTTGATCTTCTGCAACGTGTCACTCGCAAGCTATGCAGATCGCATGAAGGCCGTGAGGTCTCACGTACTTTTTACCCCAAGTACAATTAAGCCTAGAAAAAAAAAACAAAAAATAAAAGTACATAAAACGTTGTCACTGAATAAAGCCAATAAAAACATAAACTTAACAATAGTGTCTATTATTTGTACCAATGGTTTTGAAATATTCATTCAATTCGATATAGCAAAATTTTTAAGATTCTTCTAAAAGTATTCAAAATGAATACACAACAAGAACATGATTATGTCAACAAGACATGCTAGCTATCAACCTTGAACCACTGTAACAGTAACATTGTTAACAAAGCATTTTGTTTGGCTGCGTTGAGAGGAATCTGTAAACTGCCTTTCGGTGAATGCTAGTTTCTTTGGATGAGGAATATCAACAATCTCACTTTTAAGCATGGATACAACAATGGATACAATCGGCCTATATATCTTGGGCAAATTCTTGCACACACAACAGCCCGACCTGTATGCATCTCAAAATCTCCATTTGAAAGCTGGGTTCAAATATCATTGAGTCTATTAATGTTAAAGTGTTGTCTGCTTTACACATTTTCCATGCCGTGAAAAATGAAAATAAGAATGAAATTATTATTATCAATACCAAAACTTATTAAAGAACTAAAGGCAGTTGAGGTTTTAAAAAATGAGGCATGCTTGTGCGTTAATTTGTTGATATCCCGTATGCTATCATTTTGACAAAAAAGACCGTTTAATCATGAATGTTAGATCATGCTTGTGCGTTAATTTTTTGGATCATCCATGATCAATCGTTAAACTTAGATGGTGAAATGATGTTGTGTTTATGCAATGTTCATGTCCAGGCCTGGCAGCCTGGCCAAGCTCCACATATCCATTCTTCATGACCATGGGAGATATTGATTCATGAGAGAACAGGTCATTGCAATTTATAGCTGAGACTTATGGCCTAGAAAGCACGGGTGCCACTCCAGCGCCGCTGACCATGCGTTTGTGCCGCGTCATTTTTTTATTTTATTTTTTTGTTTTTCGATTCTAGCAGATTCCGGTCAAAACGGCCAATATGGCCCTATTTTGACCCAAACAGGTGCTAAAACGGCTAAAACGACTCGATTCTACCCAAAATAGGTTTCGATACGGCCGAAACGGATGCTAAAAATGAGCCGCCATCACGTTGTTGGCTTTCATTCTTCTGCTTCATGTGGCCTTGTGAGAGAAGAAGAAGAAAGAAAACAAAAAAAAAAAAAGAGAAGGAAGAAGAGAAATGACGATTCATGTGCATTTGTATAAGAGAGAAGGATAGATTTTTGAATAGGTGTATTGGTATAAGAGATAAGGACTTGAAAAGTCAAAAAAGATAGAAAAAGTTGGAACTTGTGAAAAGAGTAAAAATATTCTTTGATTTTATCACCTTTACCCATCAATTTTTATTATTCTTTAATACTTTGATTTTATCACCTCAATAATTTAATATTATAAATATGTTATTGGGCTAAAATTGAGGTTGTGTAAACACTATTATAATATATAAAAATATGCTTTTAAATTTATTAATATATGTTTACCATTACTCTTAAATTGGTATATGTTTACCATATATAAAAAAAAAACATGCATAGTAATATATGGAAAATATAAACAAAAATATTTTTAATAATTTTTTAATCGCCGCCGAGTCCCGCATCCTTATCTACACCCACACCCGAACCTGAATCCGCACTTGTGCTTCATAGCTTATGTCAAATATATTAGGTTCCAGGACAGTTGAAGGAAAGGAATGTAACATACATTCATTGGACCTAATGGCATATTTTCTCCATGCAGTTGATACGAGGATTCAATCCTCATCTTACTCGTAAGTCATAACAAAAAAAAGAGTACATTTATTTCCAATTCAAATGTTCACTTTCATTGATGAATGATTAGTCAGAATTACTTATATACTATGAAGAAGTAAGAAAAAAAAAATTGGCGTTTTTAAAAACAGTACATTAAAGCTATAAAAAAAAGAAAAAAAAAGAAACTTACAATGTAGTCCCAAATCTCTATTTGTTGTTATTATTATTATTATTATTTCCCTTTAGACTTGCAAATATTTGTCCCTTTCGTTTACAGTTGACATTCTACTTTGCCTTTGAAGGCCAGCCATTTGGTTGTGTTTTTTTTTTTTTTTTTTTTTTTTTTTTTTTTTTTTTTTTGTGCGGGGATAAATCACTAAACTTTTATTGGTAAAAAACCAACAATACGAAACAAAGGCCAAAACAGGCCCAGACAACAAAACCAGGGGAAAACAGAGACTCCAAGGAATACAAACAGTCATTGAAGGCCCAAACCACAGATGTAGCCTATACTATAGATTATGGCCACTCTCATTGATGATTCATTCTGAAACTTTCTTAAGAGCTACAACGATTTATGTGCCACCTTGGAAGCCCTTTTCAACAGTGTTGAAGAGCTCTACGTTGGCATCAACTTCATACTTTTTTTTTCATAGCCTTGCAATTTTTATAAGGCAATAGTTTGATATATATTTTTAATTTACTAAATCATTCAAATTCCACCAATGATGTTTATATATATACATCCTTGTAATTGATGTACATGAACTTTTGTAATTGATACTAACATAAAATCATGAAAGAGTGAGAAAGCTAACCAGAGGAGAGTTGTGTATACGTGTTATAATATGCTGAAGGTAATTTGGTGTTGATTACTTGGGCATATGCACGTGATGAATGCGATAATGGAATTAGTTTGGAGTTTGGACAATATGAAAAGGGTATTGCAATTTATTTTATTAAAAAAAAAAATACTATTTTTTTAGGCTAAATTGACCCTTATCTAGAGGTCGAACTTAACAAAAATTTCCAAAGTTAAGGTATAGGCTTCGGATGATGTTAGGTGCCTGGTGCCCCACATGATCAAATGGATTGTGTTGGGCTTCCTATTTTAATAAAATATTTATTGTGTCAAAGGGGAAACACACAAGGAAACCTTTTCAACAATTAAGAAAATATATTTTGAATTAAATTCAAAACTAGATAGACAATCTTCTCCCAAAAAAAAAAAAAAAAAAAAAAAAGAGAAACAAATCAAATCAACTAGTCAAATCAAATCAACATTTAAAAAGGAATAAGACCAAAACAACAAGAAAGTGCGTGTGCATCCATGAAGGGTGCGTATGCAGCCTAAAAGGTAACAAACGCAAAGCCTTGAGGTTGAGGACAATGAGGAGGCATGCTTGGATAGAAACTCACAAGATGCACGCAAACTTGTGAAAATTACAATTTAGAGGTCAATGTTGATGTATACTTAATCTAGATGACTTAGGCAGCATGTGAGGGTGTCACGTATGGCTAAGGAATAAGATTTCTTGACAGAATAGGCACCAAGATAGATTAAACAAGTAACTTTATTAAGAACATCAGAAGAACCTTGAAAACATAGTTTTCCTAATTAAACACTTAAATTTAAGCACATATATCATGAATCCCGATTCACGTGATTGTCACAAAAGCTATAAGAATCAGAATGCCACTAAGTTAAAATCTAAGATCAAATAAGATATCACATAATATAATGAAGTACATCATAAGGGATCAAACATATAAGAAAGCTCGAGTTTTGGCCATAACAGAGATGTTCACCATGGCACTCATGATATTACCTCAATTTAAGGCAATCTTCATGTTGATTTATCGAAATAGATAGACACCTCATTTTGTACTTTCTACAACTTGATTCCTATCCCTGAATGAGGAAGAGCACCTAAAATGAAAAAGCTCGATCATTTGACCAACAATTAAAAAAAAAAATACAAATTTTATTTCATTTAAAGTTTCCCAACTGAAGTGTCCATGTTGGTGTATACCACATCCTGAAAGGAAGTTTTAATTTCCTAAAACTATTTTGAAGATCTTAGTCATTATTGAATTTGAGTCTCAAAAAAAATTATTTCTATGCAAAAATATTTTTTTTCCTAAAAAAAAAAAAAAGAGATTTCTTAAACAAAAATTATACCTGAGAATAAAATCATTTTATTTTATTATATATATTTTTAGAATACTAAGTATTTTTAACGCACGCATACAAAAAGAAATGAGAATGTCTTAAAAACACTGATAATGACGTATATCTAAAAGAGTTTTAAAATCATTTTATTTCAATCATTTTTCCAAAGATAATGATAGAATCTGATTAATATCACAATGTGAATACGAGTTCGTTAGTCCATATTCTTTTTCTATCAATAGATTTAATATAAAACCATATCTAGCTGACACATAGGCATTGTGCTGGAAGTCCTCGAGGCTATCCAAGTACCCATAACTTTCAAAAGTCTTACTTCATATAATTTAAGAGGAAAAAAAAAAAAAAAAAAAGACCTTTCAAAAGTCTTACCTGTAGGAAAATTAGTAATCAAAGGGATGCAGTATTAAACAAGGTTTATCTGTCATTGTCTCAAGTGTAAAAGCTTTTTTTTTTTTTTTTTTCCCCTCAGTTCAGGTTGGTCAAACAAGGAATGAGTTGAAGCATCTTATATTGGTTAAGCAAAAAATGATTCTATTCCAATCGTTAGTCCATATTCTTTTTCTATCAATAGATTTAATATAAAACCATATCTAGCTGACACATAGGCATTGTGCTGGAAGTCCTCGAGGCTATCCAAGTACCCATAACTTTCAAAAGTCTTACTTCATATAATTTAAGAGGAAAAAAAAAAAAAAAAAAAAAGACCTTTCAAAAGTCTTACCTGTAGGAAAATTAGTAATCAAAGGGATGCAGTATTAAACAAGGTTTATCTGTCATTGTCTCAAGTGTAAAAGCTTTTTTTTTTTTTTTTTCCTCAGTTCAGGTTGGTCAAACAAGGAATGAGTTGAAGCATCTTATATTGGTTAAGCAAAAAATGATTCTATTCCAATCGATTGAGAATTTGGGATATCATTATCACTGTAAACAAATAATTTAGTATACCAAAATAATGGTAGGCGACACAACATGTAGATAGCAGTAACCCTCCCAAATACAATGAAACTTGAAAGCGTGTGTGTATCGCATTGTGAAAAAAATAATGCACTAAAATAGAATTAATAAACTTTCAGTACGTATCTGACAAACCAAACTCTTTCAAGGGCTTACATCCAATCATACACAATACGTGTCTTAAATTGATCATATGTCAAACTAATGTCCCGTATAATGTATAATGTGCAGAGTACGGGATGAAAGTTTTACTCTTCAAGTTTCTAAATTATAAAAATTTGCTGGGGCCTCTGTTTCAAGACCAAAGAAACAGAGGGGCAAGTGTAGTTTCTCTGCCACCCGAGAGTTCAATGTGTACCTCTAAACTCTCTTGCACTGTAGAATTGGTTGGTCCCTTCATCTGAAGGCGGTGTTAGGTCCCTAGGAATACCAAGTGTATTGCTAGGCTTGTGGGTTTTTCTTCAGAGGGTTTGGGAAACAGATTTCAAGGCAGTGTTTTGGACTCTCGGGCAATCTCAATGGAGTTTGGTCCCAATCTACGTGCGCCTCCATTTGTGGTTTCGAAGAAGAAATCAATTACGGTCCGGGATTCTTTTCTACGAGAAAGATGAACAACAAAGTCGGACAAGCTTCAGTCAAGGGAAGAGGAGCCACCAACTCAGCAGAACTAAACCGAGAAGCTTTCCGAGCCGGTGCATAAGCCAACCGGTGAGCCAATCGGAGCTGAACGTTACAGGCAGGGAGGGGACAAGCATTCAATGAGTAACGGTTGGAGTGATACGAATCTCACTAATCATTGTAGCCTAAAATTTTCGCTGTCATTATCTCCCACAATTAATGGGATTTTAAGCTGTCCTAAGGGCATTGATACAGAGTTAAATGTGGGGAATGATGACAGCTCACCAATTACTGCTCCTATTAACTCTAATTCCCAGCAATTCCAACGGCAAGTGTTTAATATGGTCAATATTCCAGACAAGGAAAAAAGTGCAACAATAACAATGAAGGGTAATGAGCCAGATCAGTCCAATCAGCCTCCACACCGTGTCATTTGGAGACCACCTCCATGGCCGATCCTGAATGTGAACTTTGATGATGCGATTTTCTGAGAACGAAATTTTGTGGATGTTGTTTTGGATATGGGAGGTGGATTAGTGTTTTTTTGGAGATCAACTATTGATGTAATTGTGGAGGGTTCAGGCACAAATTATATCGATACAATGATTCAAGAAGAAGATAGGGCAAGGATTGGAGTGATCATCTGAGAATGCCAATGAAAAGGCTTGGCACACATGGTTGGAATCATCCCTCTCCCCCTAACTATCATAGAGCTTGAAACTTTGGCTATATCGAAGGCTTTACAGTTTGATGCTGATATGAGTTTGGAAGATGTCACCCCGGAGGGAGTTTCAGAGATTGTAATGAACGCTTTGAATGCAGATTCGCAGTCTTTGGAATCCTTTGGTTTACTTAGTCGTGATGTTAAATGTGTTAGGACATATATGTTTTAACTTGTTTAAGAACATATGTCACTTAGTTATGTAAATTGGCTAATCCTTTGACAAAACGCACTCTGCTTGTAATTGGGTAGTTCTAGGTGTTTTTAATACTTCAAGAAACCATGTTTCAAGGTCAAGTATTGAAATCATCAAGTCTGTCCAAGAAAAAGCAAGCTGAAGTGCAATTCCATTAAAGCTCGACACCTCTCGATAGCTACCTCGACACCTATTATCTGTCGAGATTTAAAAAGTCAGAATTCCAATTTGATTTTCTTGGGATCCGTGAATATGTTTTTGGGCCTTCTTTTCTTCTAACCCTAAACATATAAAAGGATTATTTTAAGAGCCGTTTTGATGGACACAAGTTGCATTATCATTGAGCAATCCTTGTTCAAGCAAATTGTGATCAACAGACGAAGTTCTTGACCTAGTTCATCTTCCATTAAGAAGTTGCTGTGTATTTGCACCATAGGGTTTTGTAACCAAGCATCTTCCTGCTATTCATCATGTGGATGAACTGAAGAACTTTGCAGCCAACCATTCTTCCTCAGTTGGTGTTCTGAAGTCGCGTACTTGGATCCGCGCATTGGTTAGTCACGTACTTGGGAGTCGTGCATCAAAGGTGGAGACTGTCACTACAGATCAAGTCCAATTGGGTATTGGGGTAAGGGTTCAACTGTAGGTTGGTAAGGTACTTGAGATTTCTTTACTTGTAACCGCTTGATTTGATAATAGTAGAGTTTCGGGAGTGGTGACCTGAAAATCACCCGGTGGGGTTTTTGCCGTTAGGGTTTTCCCCATTCGTAAACAAATCACTGTGTTATTTATTTTCCACTGCATATCTAGTTGATTGGTGATTTGTTTGTGCTTACATAAAATTGCATGATTAATTGATTAATTAATTACTTGGCTAAATTAATTAATTAGGGTTAATCACAAGCGGTCATTCAGATTGTGACCTAACAAGTGGTATCAGAGCAGGCACACTCTGATTAGGATTTAATCTTTACTGTGTTGATCCATTGACCCCTGTTTGTCATGGATAGAGGACAATCTTTAATTATACCTCATTTATTTGATGGCACTAACTATGCATACTGGAAAGTACGCATAAGAGCTTTCTTGCAGTCTTTAGATGAAAAAGTGTGGCAAGCTATAGAGATTGGCTGGACTAAGCCAACAGAAGATCTGGCAGATTGGGATGATGCAAAGATCAAGGCGGCCAACTTCAACAGTAGAGCGTTGAATGCCCTTTTTAGCGCAGTCACCAATGAGGAGTTCAAGAAGATATCCTCAACTGAAACTGCTAAGGAGGCTTGGACCATCCTCCAGACAACCTATGAAGGAACAAAGGCTGTCAAAGATTCAAAGCTTCAGAGGCTCACTACAAGCTTTGAAGAAATTAAGATGGAGGAGGATAAGTCTTTTGATGAGTTCTATGCCAAGCTCAAAGACATAGTGAACTCAGCCTTCAATCTTGGGGAAACCATCCCTGAACCCAAGATTGTAAGGAAAGTGCTCAGATCTCTACTTGAGAGATTTTATGCCAAGATTACGGCAATAGAGGAATCAAAGGATATAGACAAGATTCCTTTGACTGAGCTGGTTGGAAACTTGCAGACCTATGAGATAGGCTTGTCCAGGATTGGCAAGTCCAACAAAGGCAAAAGCATGGTCTTGAAGGCGAAGAGCAGTGATACAGATGAGTCTTCTGATGATGAAGATTCCAAGATGAAGTCCTACATCACTCGGCAGTTCAAAAAGTTTATGAAGAATGCCAATGGAAGGAACTTCGACAAGGACCGCAGGCAGTTCAGTTCTTCTCAGTTTAAAAGCCAAGACAAAGGGAAGAAGGATGCTAAGGAGGGCGGTCAGTATACTGTTCCAGCAGGACCAAAGTGCTTTGGGTGTCATGGCCTTGAAGGCGAAGAGCAGTGATACAGATGAGTCTTCTGATGATGAAGATTCCAAGATGAAGTCCTACATCACTCGGCAGTTCAAAAAGTTTATGAAGAATGCCAATGGAAGGAACTTCGACAAGGACCGCAGGCAGTTCAGTTCTTCTCAGTTTAAAAGCCAAGACAAAGGGAAGAAGGATGCTAAGGAGTGCGGTCAGTATACTGTTCCAGCAGGACCAAAGTGCTTTGGGTGTCATGGGTTCGGACACATGAAACATGAGTGTCCTACATATCTAAAGAGCATTGGGAAAAGCAAGGCCCTTGCTGTAACCCTAAGTGACACTGAGCCTGAAGATGATTCCGACAATGAAGATGACGGAATTTTAAATGCCTTCACTGCCACAGTCAATCCTACTGAAGGGATTGTTGAAGAAGTGGATGAAGAAGAATTGGTGGAGTCCAAATTTGAGAAGATGGATGATCAAGATGATATCCATTCAGCCTATGAGAAGCTTTACAAGCTCTCTGAAAAGCATGAAAAATTATATAGGCTGGCCACCAAGAAGCTCAGTGAAGTGGAACTCGATCGTGAAGAGCTGTCCACGAAGTTTGATGAGGCGAATCAAACTATTGGAGCACTGAGATTTGAGAACAACTTTTTGGCTGAGAAGACCAAGAAGCTTGAAGCAGAGCTGTTTCAAGTTAAAGCTCAACTGGAGAGGACTTCAAGTGCAAAGGTTGATGAGATGCTTAGCAATCAGAAACCTGCTTCGGATCGAACTGGTTTGGGGTATGGTATTTCTCTCTCTAATACTGCTTCTACTAGCCATACTGTTTTTGTTCCTCCTGCTAATAACATTGAAATTGAAAACATTGATGTTAAAACTAAATTAGCTAGTGAGAACTTAGACAAGGGAAAATCTATCTTAGGAGCACCCCCTAAGCTAGATAAGAAAGATGCTAAAAACCCTAGGGCTAAGAATGCTAACTCTCAAAAGCCTAAACAAAAGAAGCAGCATCTCTGTCATTATTGTGGAGCTGCCGGTCACACTCGACCAAATTGCTATAAGTGGTTAGCCACTCAACAGAGCAATGGCATGACAGCATCTGGAAGCCAAAATCAGCTTCAATCCTCTCTTGCTCCTCTTGGAGATCTTCTGAAAGCCCTTATGTTCCTTTCGAACTTGAACGGTTTAAATTCTTCCCCCTCACCGCCTGTTCAAGGATTCTATCAAAGGAAAGGTTCTTCCAAGGAGTGGAAGAAAAAGGACTCTAAGTGATTTCATCACTTTCTTCTCCCTTCTTGTTTTTCTTGTTTGTTGCATTGCTTGTGTGTTTTTCTTTTCTGCTGAGTCAGTCTAGTTTTTGCTTTGCTTTGACAACATGTTTTTTTTTGTTTATTTTCAGTTTTGCTTATTTTGTTTTTAATATAAAAATAAAAAAAAATAAAAAAATAAAAATTGAAAAATTGAAAAATACAAAAATAGTGTGTGTTATGTGTACTTTGGTACTTGTGTACCTTGGATGGCCAATGAAACAAAGTTTTCTAAACTTTGTATCTCTTGTAGCTTAGATGAGCATATCTATGCACAACTAAGCAAGTGAGCTTTGTGGCTCTTGTTTGTGATGAGTAAGATTAGGTTATCTCTTAAAACTTAACACTTATATCACTCTTTTTGACGGGTAAGACTAGAAAATCCTAAGAGAAAGGCATAAGTGACCATCTCACCACTGTTGCCCGCCAATCATTGTAATGACACATGTATGCTTCGGCATAGCAAAAGTGCAGTGTCATAGACACCTGTATGTTTCGGCATAGCAAAAGTGCAGTGTCAAAGACATCCGTATGCTTCGGCATAGCAAAAGTGCAATGTTTATGCTTAACATCTTGGGTATTTCTTTTCTCTCTTTTATATACCCATGTATGATATGCAAAAATAAAAGAAAATATGCAAAGAAAATAAAAAGCAAAAAGATTAAAAAATGCCTTAAACATGATTGCAAGCATGTTTTCTAGGAGATGTGGGAGTCATAGGATGTACCTTGAAGGTGATAGTCCCCATCAAACAGTTATGATTGTGTGTGAGTTAAAAGTTATTTTCTCATATCTCAGATCGTCATAACATCTATACACATATGCAATCTTGCGATGTTTTTCACATACAACACGCAATATTCTTTGCTACTTTTGATACATGTGCAGGTACAATGTGATTTGGCCATCACAAAGGTTTTACATGTGCTAATGTATGCTCACTAAACTGTCATAACTTGTTTTTGAAATATAAAATTGGTTAGACTTGTTTAGTGTGTGTGTGTTTTGCATGATCCTTGTGCTTATTTTCTTGTTGAGAGATTTTTTTTTGAGGTTTATATGTTGAGTGGATCTTGGTAGAGATGTGTGTTGGATTGCATTCATGTCTATGTTTTTCCCTTCTCGAAAAACTGCCTTCTTCAGCAGGCTCGACACCTTCCTCGACACCTCCTCGATACCTGGTCATCTGTCGAGATTCTCAAGTTGTTTCTTATCGCAATCTCGACACCTCCTCGACACCTGATGGATCGATCGAGATTTCTTCTGTCCTCTCGATAGATTCTCGACACCTGTTGGATCGATCGAGATTCACTTATGCTGTTTGTGTCTTCTTTCTCGACACTTGTCTCGATACCTTGTGGATCGATCGAGATTTCTTCTGTCTCCTCGATACCTTCTCGACACCTTGTGGATCGATCGAGCTTCACGTATCTGAAATTCTTCTTATATCTCGATACCTCTCGATACCTCCATCTGTCGACGACCAAATTCTCGATACCTCCCTCGACAGCTTCCTTGATACCTCTCGACACCTCAGCTGTCGAGAATTACTGAGGTGTCTATTTAAGGGCTGATCGCTATTTTCTTCATTTCTCACTCGATCTCTCTCGATCTCTCCGTGGCTGATCATCTTCCTTTCACTCTCCTTTCACTCAAATCCTTCAACCCACTTGGATCTAGCTCATTTCTTGCTCAAATCACTTGGTAAGATCTCTATTCTCTTCCTTTTTCATACATTTCATGTTTTGAAAACCTAGTTTTTGGGATTTTTCATAAAAATTTGGGGTTTTTCAAAATTGTTGAGTTTTTATTGAAATTTTGGGTTGGGTTTGTACTTAGATGATTTCAAAAAGTCATACATTGCATTTCATTTGCATTATAATGATATTTACATGCATTTAGATGTGTGGTTTATGTTTGTGTGCTGCTAGGATTGGATTGGGCTGAGCCCATGAAGTTTTTTTTCATGTCACATGCTCATGCATTCCCATGCATACGTACTTCTTGTTCAACATATTTGATATATTTGAACTGTGTTGGTACTTTTCTGATTGTCTCCCTCTCTATCTCTTTCTCATTCTTTTACGTTAGTTGTGTCTATGGCACCCAAACGTAAATCCACTCCTGCTCGAAACCCTCTGCGTTCTGGAGCTTCCTCTTCTTCAGATACTACTCCCTTTAACATTCGGTTCCGTGATGGAGATGCTCATAAGGCATTTTCGGAGAACTTTTCTCGACGAGGTGTTCATTCGGAACGCCAAGTCATTCTGGCGGACTTCGCCGATACTGACCTTCCCTCTGTCATTCACAGTAGGGGATGGGGATCACTATGTGACATCCCGGTCACTTGCCCTCTCGTGCTGATACAGGAGTTCTACTCCAACATGCACGGGATCGATCTTTCAGTACCTCATTTTTCTACTCACGTTCGAGGTATGCGCATTCCTGTCACACCGCAGCTTGTTGCGGATGTGCTTAGGGTACCTAGGATAGAGTTTCCAGATTACCCCTCTTATGAGCGTCTGAGGACTGTGTCCAAAGAAGAGCTCATTTCTGCTTTTTCTGAGCACCCTGCTGATTGGGGTGAGCATCAGTTCACATCATGTAGGCCTTTTGCTAAAGGTCCTAGATTCATTAATATTGTGATGACTTTTGTTCTCCATCCTCTGTCTCACTATAACTCTATCAAAGAGCCTCGTGCTCGATTTTTGCTTTCTCTACTTGAGCATCTGACCATAGACTTCCCTTCTCACTTCATCCAGTCTATCATAGATGTTTATCTTGATTCGGCGTCCCGTGATAAGCTCATCTTTCCTTCTGCTATCACGCGGATTCTACGCCATTTTTCTGTTCCCTTTCCTGTGTCCGACCACTTCACACACATATCTGCCATAGATGCCGCTACCGTAAAACGTAGTAAGGCGCAGTTCAGGTCGAGACAGCCTGGTGCCACTCCTCCCTCCCGTTCAGCACCTTCCAGATCAGCTCCATCTACATCTGCTCCTTCTTCCTCTTCGAGCGATGTATCCCTTGGTGATATCATGGCGCAGCTGCAGCGCATGGACACTCGTCTTGATACACTCTCTGCTGAGTTGTATCAGGTGAATGTTCGTGTGGGTCGTATTGCACGACGGCAGGCGATCATGGGTGGATTTGCTCCAGAGACTACTCCTTCACCATCTACTCCAGCAGCGTCAGATTCTGAGGATGATGAGGATGATGATGATGATGATGATGGGGATGCTAGTTCTGCCGATGAGATGTCTACATGACACTCTACCCTTTGTCACTCATGACAAAAAGGGGGAGTAGTTTTGGGCTATGAGAGTAGTCATCTTAGGGGGAGAGTTAGTATAGGACATTTTTGATAGGGGGAGTGTTCATTTTTTTTGAGGGATGTAGTGAGGCTATATGTGTTTTTTTCTTATCTCTTAGATACATTGGTCTTGTATATGAGGTCCTTTGACCATTTTTACATACATTGTACTTATCTTATCTCTTATATATGTTGATGTATGTTTCTTTCACCTCTCTCTTCATGTGTTGTTTCTTTTCTATCTTTATACACATGTTCTTTATACTTGTATGCAATCTATTTATTTCTGTTTCACACAAGATGCCTTGATGAGTTTTGTTTAAAGTGTTTCAGAAATACAGGTTGTCAAAGTCTACTTATCATAAGCTCTCTTCTTGCAAAGTTTTTAAAGAGTTTGTGTTAGGATAGATTTTATTGTAATCAACAAGAGAATATGAGTTGAGTGATTTATGACTTCTCTCATATGCTCATTTGTTTGTTGTGGTTTTGTCATGGATTGCCAAAGGGGGAGATTGTTAGGACATATATGTTTTAACTTGTTTAAGAACATATGTCACTTAGTTATGTAAATTGGCTAATCCTTTGACAAAACGCATTCTGCTTGTAATTGGGTAGTTCTAGGTGTTTTTAATACTTCAAGAAACCATGTTTCAAGGTCAAGTATTGAAGTCATCAAGTCTGTCCAAGAAAAAGCAAGTTGAAGTGCAATTTCATTAAAGCTCGACACCTCTCGATAGCTACCTCGACACCTACTATCTGTCGAGATTTAAAAAGTCAGAATTCCAATCTGATTTTCTTGGGATCCGTGAATATGTTTTTGGGCCTTCTTTTCTTCTAACCCTAAACATATAAAAGGATTATTTTAAGAGCCGTTTTGATGGACACAAGTTGCATTATCATTGAGCAATCCTTGTTCAAGCAAATTGTGATCAACAGACGAAGTTCTTGACCTAGTTCATCTTCCATTAAGAAGTTGCTGTGTATTTGCACCATAGGGTTTTGTAACCAAGCATCTTCCTGCTATTCATCATGTGGATGAACTGAAGAACTTTGCAGCCAACCATTCTTCCTCAGTTGGTGTTCTGAAGTCGCGTACTTGGATCCGCGCATTGGTTAGTCACGTACTTGGGAGCCATGCATCAAAGGTGGAGACTGTCACTACAGATCAAGTCCAATTGGGTATTGGGGTAAGGGTTCAACTGTAGGTTGGTAAGGTACTTGGGATTCCTTTACTTGTAACCGCTTGATTTGATAATAGTGGAGTTTCGGGAGTGGTGACCTGAAAATCACCCGGTGGGGTTTTTGCCGTTAGGGTTTTCCCCATTCGTAAACAAATCACCGTGTTATTTATTTTCCGCTTCATATCTAGTTGATTGGTGATTTGTTTGTGCTTCCATAAAATTGCATGATTAATTGATTAATTAATTACTTGTCTAAATTAATTAATTAGGCTTAATCACAAGGGGACATTCAGATTGTGACCTAACAAAATGTTTTGCAAGTTTATTTCATTGTGTTAAGTTTTTAGATGTTCGAAGAGAAGGATTGTTGTATTCTCACATTAAGAGAAACGACAATGGGGTTGCTCATAGTCTGGCTAAAAATCCATTATGCATAACAGATTTTGAAGTATGGATGGAAGAAGTCTCATCTCAAATTGGTTCGATTTTACAATTGGATGTAGTTGAATTTTATTAATAAAATCCATCAGTTTCTTTCTCAAAAAAAAAAAAAAAAAAAAAAAAACTCTTTCAACTCAAAACTCAAAGCATTCAAATTTCATTTTTCATTGTTCATCAAAACTCTACAAACTAGCTCTGTCTCCAGTCCACCTCTACTCCTTCAGCTCTCAGATAGCTCGCTTCAGGCTCAGGCTTGATGAGATCTCCATCCTTCTCTTGTGTTAGCTCTCTCTCTCTACAATATTATTCTCCCCTTTTTTTTTTAATTATTCCAAGACTTTGATTTCGTGCAACAAACACAACCTTTTTAGGGGGTTTAAATTTTAAGTATTTCACGCAATTGATGTTTATAATTTATTGAATTTGTATAAATCAAAGTTCAAATTGATAGGGCTTGGTCTATGTGAGCATCCTCCTGAAAGATTGCCTTAAGGTGTTTCTGAAAATGCCTGCTCTCTTGACATTTCTCTATTGGATTTGTTGTTTTGCTTCTGGTGGGTGGTTTTGAATGAAAAAAATATATATGAAGAAATGAGTCCATAGTTGATGTCACTGAGCCAAGTAGTACCAATTTAGTTTTTATTTTCCCACCTGTTGCTCTCATAGTTTCTTCAAAGGAAGATCAATAAAACATGGTGTTTTTAGCTCTTATTTATTCAATATTCTGTAATTTGAGTGTTTTGTCATATGAACTTCTTGAACTCCAACCAAAAAAATAAAGGTTCTTAGTTCTTTGAGCAATTTGCTTTGGCACCCATTAATTGTTAATAGTTCTATTGTTTTTACTAACTTCAATTTATCGTGAAGACGTAAAACTCCCATGCCCCCTTTTTTCTTTTAGGGTTCATTTGGTTCCCGTAAAATATTTTCCGGAAAATAGATATTTTCCGGAAATGCTATTTTTCGGAAAAGGAAAATATTTTCAAGTGTTTGGTTGTATTATGAAAATTGTTGTGGAAAATATTTTCATGTGTTTGGTTCTATTAGGAAAATGCTATTTTCCTACAATTTTTTCACATTTTCTCAGCATCCAAACAAATTTTATTACAAAAAATTTCAACATCACAGCCAATTCAACAACAAATTCCGGCAGCAAATTCCGGCAACAACAACACAACAACAATAGCAAATTTCGGCAACAACAACACAACAACAACAACAACAATTAAACTTAAAAAAAAAAACAAAACTGAGATGGGTCTGGGTCTAGGTCTCGGCGATGGGTTGACAACAAGATCTGGGTTGACGACGACATCTGGGTCGAAGGTCTGGGTCGTCGTCGGTCGAAGGTCGAAGGCGATGGATCGAACGTCTAGGTCGAACGCCTGGGTCTGGGTCGAACGCTTTGGGCTTTGGGTTCGTGGGTCGCCGGCTCTGGTTCGAAGATCGGTGGGTCATGGCGATCGTGAAGATGGGTTCGCCGACGAACTCGCACCGGCGATCTGGGCTCTCTCTCTTCGATCTGGGCTCTCCGTTTCTTCCTTCCTCTCTCTCTCTCTCTCTCTTTCTTTCCGGAAGTATTTTGAAGTGAAAATAGGTAGTGAAAATCATTTCCATTGTGTAAGGGAAAATTGGAAGTTATTTTCCGGAAAATTCTATTTTCCGTAACAGTTAAACACGCGAAAAATGTGGAAAACGATTTCCTGAAATCGTTTACGCCCAATTCAAACGTAGCCTTAGTATCGGCTTAAATTTGCTGCCCGCTTTTTTTCCTTTAGGTATTAGCATGAGAATCCCTTTTTTTTTTTTTTTTAGGCACATGTTTACAAATACTTAGGCCTGAAGACATTAGAGTGTAAGAGTATACTTCACCAGTATTAGTTTTTGGAAAATTTACAAGCATAGGCAGCCACAGCGTTTATTTCACTTGAAACCAAATGAACATATGGAATCTTTGCTAGTAAATACAGGTTCGGCTTCTTGGATAATACTATACTAATTGAAATTTGTTTTTCAAAGTTGCAGGATGATAGAGCCCCAGCAATGCCACATTGCTAATAAAAGATTTTGAAGTATTCACGATGGATTGAAGTCATGTATCTTGAAGTTACCGAGACAAATTTTTAGTTTTACTAAAGTTTTAGATTTGATATATGTTAACTTCTTTTTAGTTTGAAACAAGTGACATGTCATGTTTTTGGAATTTGGCATATAGAGATCATAATAGGTCATTGTTGTGCTTGAGAAAACAATTCTTCCCTAACCATCTTTTTTTTTTAGGTGACTGGAATCCAAGTTTTAAACCATTTGTTGAATAAACAAAATTTTGCATCTAAGATTTTTTTGTTCAAATAATGATGCCTAGAGAAACCAAGCACTAAATGCCATGTACTTCCATTTTTACAAGAGAAATCAGGAAAGAAATACAGCAAAGTTGCTCCATGAGTTCCAAATAATAGTAACTTTAATGAGGCCTTCATCAATCTCTTCCCCACTTTTCTCAAGTTAGTCACAGAATATGGTCCCAAAGCAAAAGATGACATTAAAAGATATATCATCCTCTTAATGCAAGTCTTGTATGGAAACCATAGAGGTGTTTACTACCAAAAATCTCGTTAGCTAATTATATAAGAACCTCTTCTCTTTTTCTTTTTCTTTTTTGATAATCAAAGAACCTCTTATCACTCATACAAAAGTTTCAAAAGAATCTCAAAATGAGTCCATTCAAGGTTCATTTTTTCAACAAAGAAAGCAATCTCCAAATAAGATACTAGTTCTGCAAAAACTTTAAGCAAATAAAATCTTTGTTCAATTTCTCATGGTAGCACGCACAACTACACCGAATACAACCTTTCCTTTCTTGACTTTTCAATTTTGATGGGCTTCCTTGACTGACGCAACTATTGTGTCTCCCAATCTTTGCACCTTTTTCCCCTTTAAAGCTTGTATGCACATCACCTTTGTTGCCCCCAAGTTGTCCCCAACTTTGAGAATGGTCCTCATTTGAATTAAAGGCCTTTGTTGTTGTAGAATTGCAAAGAACAAACTGAGGCAAAATCCAGAGGAGATAAAACCGGTGTACCTTTAAATATTGATTTGGCAAAATGGATTAAACCTTGGTAAAAATAAATGGCTTGTTTTACAATGAGGTATCAGAATTATTAGGGGTTCTTTTAATCTTTCAAATAAAATGTAGGCACTGGGTAATTTTTATAACATCCTTATAGCCTTCTAAGGGAGATGGCTAAAACAACTCTTCCTTTCAAGATAGAGTAGACACTTAGATACAGCCTAACATTATTTAGCTACACTTGGGGCAGATGTTATAGGAAACAAATGTTCATTGTCATTTTCGTTGTGTAGGTGTGAAGACTTCAACATCATATGCATGCTCTTAAGCAAACAAACTAGACTTGTTTTGTAACCAGAACTTCTACACATAATAGAGGCAGGCGTTATCTTAATCAATTGGCGTCATCTAAATTAATCAACTAGAAACTTTTAAAATAAATAATTTCTTCTGCACCTCATTTTAAATTATGATGAAATCCTAAATAAATGAGCCATTTGTTTAGAAAGCATGTTAGGTTATAGCCATTTCTGAATTCTTGTTGAAGGTTATAACAGTAACTTAGATATCCACCTCTAATTCTCAACAACTTCAAAGTTGCTTGGATACTAACTCCTTCCATTGAAGCCAATTCAATTAAGCATAATTAGTTTCAAAAGCATACAATTGAGTACCATGAATGGAATTTAGCTTTCGCTAAATCACTGAGTCTATTCAACCTAATCTTGAATGAGGCAAATCAATCATGAGTAAGACTCAGCTCTCTTATTGGTGTTAAGTAATATAAATAATGCTAACACAAAGGCTAGAACCTAATCTAACCTGGCCTTGAGCCTCAATACACACATTCTCAATCTCACTAAAAATTTTAACAACATCAAGACTCGACACTCATTTCTGAGCTCAAGCTCATTTACACACCAAATTCAAACAAATTTCATTAAAACCTCACATTTATCTGGAAAAAATCTATCAGCCTAATAATGTCAGTACCATTGAAAAAATTCTTAAGGTAAATTCACACAAATAATACTTTAACAACAAGCTCTTAGTTCTTCCCAAACATTAAATCAAGAACTACTACCAGGAAAAAGAAGGGCTTAACAACCTGTGAAGAAGCATTTCAATCAATTGCACTCACATATATCATATCAATAAAACCCATATGAACTAGATGACTAAAATCAACATTAAAACAAACCAAAGCATCAAAAGGCACAATATAAGCAACTATGGGCCAAAAATTGAAGCTTTAAGGAAGCAATAAAAGTAGAATCACATACCTTTAGACCATTTCGAAGCAAACCCAGAAGCCATCTTCGTGCTTATCTATTGTTCCCTGTGAATATGAGATTATACAACCATCAAAAGCATTCAATTAAATGATGACTCATTGAAAGAAAAAAAATGATAGATTAACAATGACCCAAGTGACCAAACAACCATAAGGACAAATCCAAAGAGAATAAGGAGATGGGACATGCACTTCAAGTAGATTGAATTGAAACAAAGTAGACCCTTTTACTGCACAAGTGTGAGAGAGGGGGTTTGAAGCGAGTGATTTGAGAGCTTAAGGAGAAGAGGTGGATTGGAGACACAGCAAGTTCTTGGAGTTTTGATGCACAATGAAAAATGAAATTCGAAAGCTTTGAGCTTTGAGTTTTGAGTTTTGAGACTAAAAATTTTCACTAAACACACCCAATTAATTCCTTTCTAAAAATTTTGAATTTGTTCTTTAGATTTTGACGGGTTAACAAATGTTAAGGTGGGTGAAGTTTATTTAGCTGATGTGGCATAAAAGTTTATGTAAACAAATTTTAGGGAGGTGTCTTAAATCTATTGGTTGGGACTACAGGGTCAGCATGCTGACCTTGTAGTCCTGGCCCACCCAATAATTTCCCGAAGTGGACATAGAAGAATCCCCAAATTGGACTAAAATCAAGGACATTTAATGTTCCTTGATTTTAGTCAATCAAGGAAATCAAAATGTGTTAAATTGTGGATTGGTTAATACTTAATACACTAATCGGTTTGAATTGTTCGATATCTTAGTTTGGTAAATTTTGTTGAAAGTATTATTGAGATTGCATAAAATTATTTGATTGCTTATTTTAATTCACACAAACTAGATTGTGCCCCAATAGATTAGAGCTTGGACCATAATGAAGTCGTAATTAATAGAGTAAAATACAAATATATATAACAAGTCTGTAAGAATTAGCAACATTGGCTAAAAAATATAAAAAGAAAGTTAAACAATTTTCAAGCGCATTTTTTCAAATTACCCCAAAAAAAAATTAATAATAATAAAGAATAAAAAATTTAATATTAAACTTATAATTATTCCATCAAATACAAAGCATGATAACATAAATAAACAAAGAATTTCCAAGTTTCACATTGTAACACCACAAAGATAAGAACCATTCAATTAAAAAATATACAGCCATAATCTATAAACATAAATTTTAAACTTGTCAAGTACATAAAGTCAGGATGAATGACATAATAAAAAAACTATAAATAGTTTAGTTATAATCTATATATCTATATAATATCCAAAAGTACAATATTTACTGTTATTATGCTTTTATTGAGCCACATTAACATAAAATTTCGGTTAATTTAGTCCACTTGGTCCATTTCAGTCCAATTATGTCCACTTCAGTCAATTTGGCCCACTCCGGTCCATTCGGTCCACTTTAGTACATTCTGTCTACTTCAGTACACTTTGGTCTGCTTTTTGGTCTAGTTCGGTCCATTCAATCCTTTTAGTCCATTAAGTCCACTTATGTCAGATTCTCAGCATAATGTTGGTAGGATCTTTATAAAATTACATTTTTCTTATATGTTATTAAAGTCTTGTATTTTTTTTTTTTTCTAATGTTAGTAATGAATTTACTTATATTTGTTTCATCTTTAGGCCATTCCAGACGTGTAGAGGATGAATTTTTTTGTAAATAATACTAGAAAAATATTCTAACCACACATTATATTATTTAAAAAATATCTCATCTTATATTATAATTAAGTGTAAAATGTATTATGTCTCCTTGTAAAAAAATCTTACAAAATATAAAACACATTCAAATAACAAATACACTTAATTTATAAAATCTAATATATTGTATAAACTATAATTTGTTAGAAAATAATCACATCATTTTAAGAAGATTTTGGGACTAATACTTATAAGTTGTCAATTTTTTTCTGCACATCACTCAGGTCTCTAACTAGTACTAATATATATATATATATAAGGTGAAATGTAAAATTTATTTTTGTTGTACTTCTGTTAAGCCACATCATCATTTATTTTCTCCTTATTAATTTATCTCCTTTTTTTAGGGAGATTTTTAATTTATAACCTTAAAATTACATTTCCCCCTCACTTCTATCCTTTATCTTCCATTTCCTTTATATCTTAATGACTAATATTACAATTCCTCCATCCATTCATTTTTCTTTTATTTTGACTCTTCTTCTCGTCATTTTATTTACTATAAAAATGTATTATTCTCTCTTTTTTTTCAATCCATATTTTGCCCACAAAAAAGGTGAATACTCTCCCTCTCTCTCTCTACTTTAGGTTGATAAATTTTTGTGTTGAAGTCTACTTTGGGTTGATGTGATTTGATCGAGTTTTAATTTTTTTTTTTTTTTTATCTTTTCTCTTTATCTTTAAAAAAAAAAAAAAATTAGAATCATCTTTGTTTTGATTGTTAAATGTTATCTTCTAAAATTATATAGTATAAAATGTTATAATGTTATTCTATTACATAGCATTACTCGGATAATTTAGCGTTTACAATTATACATTTTTTCTTTCAGTATTCTTCATTTCTTCTACTAATCTTTTTTTTATTATAAAAATTTGCTATTTCTATCATTATCTCCAAAAAAGGGTAATTATTCTCTCTCTCTCTCTCTCTCCCAATTATTTATTCTTTATTGCAACTCTACTTAGATTGATGAGTTTTTGTGCTTTTGTATCTCTACTTTGGGTTAATACATTTTGGTAGTGTGCCTTTTGAGTTCTTCATCACATGTACTTTCTCTTTCTCTTATAGTTTTGTTTGAATTAATTCTTAGATATTTTGAAAGTGAGAATTTGAATTTATGTCAAAATACACGGTACATGGCTAAGTATTTGAATATGCCTATCAATTATAAATTTATGATGAGGTTTGATTATCATGATAATCTTCTTACGAAAATGAGAAATTTGAATAATTAATTTGAAACTTAAAATAGTTTAATTGTACCAAAAAAGAACAAAACACACTATAACAAAAATTTGAAGAATATAGACCACTTCAAAAAAGAATAATATTAATCAAGCACACCCAATTTTCTCACCCAAAAAAAAAAAAAAAAAACCGAAAATTATAGAATAATATATTTGTAAAGAATCTAGAGATAATAAGATGAAAAATAATTTTAGAAATAGTTTTATTTTTAAGGAAAATAAATTATTTTTAATAAATTTTAGAAAATAAATTATACATTATATCACGTTACAAAATAATTACATATTTCCACATATTGCGTTGGTCTACGACTAGTGTGTGTATATATATATATATATAAAAGCAAACAACTTTCATTAGAAAAGCAACAGCAACAGAAACAGAGTATATTTTCGATTAAAAAATTTGTAAACCTAAATTGTGAATCAGGCAAATCACAAGGGGTAAATAATTTATCTACTAATTGAAAAATCAATTAATTTGAATGGAATTTTAAGGATTTTATTTTAGTTCATCCCTTAAAGATCAAATATAGTAATCAAAATCTCTTGTAATTAATTGTGATAGAACCAAATCACATTGGATAAATTCCCATTTCTTCTAAAATTAAACCATAAATTCGAAGGTTATCTCTAAATTCTTTCATATTTCACTTCTCTACATCAGTAAAAAGATGCTTACCTTTGGTATTCCAATCATGTTTATTTTTAAGTTACACTTTGATTTTCAAGCCAGAGAACAATCACATTACCGTAACAAGTTAAACATTACTGTACCTATCCAACTTGCAAGCTTAAGTGATAATATCATCTTTTGATTGTGACACCTTCATTATATAAAGAAAATTGAAGACATTAAACGGAAAAATGAAAAATAAGTAGTACTTTGAATTGAAGAAAAGAGTTACAAAAAAAATAAAAAAAAAGAATTACCTTTCAAAACATATTAAAATTTTCTTCTTTGGAAATTTAATTTATAAACATTTATATTTAAGCTTTTTTTTTTTTTTTTTTTTTTTTTTTTGGATACAAGATAGAATTTTTACTCTATCTTAATTTAAGTGTATATGTGTGCGAAACTCCCTTCTAAATACTTGAACTCTGGCCCTTGGCCCTTACACCCCACAAGCACTTATACTTGTAGAGTGACCATCGCACCAAGGGTAGTTATTTAAGTTGTGTGTATAGTTGTTTTTTGTTTCTATAAATTATTAATGGCTGAATTTAGTGTTAGTTTACGTTTATGTATATGTTAATATTTATGTTTGTTGTTTTTGTCCACGCGCTTATACATATATTTTGTTGGGTCATGTATGTGTAACATTTGAATTAATGTTATAAATTTTTACCCATTAAATTTTTATGGAAATTTAATTATTTTGGTAAGTCAATTTATGGTTGAAAATTACTAGGTACTAGGAAAGAAAAACATTAGCAAAATAATAAATCACAATTGATAGGCCAAGAATATATTGACCCATCGTGATGAATTGACCCATCGTGATGAATTAACCAATGCACGGCTCCTAGAACGTGACTAACCAATCAATGCACGGATCCAAGTACATGACTAACCACCAACTTAAGAAGGATGTTGGCTGCAAAGTTCTTCAATTCATTAATATGATGAAAATCACGAAACTCCTTGGTTACAAACACAGCAGCTTCTTCAAGAGAAAGATGAAATAGGGCAAATCCTGTCTTCGATCATAATTTGCTTGAACAAAACCTTTGCATCAAGTTTCATCCACTTAGACGGCCTTTAAAATAATCCTTATATATGTTTAGGGTTGTGAGAAAAGAAAGCCTAAACATATGCACATGGATATGCGTGAAATCATATTTGAAAAACTAATTTTCGTAAATCTCGATAGATAGGTTATCTATCGAGCAGCTGTCAAGTATCGGGCAAAAGCTGCATTTTAAACCTCGATAGATACCATCTGTCGAGCTAGTTATCGACCTTTAAAATCCAGCACTTCTTCACTTGATTCTTGGACAAATTTACATGGCTTTAATACTTAGACTTGAACTCTTGTTTCTTGAAGTATTAAACACATCATAGATCTACCCAATTACAAGTAAAGTGCGTTTTGTCATAGGATTAGCTAATTCTAAATTACATATGTTTCTAACATGATTCACATATGTCCTAACAATCTCTCCCTTTGGCAATCCGTGACAAAACCACAACAAACAAATGAACATATGAGAGAAGTCATAAATCACTCAACTTATACTCACTTGTTGAATACAATAAAATCTAATCCTAACACAAACTCTTGAGAAATTTTGCAAGAAGAGAGTTCATGGCAAGAAAGACTTTAGCAACCTGTATTTCTGAAACACTTTAAACAAAACTCATCACGGCATCTTAGTGTGAAACAGAAACAAAAGATTGCATACAATAAATAAGAAGCATGTGCATAAAGAGAGAAAAAAAAAAACAACACATGAAGAGATAGGTGAAGAATGTAATAACAACCTCAATATATATATCAAAATGAGTACAAGGTTTGCTATCACAAAGTAAGAACAATGTATCTAAAAAGAAAGAAAATAAAAGATACAAAAAGTCCTCACTACATCCCTCATAAACAAAAACACTCCCCCAACAAAAATATCTCCTATACTAATACTCCCCCTAAGTACATGACTACTCTCATACCCAAAACTACTCTCCCTTTTTGTCACGAATGACAAAGGGTAAGTCACTGAGAAGCAGTCATCTCCTCGTCACTGGAAGAGCTAGCACCATATCCACATCAGCATCATCACCACCGAAGCCATCATCATCACCCTCATCCTCTAAAGCCTGTGGAGATGGAGAAGAAGATGCAGTGAAGCCACCTATGATATCCTGTTGTCGTACAATACAACCAACATGAGTGTTCACTTGATACAACTCATCACTGAGAGTGTCAAGGTAAGCATCCATGCACACATAGCACCATTATCTGCATCAGCATCATCACCACCGGAGCCATCATCATCACCCTCATCCTCTAAAGCATGTAGACATGGAGAAGAAGATGCAGTGAAGCCACCCATGACAACTTATCGTCATGCGATACGACCAACACGAGTGTTCACCTGATACAACTCATCATTGAGAGTGTCAAGGTGAGCATCCATGCACACAAGTTGTGCCATGATGGCCTCGAGAGTCACTCCATCAACAATTCAAGAAGGAGCGGAAGAAGCTGAAGGAGTCGCTGTCTCGGTTCGTGGTTGCTTCGGTGAAGCTGGGCCTTACTCTGTCTAATGGTCGTTGCATCTATGGAACACATAACAGAGAAATTTGGAGACTCGGGATAGGAGACAGACGCTTGGCGAAGAATCCGCATGATAGCAGAAGAAAAAATGAGCTTATCATGGATCGCCGTATCCTTATAGACATTTATAAGGGAGAGTATAAAATGAGAGGGAAAATCTATAGTGAGTCACTCAAGTAGGGATAATAAATATCGAGCACGAGGCTCAGTAATCGAATTATAGTAAGACAAGGGATGTAAGGCAAATGTCATCACCATATTCAGGAATCTCGGACCTTTAGCAAAGGCCGAGCAAAGGGTGTTTTGAAGTCCACCTCAAGAAGATGATGTCTCACAAAATAGAGACATGAGTTCGTCTTTAGCCACAGTCTTAAGACGATCATAGCCAGGGTAGTCAAGATGCACTACCCTTGGAACGTGTAGCACCTCAGATATAAGATCCTGAGTGAATACAATGCACGTACCTCGAACGCTAGTGATAAAATGAGGTACAGAGTAATCAAATCCGTGCATATTAGAGTAAAACTCCTGTATGATCACGGAGGGACAAGTGATCAGGATATCACAAAGTGACTCCTAACCCCTACTGTAGATGACAGTGGGAAGGTCAGTATCAAAAAATTCTGATAGGACAACTTGGCATTCCGAATGAATGTTGTGTCGAGAAAAGTTCTTCGAGAAGTCCTGACAGGCTTTCTCATCACAGAACTGAACATGAAAGGGGGTAGAATCAGAAGTAGATACCCCGGAACAAAGAGGATTCTGGGATGGAGTAGACTTGCTATTTTTAGGTGCCATAGAGCAAACTAACCGAATAGAAAGAGAGAGAGAGAGAGAGGGACAAGTAGAAAAGTACCAAGCACAGATCAATATCAATAAGGTAGAGAGTAAATGGTATGTATGCATGAAAAATGCATGAGCATGTGACATGCAACAATAAAAACACCATGAGTTTAGCCCAATCCAATCCTACCAGCACACATGATTTCAACATAGTAAACACACATCTAAAATGCATGAATCATTGTTAAAATCCAAATGTGATGCAATGCATGAACATCAAAGATCATTTAAACAAAACCCACCCCAAAAAATTTTGCAAACACCTCATCAATTTTGAAAAACCCCAAAATTTTTCAAAAACCCCAAAAGTTAGGTAAAAAAGAATGAAATGCATGATTAATGTGAGAAGGAAGATCATACCAGAGGAAGAAAACACGCTTGAGGCCGAAGATTGAGTGGGGAAGAGGTTTAGAGAGAGAGAAAAGTGTTTGGGGGAGGTGAAGAGTCAGAAACTGTTGAGAGAGATCCGAGAAAATGAGAGAAAAATCGCTCTAAGGCTTTATATAGGAAACCACAATTCTTGATGGATCAAAAGGTGTCGAGAGGTGTTGAACACTAAATCTCGACAAATGTAGCTATCGAGGTGCTATCGAGAGGTATCCATAGCAAAGTGACCTCGATGGATTGAGAAGCTATCCATCACCTATCGAGGAGATAGAAACTTTCTTGATGGATCGAGAAGCTGTCAAGAAGCTATTGAGACAAATTCTAGAAAACTTCGATGGATTGAAATTTCGTTAACTTCTATCAAGAAAGGAAGATCAAGAGGCTCGATAGATAGCCTAGCTGTCAAGATTGCTCAAAAACATTTTTTAAAAGAAGAGAAAAACACAGATATGAATGCAATCAAGCATGCTACTCAACCAAAGATCTAAACAACATTTTAAGCTCTCAAAATCATCTCTCAACAAGAAAAAAAAGACAAGCATTTAGATCCAAAACACACACACGCACTAAAAAAGTCTAACCAATTTTATATTTCAAAAACAAGTCAAGACAGTTTAGTGAGCATACATTAACACATGTATTCCTTGTAATGGCCAAATCACATTGTACTTGCACATGTATCAAAAGTAGCAAAGAATATTGCATGTTGTGTGTGAAAAATATTGCAAGATTGCATAAGTGTCTACATGTTATGACGAATTAAGATATGAGAAAATCATTTTAACTTACACACATTCATAACTGCTTGATGGGGACTATCACCTTCGAGGTACATCCTATAACTCCTACATCTCCTAGAAGACACACTTTCAATCATATATAAAGTATTTTCATTCTTTTTGCTTTTATTTTTCTTTGCATATTTTCTTTTGTAAAGCATATCATGCATGGGCATATAAGAGAGAGAAAAGAAATACTCAATGATGTTAAGCTTTTGACATTACACTTTTTTTATGCCGAAGCATATAGATGTCATTCCATGATTGGCGAGCAATAGAGGTGAGATGGTTATTTATGCATTTCTCTTAGGATTTTCTAGTTCTTCCCGTCAAAAAAAGTGATACAAGTGTTAAGTACAAGAGGTTACTTAATCTTACTCATCACAAACACGAGCCACAAAACTCACTTGCTTAGTTATGCATAGAGATGCTCATCTAAGCTACAAAAGATACAAAGTTTAGAAAACTTTGTTTCAATGGCCATCCAAGGTACACAAGTACTAATGTACACCAAACACACACTGTTTTTGCATTTTTCTGATTTTTCAATTTTTTTAATGAAAAAAATAAAGCAAAAACTGAAAACAAACAAACAAAAACATATTAAATAAAGCAAAGTATAAAACTAGACTAACTCAAAGCAAGAAAGCAAAACACACAAGTAATGCAAGCAAAAATAAGAAAGGGAGAGAAAGAAAAGTAAGTAAATCACTTAGAGCCTTTTTCCTTCCACACTCTGGAAGAACCTTTTCGTTTAGCAAACCCTTGATCTGGCGGTGAGGGGGAAGAATTGAAACTGTTCAAGTTCGAAACAAACATGAGGGCTTTGAGTAGATCTCCAAGAGGTGCAAGAGAGGATGAAAACTGATTATGGTTTCCCGATGAGATCATGCTATTGCTCTGTTGAGTGGCTAACCACTTATAGTAATTAGGTCGAGTATGTCCAGTCACTCCGCATTGATGACAGAGATGTTGCTTCTTCTGTTTAGACTTTTGAGTATTGCCCTTCTTAGTCTTAGGGTTTTTAGTCTCTTTCTTATCAAACTTAGGAGGTGCTCTTAAAATAGATTTACCCTTGTCTATGTTCTCACTAACTAAAGTAGTTTTGACATCATTGTTCTCAGATTTAACAATATTAGTAGGTGAAACAAAAATAGTAGTACTAGTAGAATCAATATTAGGAGAAGAGAAATCATACCCTATACCGGTTCGATCAGAAGTAGATTTTTGAAAGCTGAGCATCTTGTCAAGCTTTGCACTTGAAGTCCTCTCCAACTGAGCTCTGACTTAGAATAGCTGTACCTCAAGCTTCTTGGTCTTCTCAGCCAAAAAATTAGTCTCAAATCTCAGTGCCCCAATGGTCTGATTGGCTTCATCAAACTTCGTGGAGATTTCTTCTCGTTCAAGCTCCATATCACTGAGCTTCTTGGTGGCCAACCTATAAAACTTCTCATGCTTTTTTGAGACTTTGTATAATTTTGCATAGGTTGTGTGGATGTCATCTTCATCCATCTTTTCAAACTTGGACTCCACCAAGTCCTCTTCTTTATCCACATCTTCAATAATCTCCTCAGTAAGATTTACAATGGCAGTGAAGGCATTTAGGATTCCATCATCCTCATTATCCAAATCATCCTCAGGCTTGGTGTCACTCAAGGTAGCAACAAGGGCCTTGCTTTTCCCAATGGTCTTGAGATAAGTTGGGCACTCTTGTTCCATGTGTCTGAAGCCTTGACACCCAAAGCACTTTGGTCCTGAGGGAACAGTGTACTGACCGCCATCTTGAGCATCCTTCTTTCCTTTGTCTTGGCTCTTGAACCGAGACGAACTTGACTGCTTGCGATCTTTGTCAAATCCTATAGCGTTGGCATTCTTCATAAACTTTTTGAATTGCCTTGTAATATAGGATTTAATTTTAGAATCTTCATCGTCTAAAGACTCATCTATGTCACTGCTCTTGCCTTTTAGTGCCATGCTCTTTCCTTTGCTCGATTTCCCAATCCTTATCAAACCCAACTCATAGGTCTGCAAATTGCCAACAAGCTCTATCAAAGGAATTTAGTAAATATCCTTTGATTCCTCAATTGCAGTGATCTTGGCATGAAATCTCTCAGATAGAGATCTGAGCACCTTTCTAACAATCTTGGGTTTGGAAATGATTTCCCCAAGATTAAAGGCTGAGTTCACTATGTCCTTGAGCTTGGCATAGAACTCATCGAATGACTCATTCTCCTCCATTTTGATCTCTTCAAAGCTTGTTGTAAGCCTCTGAAGCTTCAAATCCTTGACAGCCTTAGATCCTTCATAGGTTGTCTAAAGGATGGTCCATGCTTCCTTCGCAGTTTCAGTAGAGGGTATCTTCTTGAACTCCTCATTCGTGACCGCACTGAATAAAGCATTCAATGCCCTACTATTGAAGTTAGCCGCCTTGATCTTAGCATCATCCCAATTGGCCAGCGCTTCCTTTGGCTTGGTTTAGCCTATCTCCACAACTTGCCACACTTTTTCATCTAATGACTGCAAGAAAGCTCTCATGCGTACTTTCCAGTATGCATAGTTAGTGCCATCAAATAAAGGAGCTATAATTAGAGACTGTCCTCTATCCATGATAAACAGGGGTCAATGGATCACACAACAAGGACTAACCCTAATCAGAGTATGCTTGCTCTGATACCACTTGATAAGCCAAGAATATATTGACCTCTTCTGATGAATTAACCAATTAATTAGCCAAGTTAATTAATAAATCTGATTAACATGCAATACGCATGGTAGCACAAACAAATCACCAACTAAGTTAATATGCAGAGAAAAATAAAGTCGACACGGTGATTTGTTTACGAATGGGGAAAACCTTCAAGGCAAAAACCCCACTGGGTGATTTTAAGCTCACCACTTCCAAGAATCCACTATTATCATAACAAACGGTTACAAGTAAAGGAATCCCAGTACCTTATACCAACCTATAGTTGAACCCTTACCCCAATACACAATTGAATTTGTTCTGTAATGACAATCTCTCCTTTCAATTCACGGCTCCCAATATGTGATTGTCCAATCGATGCACGGATCCAAGTACGTGACTAACCACCTACTTGAGAAGGATGTTCGCTGCAAAGTTCTTTAGTTCATTAACACGATGAAGATCACAGTAGCTTCTTCAAGAGAAAGATAAACTAGGGCAAATTCTGTCTTCGGTTACAATTTGCTTGAACAAAACCTTTGCATCAAGTTTCATCCACTTAGACAGCCCTTAAAATAATCCTTATATATGTTTAGGGTTGTGAGAAAAGAAAGCCTAAACACATACACATGGATATGTGTGAAATCAGATCTGAAAAATTGATTTTCGTAAATCTCGATAGATAGGTTATCTATAGAGTAGCTGTCGAGTATTGGGCAAAAGCTGCCTTTTAAACCTCGATAGATACCATCTATCGAGCTAGCTGTCGAGCTTTAAAATCCAGCACTTCTTCACTTGAATCTTGGACAAATTTACATGGCTTTAACACTTGGACTTGAACTCTTGTTCCTTGAAGTATTAAACACATCCTAGATCTACCAAATTACAAGTAAAATGCGTTTTGTCATAGGATTAGCCAATTCTAAATTATATATGTTCTTAACATAATTCACATATGTCCTAACAACAATCTCTGTTGTATTTGTATAAAATATAGATTTGTTTCAATTTCTTAAAGGCAAGTACATTGCTTTTTACAGTTCCTATCTAGTGAATTTAAGTGAGAGTGCAACTTACCAATACATACATACATACATACATATATATATATATATATATATATATATAAAAGATAAGAGTTGCACATATATAAGATAAGAGTTGCATTGGCACTAAAATCTATAAGATAGGAGTTGTAAATGAAAACAGAGATAAGAATACTAGCATATATATGCATTAGGCGATGACACGTTCTGCTTTTAATCTACAGAGGGAATAAAAAAAAACAGCAATTAGTGAGAGGAAAAAAAGAATTAGATAAGGCATACCATGCAACTTTAGTCTCTCTTGTATTTGTATAAAAGACAGATTCTCATCAATTTTTTAGGTGTAAAAAATTAGAAATTGATGGTTTAAAATTTCAAAAGAAAAAACTAATCTGTATATATTTTTTATGGTTTTGAAGAAACTATATCTAAAGAGCTGGACAAAATCAAATAGAATGCCTAATAATTTTTCATCATAAATTGATTCATCAATAAATAAATATAAAATAAAATTTGCATAAAACTGTGATTTGGTAAAGATTTACAGCATTAATTCAACTGTTACACATACACAATCGAAGGAAATAAATATGTCATCCAAAAGGAAAAAAAAAAGCGTAAATACAAAATAAAATAACTTTAGAATAACCTTTTAAAACTCATTATCTTTATTCTTCTTAGTGAATTTTTGTAGATAAACTTAAAATTTAAGATATTAAAGTATATTTTTATTCACAAAGCTATTTTATTTTTCTGTAAAAATATTAATTGTTGAATTTAGTGTGTTTGTGTATATGCATATGTTAATGTTTATGGTGTTTTTATACTTTTTTTATTTTTTATTTTTTTATTTTTTATATATTATATAGATATGTCAATGTTTTTGTTTATGTTTGGGTGTGCATGTGGCCCTACCACTGGTATTGGACTTTCTTTTAAATTGAAGGCAAAAAGACTGCTCAAATGATCATAACCTCGAGAATCATAGGCAATGGGAATGCTTTCAAGATGCGTTCAAGAGAGGAATATTCAATGCAATCTCTTCTCAACAGATTTCCTAATCATCTTCTTAGAAATGGTCCTAGGATTCAGCTTAACAACAACTTCCTTCTACCATTGACAAAGTAACAAAGTGATCAAATGTGATTAGTAAATAGTTCATAGCAATGTGGGTACCTCAAACTACATTTGGAAACTCCAAACTCTAGATTAGGATATCAATGTCATCTTTCCTACCCAGAAATCATTGAGGAGTCAAGCAAAGATTATTACTCATGGGTACCCAGCTAGAACCATTACCATGGCTCCAACGATGTAAAAGATATCCACAATTTGAACTGATCTAATCTATCCATACTTATTACTTGTCCACGCTCCAATGACAATCCCTAAAACCGCGGTTATAATAATACAATTGCAATAGGTGCTATGTCATTTTGGAGCCATCTTTCATACATAGAATTAGCAAAATCATTAATTATATAAAACATAGCCACAAGACTTGTCATACATAGAATTAGCGATAAAATGTTAAAATTAATATTTCACAATTGGATAATATTAATTTGGGGAAGAAAGCAAATGGAGAGAATACATTGAAAATTTTAGATAATAATAATATAATAAGGCCAACAGTGTGCTATTAGGAAATTTGAGGAACCAAAAGCACTCACTTAGCAAACTTTTCAAGTTAGTGCTTTTGGTCCCCAAGTTCAAGTTTTTGTGAATTCAGTCTTATTTCTCAGAGATTTAATGCCTATAGTATATCCCTTCAAATGGAAGTTTATCATGTGAGCTTTCTAGTTGAAGTAAAATGTTAGTTCATATCATCATATGTTGCAGGTAGGTGCGGTATTAATTAGCAATTTTTGGAATTGACCTTAAAGCTCTAATATACCTAAAATTTTGTGCTAAAGAATGTTAAATCATCCTTAAGATGATTTAATGGTTTGCTTCGACGTAGATAGGACTAATGGTGGACATAAGAGAGAATAAAGGAGTCAGTATACATTAAAACCATATAACATGCTGGAAATGTCTATTATTTGTACCAATGGTTTGAATATTCATTCAGTTCGTTGAATACAAACAAAAGTTTTAAGATTTTTCTGAAAGTGTTCAAAATGAATAAATAACCACAACATGACTATGTCAATAACACATGCCAACTATCGACCTTGAACCATTGTAACAGTAACATTGTTAACAGAGCATTCTGTTTGGCTGCGTTGAGAGGACTCTGTATCTGATGCAACCTGCCTTTCAATGAAGGCTGGTTTCATTGGAAGCGGCGGATCAACAATCTCACTTTTAAGCATGGAAACAACATCAGATATTGTTGGCCGATCTTGAGCAAATTCTTGCACACACAACAGCCCAACTTGTATGCATCTTAAAATCTCTATTTCAAAGCAGGGCTCATATATCATCACGTCTATTAATGCTATAGCGTTGTCTGTGTTCCACAATTTCCATGCCTAGAAAAGTGAACACATGACAGAAATTATAACCAACAATAAAAAAAAAAAACTTATTAAAGAACAAAAAGCAATGGATATTTAAAAAAAAAAAAAAAAAAAAATGAGGCAATGAAATGACTTACAAGTCCTAAAAGGCTTTGGGACTGCTCATCATTATAAAAGCTACTGTTTCTTCTTCCACTAACTATCTCTAGTAACAACACTCCAAAGCTAAAGACATCTGATTTCTCTGAAAATCGGCCTTCCATTGCATATTCAGGAGACATATAGCCACTAAATATTAACAACAAAACACATCCAAATCTTGTCATCTCAAATATTAGTATTAGTATCTAATTGAAATGATCAAGTCGAGAGTTACTTACTAAGTTCCGACGACCCTATTAGTATTGGCCTGGTCTTCATTACTTCCAAAAATCTTGGCCATACCAAAATCTGATATTTTTGGATTTAGCTCTTTATCCAACAATATGTTACTTGCCTTTAGATCTCTATGAATAATCCGTAATCTAGAATCCCTATGAAGGTAGAGTAGACCTCGGCCAATTCCTTCAATAATGTTGAAGCGTTTTTTCCAATCTAGCAGTCTTTCTTTGTGTGGATCTAAATAAATTAAACAAAAGAAACGTTACCAAGAGAAAGAAAGTGATGATTAAATCTACAAGGTGATGAACATGAGCTTTGCAAAAGTTATTTTGCTGGAAGTCATCAGAAAACTATTTCAAGTGAAGTTTGTCCAGAAAATTAAAATGAGTAAATTATTTTTGTAATAAAAAATGGTACAAAAGTTAACTAACCGAAGAGAAATGCATCCAGACTTTTGTTTGGCATGTATTCATATAACAACATCCTCTCTTCTCCTTCAACACAGCAGCCAAGGAGCCTAACAAGATTCCGGTGTTGGAGTTTAGAAATTACCACCACCTCATTCATAAATTCTTCTAACCCCTGTGCCGAGGTTCTGGAAAGTCTTTTTACTGCAATTTCTTGTCCATCTGACAGTTTTCCCTATAAAAAAAACCCAAATCATTAACTATATATTCGTAGTATTTGATAATAAACCTTTGGGAGAGCAACCATTACCCTGTATACGGGACCAAATCCACCTTGACCAAGCTTGTTAGATAGATGAAAGTTGTTTGTTGCGTTCACCAGCATCTCAAAATTGAATAGTGGGAGCTCCTGGACTTGTTTCTGGTTGTCACTAGGAAAATTTTTATGTGATTCCTCTTTGTTGAACAATAGCATCCCATTTTCTTTCATTCTCCTTGCTGATTTCAACTTCAGTTGCTATCAATCTGTAATATATTGAAAAATTTCCTAATCGTGTTATTTTAGTAGGAATATTACCTTTCCGTTTAGCAATGATCCTCTTCCACAATGAGTAAGTGCAGAATGAAATGGTAACCAATCCCATGATCACGGTGATTGTCACAATTTTTTTCACGTCTCGCTCTGTACCTGGAAAAAAAAAAAAAAAGAAGAAAAATACAAAAAAAAAAAAAAAAAAAAAAAACTATTGCATTAATTCAAAGAAAACAGCTAACTAAATATGTTTTTTAGGGGTCAAATAGATTGCTTTTTACAAGGATTTCATTAGCTTGGGGAGCTGAGGACTTTTTGGGGGTTGTTGGGTTAAAGATGGAAGAAAAAAAAAAAAAAAAAACTCACCAAGTTCTGAATAGGCAACATGAATGTAAAGATCAACTCTGCCGCTAGATAATACCTATGGGTCAATTCAGCTTCCATTGCGGAAAAATAATGCAGTTGATATACAACCTGTCCCAGTATCAAATGCATAAGCTATAAAAGAACTGTTACGTGTGGCTTTAACTTGTGGAAAAGTAATGCAATTGACTAGAATTAATAAACTTTCATTACGTATGTGATAGACCAAACTCTTTCAACTCTATCTTTTTTTTTATTTAATTAGTTTTTAGTTTTATTATTATTAAATGGTTCACATCTCTGTTTTAAGCCGATTTGTCTATCTGTGTGTGACAAACATTGAAGTTGACATAAGAGAATCTCTTAATTGGACTAAAATCACCATCACGATGTGCTAAGGATGATACCCTAATAGAGAAATAGGTTTGAATAATTTCATATCTTGATTTGGTAAATATGATATAAGTATTTTTGGGATTGCTTAAAATTATTCAATTGATTATCTTTATCGTAATTCATGTAAAGTAGATTGTAACCCAACAGATTAGAGTTTGGACCATTATGAAGTCATAATTAATTTTTTTATTCAAATATATATGTGTGTGTATATGCGCGCGTGTGCGTGTAATAAATTTATAACAATTAGTAACATTGACTAAAAAATATCTAAAAAAAATTAAACGACTTTGAAGCGCATTTTATTTTCAAATTACATAAGAAAACTATGAAATAAGAAAATAAATAAACAACAAAAAATTAATATTAAACTTATAATTAATCTATTAAAAACAAAGCATCGTAATATAAATAAACAAATTATCGGCCTATTTTTAGTGTAGTTGTAGAGAGTCAAATTATAGTCACCCTAATAATCCCTCACTGACAATAATGCTCGTGTGACTTAAACTCATGACTTGCCTTATGCCTCTAATATCATTTGTCAAATCGTGAGCTATGCCACTCCACTATAAAATATATTGGTGATCTGGACACTCAAGCTTTTTATGGCATTCAACAACACATCCTACGGGCCTATTTTTAAAGTAGCTATAGGGGTTTCTTCATTTTTTTTTTTTTTTTTGAGATCTCCCAACACAAATAGTTTTTAAATTTCACATTGTAACATCACAAAGATAAGAATTCTTCAATAAATAAAATATACAGTCATAATCTATAAACATTAATTTTAATCTTGTCGAGTATGTAAATTCATAATGAATGACACAATAAAAAACTATAAATAGGTTGTAATTGAAAAAAAATGTGCTTTCATTTGTTATTGGTTATTGGTAGGTGCCATATTAATACGAAAATTTTGAAATTAATATTAACATCATATATACTGCGAGAGTATAATCTTATTTCAGTTAAATTATGTAAGATATATAAAATTACTTAAATTCTTTAGCTTCTCTTCTGATTACCAAAAAAAAAAAAAAAAAAAAGGAAGTTAAAAAGATGCTACTAATACCTTAACATTTATTTAGAACCAATGAACCATTTTACTGGCTTAATTAATCACTTTTAATCTAAAATTACCAATTAAACAAATGTACGTGATTAACCAAGTTCCATATAGCAGTCATGAACAATTAAAGCTAAAGCAAATAAATAAGCAATATGGAAATGCTGAAATAAAAACAAACCAAAATTAAACACAAGAAAGTGTTTAGGAAGAGGAAAACCTGAGCTTCCGGGCAAAAAACCCTCTCCCCCAACCACACTATTTGGAAATTTTCCACAAGATGAATAGTTGCAATACAAGAGAAACAATGAATCCTCCAATCCCATATCCCCCTATCAAGAGAGTCAATCTCGTATCGGAAGCTGTATCGGTTTGACCAATAGAATGATATATTTCGGTACCGGTTAATATCGGTGTTCTGTTTCGAGTTTACCGCTATTATATATATATATATATATATTATAATAAATACAAAAGTTTACCATAAAACATTAATTCAATTGAGAATAAAAATTATTCATGGTTTTAGACTTTAGCATCTAAAAAAAAAACAATATAAAAAATAGAAAGCTTAACAGTTCATTGCATACTAAGAAAACAAATAATACTAATAAGTTAATGTAAATAAGTTATTATTCTGACCTTACAAAAATTCAAAAATTGCAAAACTAAAAAAAAAAAAAAAAAAAAAAAAGATTTTTTTGTTACCGGTCGATATGCCTAGTATTTAAATTAGTATGAAATGTTGGCATTTCGATACCAGTATAGCCGATACTAGTGTGGTATCGACCACCTTGCCCCCTATGCACTTAAACTTTCCAAGCTCTCACTAGCAATCGACTTCCCCGAGTCCTTTATTCAACTAGCTTGTTGGAGACACCACCATTAAGCCATCAATGGAAAGCCACCAAAAGTATTGTATTTGAGATGAAACCATAAGTTTCCAAACCTTCACTCATATCGTACAAAAGTCAGCTATAGGTGAATGAGATGAAGGGAATAAAATTTCACTCAAGGGGATGACAATGGTGAAAGAAATGCAGAAGAGAGATTGAGAGTGTTTAAAGCTCCAAGGCAAAGACTCTCTTTCTCTACAAGGTGGGAAGATGAAAATGAGCTCCAGCAATAGGCTTATACTTAGATCCCACTCTCTAGGCACGTCCAGCTTGCACATGGTGTGTGTTGGACTATATGGAAAAAGCATATCAGGATGAAATATTACAATCTATCTGCATGTAGTCCGCGATCTAGTCTCGACCTAGCTAGGTCACAAAGACGCCGTAACATGCCTTGTTAGTAGCCACCTTGATCTTCTGCCACGTGTCACCGGCGAGTTGTGCAGATCGCATGGAGGCCGAGAGGTCTCAGAAGCAGCGTTGACCATGATTGACTAGGGTCAAGTACTTTCTACCCTAAATAAAATTAAGCCTAAAAAAACATTAAAAATAAAATAATTATATAAAACTTAGTCACTGAATAAAGCCAATAAAAACCTAAATTTAACCTAAACTTAACAATAGTGTCTATTATTTGTACCAATGGTTTTGAATATTCATTCACTTCGATGAATATTAGCAAAAAATTTATGATTCTTATGAAAGTATTCAAAATGAATACACAACAAGAACATGATTATTTCGACAAGACATGCTAGCTATCGACATTGAACCATTGTAATAGTAACGTTAACAGAGCATTTTGTTTGGCTCAGTTGAGCGGAATCTATAATCTACCTTTTAGTGAATGTTGGTTTCTTTAGATGAGGCATATCAACAATCTCACTTTTAAGTATGGAAACAACAGTGGATATAGTCGGCCTATCTTGAGCAAATTCTTGCACACACAATAGCCCGACCTGTATGCATCTCAAAATCTCCATTTGAAAGCTGGGTTCAAATATCATTGGGTCTATTAATGCTATAGTGTTGTATGCATTCCACAATTTCCATGCCTTGAAAAATGAAAACATGAATGAAACTATTACTATCAATACCAAAACTTATTAAAGAACAAAAGGCAGTTGAGGTTTTTAAATATGTAGCAATAAGATGACTTACAATTTCTAAAAGGCTCAAGGACTACTTATCATTATAAAAGCTGGTGTTTCTTTTTTCAATGACTATCTCTGGAAACAACACTCCAAAACTAAATACATCCGATTTCTTTGAAAATTGCCCCTCCATTGCATATTTAGGAAACATGTAACCACTAAATTTCAACAATAAAAAAAATCCATGTCATCTCAAATTTTAGTAATAGTGGCTAAATTGAAATAGCCAAACAAAAAGGTACACTTACTAAGTTCTGACAATCCTAACGACAATCCTGTTAGTATTGCCCTGGTCTTCATTTCTTCGAAAAATCCAGGCCATACCAAAATCTTAATTTTTTGGATTTAACTCTTTATCAAACGAGATGTTACTTTCCTTTAGATCTCCATGAATAATCAATTAATATAGAATCCCTATGAAGGTAGAGCAGACCTCAACCAATTCCTTCAATAATGTTGAAGCATTTGCTCCAATTTAGAAATTTTTCTTTGAGTGGATCTAATGAATTCTAACAAAAGAAACATGAGAAAGAAAATGAGGATTAAATATACAAGGTGAACAAACATGAACTTGGCAGTGGTTTATTTTGGTGGAAGTTTTCGGAAAACTATTTCAAGTGAAATACAACAACAAAGAATATTGTTCCATTGTCTCATAATATCCTATTTCTATCAACAAAATTAAAAAAAAAAAAAAAATGTAACATATATTTTTGCAATAATTTTCAAAATTAACTAACCGAAGAGAAATGCATCCATACTTTTGTTTGGCATGTATTCATATATCAACATCCTCTCATCTCCTTCGACACAACAACCAAGAAGCCTAACAAGATTTCGATGTTGGAGTTTAGAAATTACCACCACCTCATTCATAAATTCCTCTAACCCCTATGCAGAGGTTCTGGAAAGTCTTTTTACTGCAATTTTTTATCCATTTGACAGTTTTCCCTAGAAACAAAACTTAAATCATTAACTATATATTCATGGAATTCGATAATACACACACAAATATGCGCAACATTTATTATTGTTATACTCCAATTTACCCACATCACCGACAATCTCATTATTGTTTTTCTTCCCTATTTTTGCTATAGTTTTATTACCATATAAATTCAGTCACATCATCCTTATCATTAAATTATTTATATGTTCTCTCCATTTCATTTTAAAAATTAAACATATAATATTTTACTTAAATTCAAATAATAAAATTGCCGTCATGAAACATTGCAATGTATCAAAGGAAAAATGAAATACAAAAAACACATGCCAGTTTTAAAAAATTAAATAAAAAAAAAATGAGAATTGATAAGGATATCAGGCCAAAAATAACATAAACAAATTAATAGTTATGGATATACTAGCTTAAAGCTTGGGTCCACGACTAGTAAATCTTTAGAAGAGCAACCATTACCAACTACACGGGGCTGAATCCACCCTGACCAAACTTGGTAGAGAGATTGAAGTTGTTTGTTGCACTCGCTAGCTTTTCAAAATTGAATAGTGAAAGTTCCTGGACTTCAACTTCGTTCTTGTTGTCACTAGGAAAAGTTTTCTGTGATTTCCCTTTGTTGAACAACAAGAACCCCTTTTCTTTCTTTTTCCTTGCTGATTTACAGTACAGTTGTGAGTGATTATCCACCTCCACAGTAAGAGAGTGCAAATTGGAATAGAAACTGCTCCTATGATCGCAGTAATTGTGACAACTATTACACTAATTCAGAAATATAGTTAATTAAATATGGTTTTTTCCCGGTTTATTTATTTATTTATTTTGGTCAAGTAGATTGTATTTTACAAGGATTTCATTAGATTGGGGAGCTGAGGTGTTATGTGGGTTGGGTTGAAGTTGGAAAACAAAACAACTCACCAAGTTCTGAATAGGCAACACGAACGTTGAGAACAATTCCGGCGCTAGAGAATTTCTGTGCGTCAATTAATCTTCCTGTCCATGACAAACAACCAGTGCCAATATTTAATGCGTAAGCTGTACAAGAGCAATTCTGTAAACGCTGCTGTTTGCAATCAGGTTCAAGAACAGATAAGGAATCTGCAGAGTCTGGGACTTTCATCATATTCAATGTCAGAAACCCATCCATTTTACCGATTTCACCACCGGTGGCGACCCTCTCACACTGCAACGGTGTGCTCCTCACACATCTACTAGTCCAATTTCCTCTATTCCATTCTTCTGTGTTATTTGGCTTAAACCCCAGTAAATAGCTGCAAATTGGCGAACTCTGTGAATTGCAGCTACCAAATGCCCTACGCCACACTTACCATAAACATCACACTCACTCTGCAAAGCTTTCCACACGACCTTCCAATTGTTCTTGTCATAATTCCAAATTATGTCCTTTGTATTTCCTTGCACATTGAGGGATAAATGTATCAAAGAATAGTTCCCATCAGAAAACATAAAAGAAATTGTTCCTTCTGCTTGATCATCAATGAGACTTAATCCGTTCAGAAGTCCTGAAAGCATAGATGGTATCCCAATAAAGAGCTGACCATTCCATGGACCACTCTGCGCCAATATGGGCTACCATCTTTGCAAACGAATACTTGAGGAAGACTAAGAGCTTGAATACTAACCGAGAAGCTTCCAATGGATGGATCAGAAAGGCTTTTCCAGGACGTGAACTGGACTTTGTTACTTGTTATCCGATTAGTACTCATTTTCATCATGGACAAGAGAGTATCACAAGGACGTTGGAAACTCTGCCATATGATTGTCCCTATAGTGTTTCGTTGCAAGACAAGGTTCCCTGAATACAAAAGCTGGACAGTTGAATTGGGAACAGAGGTTGTAACATTCGCTGACCAAATTACCTCCTTTTGTCCATTTAGTAGCACCAGAAGTCCTTCCACAGATATAGTAAGAACCCATACGACAGTGAACACGGAAATGTTGTTATACCATATTCTGAGGTAGCAATTGGTAGAGTTTACTGGGCTGAAGAATCCCAGTTTGAAACTACTCCCATTGGAGATTATATAGTCAGGGTCTTTGATGGGTTGAGAAGATGTGATAGTCTCTGTGGCAGAAGCCGCAGAACCAGATTCTAAACAAATGCAACAAAGGATAAACAACAAATTATTCTTGCTAAGAAGTCCCATAGCTTGTTCGGGACAGCAGAGTCTTATTCTTATAACAATTTGCAACTTTGGATCGGTAGTTATCTGAGACACAGGCTACCCAAGTACCCATAATATAACTTTTAAAAGCCTTGCTTCAAATAATTTTAAGGAAAAAACAAAATTACAATAAACAATGATGAAGGTTTATCTGTCATTGTCTCAAGATTAGAAGTTGTGCTGCAGATCAGAGAAAAAATATATATATATACAAAAAACACCTATCGAAAATCTTCTCCGACAATTAGTAATCAAAGCGGTTCGTTCCATGCAGTATTAAACATGGTTTATCTGTCATTGTCCCAAGATTAGAAGTTGTACAGAGGATTATAGATTCAGATAAAGAATTGGTCAACAGGCTAAACTACATAAGTTGCCTTTATTTATTGCTATTCTGGGTTGCTTACTAGTGAAAGTTTTTTCATTCAGTTCAGGTATTTTATTGCCTTTGGCTTTGTCAAGCAAGGAATAAGTTTAAGTATTTTATTCTCACTAACAAGTCCCATAACTTGTTCAGAGTTATCTTAGAGGCTGTTAGCTACCCAAGTATCCATAACTTTTAAAAGCCTTCAAATAATTTTAAAGAAAGAAAGGAAAAAAAAAAAAAAAAAAATCAGAGAACACCTATCAGATTCAGAGTTCTTCTGGGAAAAATTAGTAATCAAAGGGGTTGATTCCCTGCAGTATTAAACAAGGTTTATCTGTCACTGTCACAAGATTTGAAGTTGTTTAACCATTTTGATAAGCGGATCAGAGATTCAGAATCAGAAATAGAATTGGACAATTGGGCAACTGACCATATGTACGATAATGTTGATATTTGAAATTGAACATTAGAACATGCACATTATGTGTTTGTAAAAATGTACACACACACACATCTATATATATATATATAAGAATTAGAAACCTCAACTGAAAATATCTAATAAAATTGAAAAATTTTCAAGTGCATTTTCTCCAATCTAGCATTTAATAAATAAATAAACAATTTCCAAGTTTCATATTGTAACATCCCAAAATAAAGAACCTTTCAATAAAAAATTTAAAAACAGTCATTACCATAAATTTTAATCTTGTCAGGTACATAAAATCATAATGAATGACATAATATAAAACTATAAACAAATTAGTTCTTTTTTTCTGCTTTTTGGGTAAATAAGGACAAATTTTTTCCCAGAAGTAAAAGAGCGACTAGGGCCACTAGGGGAACCAACCTGAAGCCCATTAACATCAATAAGAACCCAATACAAAATCGAGTTCCCAAGTTATACAAAGATAGGCCCAACATGCGCTCAAGTGAACCAGTCTGAGCAGAAGATGGGCTTGATAATGGCATAGATTACAACTTTGGCATTACATTCAAAGAGAACAGATTTGCATCCTTGATTAGCAACAATGGTCAATGGAGATCGCTAGTAAAGGCTGCCTTAGCTTCAGCCTGAGCAGGGGAAGAGAATAATTATTCCATTGCTTTGAACTGTGGAGTGAAGTTGAGGATTTTAGGGACCCGTGAAACAGTCAATATATTAGTATTTGAGCCTGATCCAATGAGGCGGCAAAGACTGTTGCTAAGCAATGGAATAGAGTTTGTGAATTCCTTTCCAGATGGGAGAAGCTGATTTCTTCAATTTTGAAGATTGGAATGGGATACCACTAAAGATATTTGGATTTGAGAATATGAACCCATGTCTTACTCTGCAATAGAAGCTACTGATGACTGATAAGCCCAACTTAGAGATCAAATCTTTATTTAGATCATCAGTTCTTCTGAGCTGAATAGCTTCAGCTGATTTAGGTTTACAAAGTGAAGACCATGCTCATAGGTGCCTATCTTAAAGGCTGAAACCCAGAAAAAATCACGGAGTATGTTTTCTCTTTTGTGTAAGATATTCTACCGAACTAATATGAAAGTTCAATTGCTATTGGTAGGTGCCATATTAATTAGCAATTTTGTGTCAAAGAGAGGTAAATCATAAGTGTTCCAAGAAGACAATATGGTTTAATGGCTTACTTCTTCATAGATTGGACTAATATTGGAAATCAAAGAGGGAACAAAGGAATCTGTATTAACACCATATAAGATTCTTTGGAAAGTGTCCAAAATGAATATGTAAACACACCATGACTATGTCAATAACATATGCTAACTATCTACCTTGTACCTTTGTAAAAGTAACATTGTTAACAGAGAATTTTCTTTGGCTGCTTTGAGTGGACTCTGTGTCTAAGGCAATCTGCCTTTCAGTAAATGCCGGCTGCTTTGGACAAGGAAGATCAACAATCTCACTTTTAAGCATGGAAATAACAACGGATACAGTTGGCCTATCTTTGGCAAATTCTTGCACACACAACAGGCCAACATGTATGGATCTCAAAATTTCTGTTTCAAAGCATGGTTCAGATATCATTGGGTCTGTAAAGGCTAATGTTGTCTGCATTCCACAATTTTCATGCCTAGAAACATAAAAAGAAGATTGAAATTTTTAGCATCAATAATAAAACTTATAAGAAACAAGCCTTGGAGGTTTCAAAAATAATGCCATGAGATAAGGATGACTTACATGTCCTAAAAGGCTCATGGACTGCTCATCATGATAAAAGCTAGTATTTCTTCTTCCACTAATTATCTCTAGTAACATCACCTCAAAGCTAAAGACATCCGACTTCTTTGAAAATTGTCCATCCATTGCATATTCAGGAGACATATAGCCACTAAATTTCAACAACAAAACACAATTAAATCTTGTCATCTCAAATATTAGCATCAGTACCTAATTGAATTGGGCAAACCGAAAGGTACTTACTAAGTTCCAACGACCCTATTGGTGTTGGCTTGGTCTTCATTACTTCCAAAAATTCGGGCCATACCAAAATCTGATATTTTTGGATTTAGCTCTTTATCCAACAAGATGTTACTTGCCTTTAGATCTCTATGAATAATCCTTATCTAGAATCCCTATGAAGGTAGAGTAGACCTCGACCAATTCCTTCAATAACGTTGAAGCGTTTTCTCCAATCTAGCACATTTTTTTTTGAGCGGATCTTGGGGGGGGGGGGGGGGGGGGGAAGGAAAAAAGAAGAAGAAGAAAAAGAGAGAGAGAAAGAAAGTTAGGATTAAACTTACAAGGTGAATGAACATTAAGTTTGCACAAGAAGTTCATTTGGTGGAAGTCATCAGAAATCTGTTTGAAATGAAGTACACTACAAAGAATAATGTTCCATTGTCTCATAATACACTATTTCCATCCGCAACTTAAAAATGTTATCAAACTTAACTAACCGAAGAGAAATGCATCCAAACTTTTGTTTTGGCATGTATTCATAGATCAACATCCTTTCTTTTCCTTCGACACAACAGTCAAGGAGCCTAACAAGATTCCGATGTTGGAGCTTAGAAATTACTACGACCTCATTCATAAATTCTTGCAACCCTTGTCCAGAGGTTTTGGAAAGTCTTTTAATTGCAATTTCTTGGCCATCTGACAATTTTCCCTACAAAAAAAAATCAAATCATTAACTAGATATCCAAATTATTAGACAAGAAACCTCTGGATGAGCGACCATTACCCAGTATACGGGACTAAATCCACCATGCCCAAGCTTGTTAGATTGCTGGAAATTATTTGTTGCACTCGCCAGCTTCTCAAAATTGAATAGCGGTAGCTCCTGGACTTGAACTTGGTTCAGGTAATCTCCAAGCACATTCTCAGTAGGAACTCTTTGATGTGCTTCCCCTCTGTTGAACAACGAGATCCCCTCTTCTTCTTCTTTTTTCGAGAATCTGTCCCCCTGTATCTGTAAATCAGGGGGGGAAAAAAGTATTACACTAATTCAAACTTTTACTTGGCTTGAAGCCTTGAAATAAGATCCGTGTATAGCACATGAATAAATTAGTTAAGAACTCAACTTCCACCTAGATTCTAAGAGTGCGCACCAAGGCAATTGTGCACCAGGTTATTTATTGGCCTACTCTATTAGTTTTGGTATGCGGCATAACCTAACATAAAAGGCGCAACTCACGCACATTCAATATATATGGGGTTGGGTTCAAGTTACACTTGATGTATTTTTAAGTAATATTACACAACGTAATAACTCTTTGTTAGATTAATAATTTGAAAATCTCATTGTTCAATTACAAATTCTCTATGTTCTTAACATTTATGTCGAATTTCATGTATGATATTATTTACTATTTGATCAATAAACTCATCTTTAATACAAAATTTTAAACTAAAAAAATTTACATTTCAAATATTTAATTGATGACATATTAATTGATCTTTGATATCAAAGTTTGTGAACATGGAGAGTATATGAAGATAATGTAATTAAACGGTGAATTTGTCAAAATTCACACCCAATAAAAAAATATTAAGTAGTGTAACATTGCTTAAAATTATACTAGGTAATAGGACTATAAATGAATCAAGCCAATCATGAACAACTCGAACTTGGCTCGATAATATGCTCGTTCATATTTGTTTGTTTATAAATAAGCTAAGCTTGAGCCTCAGTTTTAGGCTTGTTTAATAAACAAGCCAAGCCCAAACAAAAAAATTTGTTCACGAACAAGCTCGTGAGCTATTAGGCTTGATACAAAACAATTTAAGAATAGACTCATTTAAAACTTTATATGTGTTAGCTAAATATATTCATTACACTTGTCTTAATAATGACGTGGCCAACATGGGACCACTACCCATTGCCTTAATTTTTTCATTTCATCTAAACTGACTAAGAACCACTTTAGACTATAATTACATTTAAAAATTAATTAATTAATTAAGTGGACCACATATGATCCTTCCCTATCAATCATCTAAAGTAAAGTTATGAATCATGTAAGTATTTTCTCATTCATAATAGTTACAAACAAGTATTTTTCTAGTTCTTCTTCATCTAACATGAATGTAAAAATTGTATTTTGAACAATTGTTGTAAAATTTTAATTTGAATAATGACTAACCATAAGTAGGACAAGATGCATGATAAAATTAGTATACTAATTTTTTTTTTCATGATTTTAAAGATTTAACCCTTTGATAATGTAATTTTTTAAGATCTCAAGCTCAAAAGCTTGACCTAAGCTCAAGTTTGAGCTTGATATTAAGTTTGAGCTTAACTTAACTAATTACTAAGGTAAAGCTAAGCCAAGTTCAAGTTTTTTGACTTTCTCACGAGCTCAAGCTCAAACACTATTTTTAGGCTTGTCATGAGCTCAAGCCAAGCTTGAGTTTTTAACTTTTCCTAGCAAGCAAAACTTGAACATGTACTATTCAACAAAGTTCGGCTCGTTTACAGCCCTACCAGGTGATCTACTCTCTTAATTTTTTCTTTTAAAAAAGAGAGATCAATGAACATAATTTTGATCTTTTGCAAACTATATTTTTTTAGTGAAAATTTCCTCTTGATGTTGCCCATGGACAAAGGCAAAGGGCCAAATCACTTCAATTAATTGTAGCATTACATGGGTTAAATCTTGCATAGGGCCAAACTTATGAATAGAACTCACCCTTGAAAACTGACTTGTAAGGGATAGGTGTCTAATAGTTTATATACACATGGTTAAGCTTACAATTAAGCTATGTAGGACACTAGAATCATAACATACCACCACACTTCAAAGCTGACATCCACAGCAACTCACTCTATATACCAATGGCAAATGGTAGCCCTTTCTCTTTTCTAACGGCTCCACTCACCTATCAGTTATTCAATAACTTAGGAAGACATTTTAATCTACCCTTTAGGTAGCCCCCTTTGAGATTCTACCACAAAGCTGTAACTCATTTGATCCCATACTTAATGAGTTACATTCAAATACTTGACGTGATGGTTGGCTCTGATACCAAATAACATAAGCACATGGATAGAACGCACACTTGAAAACTAACTTGGAAGGGGAGGGTGCCTAATAACTTATATACACATGGTAAAATTAACTTACACTTAATCCATATGAAACACTATCATAACACAAATTTTGCACACCCTGATCATAGATCAGCCCTGCCCAAAACCAAACAACAATGCATGTCATCCCAACCCAAAACCAAACAACAACACAAATAATAGATCTCTCTCTCTCTCTCTCTCTCTCTCTCTCTCTCTTGCACTACTCGGTATCTCCCACTCTAAGAGAAATGAGCGAATGTTTGTAAGTTGTGAGTGTCAATCTCTTTATTATAAATTAGTCGCAAACTCACGAGATGTGTGGGAATATATGATTATATTGAGATGTGACATAATATATAATTTATCTCTAAATTTTATTGTAGATAATTTGTTCTCTCTAAAAATTAAACAATTTATAAAAGTAGTTTTTGTCTCTCTATTTTTACAAATATGTAATTTTATCAATTTTGGAATTTTTAAGTGATATTATTCTTTTTTAAGTGGTTCATATTTTTCTAACTATTATTATGTTGCATTAGATTTCCTAATTTCTTTTGGCAGAAATAAAATTTTTAAGTTTTAAATTTATCATTCAAATTTCTCATTCTTTTAAGGAGATTATCATAATAATTAAAACTTATCACATAATTACAATTGATATTACTCAAATAATAGATAGGCACATTCAAATATGTGTCCATGTAGATTATATTTGATATAAACTTAAATTCTCTCTTCCAAACTAATGATAGATTAACTAAAAAAAAAAAAAAGATCAAACCAAAGCTATAAATGGGAGAGAGAGGACTTGTGATGGAGAACTAAAAAAAAAGAACACCAAAATATATCAACCAAAAGTAAAGATGTTATAAAACATAAAAATCCATCAACCTAAAGTAGAGTTATAAGAAAAAAAAAATTAAAATCTAGAGAGAGAGATAGCATAATCACTTTTTATTAGGAGAGAATATGAGAGGGAATAGCAAATTAATAGAATTAAATATAATGAGAAGAATATTCAAAATAAAAGGTATAATTGTAAACACAAAATTTTCCAAGTCATGCCATGAAATAAAATGTGATTATATCATATACTATATTTGCAATAAAATAGGATCACATTTAACATTCAAAGAAAAAAAAGATAACACTACAACAAAATGTATTTTTAGCGACGAAAATTAGTGAGGAAATATTTTTCGTCGCTAAAAATACAGCTTTAGTGACGAAATATGAATTTCGTCACTAAAAGTGAAAAAAATTATAATATTTAGCGACGAAAAATAAATTTCGTCGCTATTGTGATCTAAAAAATAGGCGCCAGTGGAGGGAAATTTTGGCGCATGTTTAATTAAGCTATAGTGACGAAATATTTCGTCACTAAAAGTTAAAATTTTTAGTGACGAAATATTTCGTCACTGTAGGTATTGCTGTGATAGTATTAGTGACGAAAATCATTTCGTCGCTATAAGGAAGAATTAGTGACGAAAACTATTCGTCACTAAAAATAACAATGGTTTTGCACTTAAATGTTTCTAGTGACGAAATCATAATTCGTCACTAAAGGTATGCTACAGTGACGAAAGTTGAATTTCGTCGCTAAAAATCTAAACAAAATATGGTCTCTTTAGTGACGAAAATAAAATTCGTCGCTAAAAGTGTAAAAATTCTGGGTCCTCTTGTGACGAAACAAAAATTCGTCACTAAAAGTGGGCAATAGTGACGAAAACATTTCGTTGCTAAAGACCACTTTTAGTGACGAAACTGATATTTCGTCACTATTTCCCACTTCTAGTGACGAATTTCAGTTTTGTCACTAAAAGTGGTCTTTAGCGACGAAATGTTTTCGTCGCTAAAAATCACTATAAATACTCCAACCCAAAAATTAGCTTCACCCACTCAATAGAACAAAAAACACTCAGAAACCCAAACAAAAAAAAAAGAGAAACACTCACCCACTCCCGATAAGCTCAACCGACGCCGATTCAGCTTCCACCGTCGCCGTTGAGCTCATCGGGGAGCTGAGGCGTCGCCGTTGAGCTCAACAGCGACGCTTCAGCTCACCGATGAGCTCAACGGCGAACTGAAGCGTGGCCGTTGAGCTCATCGGCGAGCTGAAGCGTGGCCGTTGAGCTCATCGGCGAGCTGAAGCGTGGCCGTTGAGCTCATCGGCGAGCTGAAGCGTCGCCATTGAGCTCAACGGCCAAGCTTCAGTTCGCCGTTGAGCTCAACAGCGACGCCTCAACTCGCCGATGAGCTCAACGGCGACGCCTCAGCTCGCTGTTGAGCTTAATGGCAAACTGAAGCGTGGCCGTTGAGCTCAACGGCGATGCTTCAGCTCACCGTTGACGACGCTTCAGGTCTCCGATTCAGCTCACCAACGCTTCAGTTCGTGACGCTTCCGGCAACGCTTAAAGTAATTTTTGCTTTTTCATTTTTGTTTCTGTTTTGTTTGATAATATTACCATGATGATGACACCTTTTTTTTGTTAAATTATATTGTGTTTGGTTGCTGAGAAAGTATGAGAAAAGAAAAAGTGGTAATTCATTTTTTATTATTATAATGTATTGTTATCATCTAAACCTGAGAGAGGTGGAAGCAACCACCTCCACCAGTGGAGAGCTATTGAAAGCTTTGGTTTTAATGGGTTTTGGGTGATATTTAATTTTGTGAACCAGAGAGTGTGATTTGTGAAGCATTCAATGGATTTGTTGGGAAACAAGCAGAGGGTTTGGAAGTTCTAGAAATGTGAACTGGGCATTGCATCTATCTATTTACTTGTTAATTTTTAGTTGGAAGTCCAATAAGAAATTTATCCCTTAAAAATTAGATTGGCAATGCAAAAATTACTATGCAATGACTATGTTATTAATGTTATAGCTTTGAGATCTTAGTTCCTACATTTCCTAACTATATGAACATTGTGCTGGGGGATACCATGTAGGGTCTAAAAACATGGATGGAGATGGTTAACATTTGTACAACTCCAACATTACTTATTAATCTTTGGCAGTCTTAGAGAAACAACCTAGTCATCATCTGTTGGGGATTTGGCTTCTAAGAAGCACGGACACTTTTTTTCTTGAGTCTTTTTTTTTCTAACTAAAAGTTATCTTTCTTTTATCTCCAGCTCTCTCTCTTTTGTGGCTAAAGAAATTGTGAGGAATAAGGTGAAGAACACAAGTTAACTTTGAATTTTTTTAGAAAGTTGTAAACTTAGCTTGAGCAAAATAAGTAAATTATAGTTAAAAACTTATAAAATTCTATACTTGTGATGTTGGTTTGTGGTGGGTTGTTGTGTTGGAGCAAGCGGGTGGCTTGCATGGTGTTATAAGGTAGCTTAAATACATATTGGGAGTGTTTTTTATTTCTTGCAAATGTGAATGAGTATTTTTGATTAGATGTAATGAATATTATTTGATTTGATTTAAATACTTGTAAAACTCTATACTTGTGATGTTGGAAATTGATTTTGTGGTGGGTTGTTGTGTTGGAGCAAGCGGGTGGCTTGCATGGTGTTATAAGGTGGCTTAAATACATATTGGGAGTGTTTTTTATTTCTTGCAAATGTGAATGAGTATTTTTGATTAGATGTAATGAATATTATTTTATTTGATTTAAATATTTGTAAAACTTTATACTTTTGATGTTGGAAATTGGTTTTGTGGTGGGTTGTTGTGTTGGAGCGAGCGGGTGGCTTGCATGGTGTTATAAGGTGACTTAAACTAATATTGAGAGTGTTTAAGTATTAATATAGACTTGTGCATTCATGAATGAGATAAAACTTTATCTAAGTAGCTTATAGACTTAGATGTTAAAATACATTAGGCATGAGTTGTCCTTATTTTACTAAAGTAGCATTCATCTTGTAATTGTAGTCAAACATGAATAAAAGTTAGATGACAATAGGTAAGACACCCGATAGTAGATCCAAAATAATAAGGACAGTGTGCATTTAGGAATATGAGAGATTTAATATACAAAATAAACATGAAAACAAACAAGATGACTAGAAAACCACATGATTAGTCAGCTCGATCATCAAACAACTGAAACAAGGCGTGTAAACTAGCCTATTATATACGTCAAATTGATTTAAAAGTTGAATCAAATAAAACTTGGACTAGTTATTAACTAACTAACTCTTAAACAATTAAAGAAATAAAAAAGTGATTATGTAGAAATTGTACACCCACATGCTTATGTCCATGGGAGTCTTTATTATTTTGCACTTGGTTTTTTGTGGTGTCTTCTACTGAGGTTTTGAAATTCTGGGTTTTTGATCTTCTTGAAGACAAGAGGGAAGTTGAACAATAGCTAGAGAAGCAAGTTGCAAACAAGCAGAAGGGGGATGAGGGTGTAGAGCAGGCTGTTGTGAAGTAGAAGGTTGAAGTGAAGACACAAAAGAAGAAGAAAGTGGAAACCAGATGATTCTTCATCTGAGTCTGAGGAAGAGGTCAACTATGTAAATTTTATGTTTCAGTTATTGTTAATTGTTTATTTCCATGAACGGTCTGAAGTGATTACAGTATGATATGACATTATTAACAAATTTTGTGCTTATTTCATGCAATGTTTGGATTTATGTTCTGTTTGTCTTATGTTGATTTGTGTCTACTTTTGTAAACATGTATTAATTATTGAACATCATTTATTTATTTATTTTTGGGCTGGGTTTTATTGATGGCACCCTTGGTTACTAAATTTGCAATTTGTGCTTATCAGGTCAAAAAAAACAACAAGAAGAAGCCTCCTGTGGAGAAGTCCAGTGATGGTTCTTCAGATGTTGAGTCCAGTTATGATTTTGATGATGTGAGTAGTTCCTTTGACAATGTTTATTTTTATTTTGTCTTATCATGCCACATCTACAACAACGCTTGATTAAGATGTCAACTTCTCTTGTCTCAGGAGCCTGCTTCAAAGAAACATGCAGGTGCTGCTAAAAATTGTACCCTTGGTGATGATTTTGGGGTGGTTCAACTTCAAGTTAAAACACTTTTTGATTAGTACTTTATTTGCTTTCTGCAACTTATACATTAGGAGTTGTGATTTTAATTTATTGGTGTGTTTACTCTTAATGCATTGTTAGAAATGTTTCTTATAACATAGTTAATGTTTTTATTTTACAATTTTAACGAAGTATTGTTTTTATATTTGTGCAGATTTCTTATTGGTGGCTTTTAGGTAACACTTCATTTTTTATGTATCATTTGAAACTAATTGTTAGAAATTTTTTTATAACATAGTTAATGTTTTTACTTTACGATTTTAATGTAATAGTGTTTTTATATTTGTGCAGATTTCTTATTGGTGGCTTTAGAGGATTACTTTTGGCATTATTTGAAGACATATGAGGACATCTTTTGGCTTTAGGGGATTCTAATTATATTATGCTACATTTCTTGTATTGTTATAAAACATTTTAAGTTATTGTATGTGTTGCAAACAATTATTGTATGGAAGGAGTTTGAATTTGATACTTGTTTGAATTTTAACTTGTGGAATGTATGGATTGATTTTTTATAAATGTGTTGTTGAAACAAATGTGTTAATCAAATGTGAAGTTTGAATAATGTAATGATAGGTTACAGGTTAATATCAACGTTATGAAAATAATAAAAACAGAAAATATGTTTTAGTGACGAATTTTTTCGTCACAAATATGGCAACAAAAAATTGTTTTAGTGACGAAATATTTCGTCACTAAATGCAGTGGAATTTTGTAAGAAATGGTTTTAGTGACGAACATTTTCGTCACTATATGTGCATGGATTTTCTTAAAAATAGTTTTAGTGACGAATATTTTCGTCACTATATGTACCCGATAATAGTTTTAGTGACGAAATTTTTCGTCATTAAATATGATTTAATAAACTGAAATGGTTTTAGTGACGAAATATTTTCGTCACTAAATACTGTTTTGAGCGAGGAAAACATTTAGCGACGAAATGTTTTCGTCGCTAAAAGTTTTATTTATTTATTACCAAATTGGACTTTTAGTGACGGGGCTACAGCGACGAAACGGATTTCGTCACTAAAAGTCCAATTTCGTCACTAAAGGTTCTTAGTGACGAAAAACTGGACTTTTAGTGATGAAAATTTTCATCACTAAAAATACATTTTCTTGTAGTGTAACAGTGTTATTTATTTTTATTTTATGCTCACCTGAAAAAAAATTATATTCCACCACTGTATTCATATATGTATACTAATGTAGCATTCAACACTAGCTTAAAGGGTCCAATTCCACTCCCACTTTAAAAACCATATGTCATTTTCATAAAATTTAAGAGATAGAGATAGCAAAGACAACAATTTATTTATTTTTAGTTTATACTCACTTGAAATGGACTAAATAGACCGAACGAATTGAATTGAATGGACCGAAGTGGACCGAATTAAATTGAATGGACCAAAGTGGACCTAACTAGATTAAATAGACCGAAGTTGAATGGACCAAAGTGGACCTAACTAGATTAAATAGACCGAAGTGGATCAAATTGGACTAAAGTGGGTGCTCATTATCTCTGTCTCTTGAAGTTGATAAAAATGACATATGGATCTCTAATTAGGAGTGAAAATGAACCTTTCGAATTGGCATTGAATATAACATTAGCATAGTGGGTTCCAGTCAGCTCAACTGGTAAAGTCTCTGATGGTTGTATAAGAGATCTAGGGTTCAATCCCTGCCTACACCAAAAACTAATTGGTGTCTTGGTCTGATGATAAAAGAGCTATCATCAGGAGCGGACGCCATAGGTTGAAACTCTCTCAAAAAAAAAAAAAATATATATATATATATATAACATTAGCATACATATATTAATACAGTGGTAGCATATTATTATTATTATTATTTTCGGGTGAGTATAAATTAGAAGTAAATAAATGCTACCTCTTATATTACAAGTTGTTTATATTACATATATTTTATATTATAAGTTACATTTGGGCTTAAGAATATATACAGTCATGGTAGTGAAAAGTGAGGGTCTTATCATGATTGGTAAGTTACAATTATTTTTGAGAATGTGTTAATGCATAATGCATTTTTGCTTATATTAATATATATATATATATATATATATTAAAAATGATGGAAAGAAAATAGTGTCATGGTCACTGATATGGCTTAACAAAAACATAATAACAATAAATATTACGCTTCAACTTTTAAATATTATATAAGTTTATATATTGATGTTGTTGTTGTTAAAATGTCATTTGCTCGTATGTGTGCATGTGTAGTATAAATATAACATAACTTTATATAATCTAATAATAAATATTTGTTATAAAATTAGTGATTCAAGAATAAAAAATAGAAATGTTAGTTATTGCTCAAACATTTGATTTGTTGAGTAAACACTTAATATATTATTTATGTATAGATGAGTGTATCCATGTAGGTCAATAATTAACACAATTTATTATTTAGTTTAAAATATTTTTATAAAAACAATGGCATTGCATAAAAATAAAAAGGTTATACAAACTTAACAAAATAAAATAGTCACACCTACCCACATTAACAATAAATAATGTAATGAACTATTATAGAACGATTTCAAAATTTAAAAACTTATAGAAGGAAATTATAAAATTTAATATATATATTTGAGTGTTTTTTTTTTTTTTTTTTGATAACTCAATATTTTTTTCTCAAAAAAAAAAAAAAAAAGAAGTTTAATTTAAACTTCTTAATAACCCTTCACCAAAACTTTTTGGAGCCGCCGCTAAACTCACTATTATTGGCTGCACACAATGAATAGGAATTTCTATCATTCAAGTCCGAGAAAAAATAAATAAATAAATAAATAAAACTCACCAAGTTCTGAAAAGGCAACGCGCATGTAAAGATCAACCCCACCGCTGGAGAATTTTTGTGCGTCAATTAGGCTTCTAGTCCATGACAAACAAGCAGTGCCAGTATCGTATGCATACGCTATACAAGAACAGTTCTCCAAACACTTCTGCCTGCATTCGTCCTCAAGAGCAGAAGAGTAATCTGCAAAGTCTGGAACCTTCATCATTTTTAGTTTCAAAAACCCATCCATTTTGCTGTCTTCACCACCAGTAGTATTCACTCTCTCACACTGCAATGGTGTCCTTCTCACACATCCACTGCTCCAATTTCCTCTGTTCCATTCTTCTGTATTCCTTGGCTCAAACCCCCCTAAACAGCTGCAAATTGGCCAACTTTGTGAATCACAGCTTCCAAATGCCCCACACTTACCATAAAAATCACACTCACTATGCAAAGCTTCCAACACCACCACCCAATCCTTCTTCTTATCATCCCATGATCTTTGCTTCATATTTCCATTCGAATTCTGGACTAAATGTATCAAAGATTCGGTCACAAAAGAGAAACTTAAAGAAAATGTTCCTTCTACGTCAGTTTCGATACTATATCCGTCGCCAAATGCAGAATACATATTTGGTACTCCAATAAAGATCCGACCATTCCACTGACCACTGCGCCAATATGGGCTACGGTCTTTCCAAATGAAAGGTTGAGGAAGACCAATACTAAGAGGATCAAAACCCGAAGAGAAGCTTCCAATGGATGGATCAGAAGGGCTTTTCCATGATGTCAACTGAACTTTCTTACCTGTTCTTGCATTAGCGCTTATTTTCATCTTGGGCACCATTGTATTAGTAGGAAATTGAAAACCTTCCCATATGGTTGTCCTTGCTGTGTTGTCTCGCAAGACCAGGTTCCCTGAATCTAAAAGCTGCGCACTTGGATTGACAACAGAGTTGGTAACATTCGTTGACCAAAGAATCTCCTTTTGTCCATTTAATACTACAAGGTTGCCATCCTCAGATATAGTAAGAACCCCTAAATAATCCTTGACGGGTTTCTCTCTGTTAGCTACCCATACGACTGTGAATACAGAAATTTTATTATACCATATTCCAAGGTATCGATTTGTTGAATTCACTGGGCTGAAGAATCCCAGTTTGAAAGTACTCCCATTGGAGATTATGTAATCAGAGTCTGTGTCTTTGATGGATTGAGAAGATCTAATGGTGTCTACGGCAACGCCAAAGTTTAAACAAAGGCAACAAAGGACAAACAACAAGTTACTCTTGCTAAGAAATCCCATAACTTGTTTGAACCTACTTGGTGTGAGAATGCAGGAAAGGGTTCGGGGAGGCATTGTTTATTTAACAATTTACGGTGGATCTTTTTTATTTCTTCTTTGCTTCATAAAGCAGTATTTCTGAAAAGTCCGGTTTTCTAGTAAAAATGCTACTCCAGAATTTCGCAAGTCTAACATCTCAAAAAAATAAAATAAAATAAAAATAATAAAATGCGCCGTCTTTGTTCTTTAGTGTATACTAGCAGTCGTTGATAATTCTCAGCATCTTTCGTTGGCCAAAAAAGGCAGCTGAATAGGCTGTTTTTGTTATTTAGTATAGACTACAAGTCAGTCAATAATTCTTATTATTAGAGCCTACCACTTACATCACTGTCCTCTTTTGTAGTGGTTTTTTGGGTTAAAAGCATCCACATCAGTTCGTGGAAATTTTTTTTCATTTTATAAGTCTAAAACTTACTTTTTCTATTTTACACACCTATTTTTATAAAACACCTACATCAGTTTGTCTATTATACACATTTATTCAAATAAAATATTCATTTCTTTAACCTAATGCTACAGTGCTACAGTGCCAGGCAAAGTCATGCTACAGTACTGGGGAGAGAGAAAAAAACTATTAAAAAATTATATACACATGCTATAGTACCCGTGTAAATTTACACGGGTACTGTAGCTCATGGATAATTTTAGACGATTTTGCAAGATTTTAAACGGATTGATGTGGGCTGTTTTTGAACAAAAACGTGTAAATTTGAACATTTTTTCTATTATACACACTTATATACGGACTGATGTGAATGCTCTAAGTAATGTATTTTAGCTTGGTAGGAGAGTTTAATTAAAAATATGTGTGTGTTTAGCAATTAGTTTGTTTGTCAAAAAAAAAAAATAAAAAAAGTAACCTCTCACTACATCACTTTTTAAAACACATCATGTTTTCGCAACACTGATGTTTTAGGGATTTTATATATATATATATATATATATTTGGCATGCGTATATAAATATAGTGTTCTCTATTGTAAGTTACATTTAGGTTTAAGAATGTGTAAAGTCATGGTAGTAAAAAGTGAAGGTCCTATCACGATTGTTAATTGCAATAATTAGTTTTGAGAATGTATAAAGGCATAATACATTGTTGCAAACATTAATATTTATATTTTTTAGAAAAAGTTTACCCAAACACCTGTAATGTGTATTCATAGACACGCTCAATAAGAATCCTTGTAATGCTTCATAAAAAAAAAAAAAAAAAAAAAAAAAAAAAAAAAAAAAAAAAAAGAATCCTTGTAATGTGTATCTATGGTGTCCGCTTTTGATAATAGTTTTTTATCATTAAACCAAGACACCTATCGGTTTTTGGAGTAGGCAGGGATTGAACCATAAATCTCTTATTCAACTATCAGAGACTTTTCTAGTTGAGTTTACTGGAACCCACATAAACTGCATGATTATAGTTATGGACCTTATGGCTTAGAGATTTTCTTTTTCCCCAATTCCATTAAAAAAGAAATTGGTAATTGTCATTTATTGTCTCACTCTCCTAATTAAGTTATCACTAAAATCACAAGTGCACACTTCTCTCCTCACACAAATACACAAGCAAAGACAAATTATGATGCTACTGCCGAGTGTCCTAACTCCTAACTATTGCATACATTTTCTTTTAAATAATTCAATTGTTATTATAAGTGAACAGATTTACACCTTAGTTCTTCTTATAAAAGAGAAAGGCGAAGCCACTAAACTAAAAGATTTTTTGTGTATTAGACACACCTTTTTTTTTTTTTTTTAATACCAAGTAAATATACTCCTCGGTAAGTAAGAAAGTATAATTCTCTTATAAGATTTATATAACAAATATATTACTATTCCATTTGAGTGGAGAAATCTATTACTATTCTTACTACAATTCGGAACAAGTATTCGTAACCAATTAGTATTTTGAATTTGATACCCAGACTTTTGTGAGTCTAATAACGCAAAAAATAAGTTAAGTCTTCGTCCCTAGTGTAGACTAGAAGTTTTTTATATCTATTTCTCTTCTCTTGGCCAAAAAAGGGCGTTGAATAAAGAGTTAAGGATGATGATTTAAAATTAAAATCTTTATATAACATAACAAAAACAAAGTAGTCATATTAAACTCCATGTCTATTGACAAAATTAAGGAGAGAATACCTCTCAGCTCTCAGCAATTATACTACATAAGATGCTAGAATAGAATCACATATCTTTTAAATTTCTCTTGACAAAAAAAAAAAAAAAAAAACCGCCAAGTCTTTTTTTCTATAAGTCAGTCTTTGTCCTTAGTGTGGACTAGAAGTTTTGTATAATTCTCATAATCTGCTGTTTGCCGAAATAGGAGGCGTAAGGACTACGGCAGAAATTAAGAAGAGATTTTTATTTTTATTTTTCCTTTTTCTAAGAATAAATGAGAGGGAGGAGGATTTAAATCTAGTTAAAGTAGGTTTTTCATTTTATTTTTATTTTTTCAAATTTATGAGAAACAAAGTAACTTTAAGGCTCTTGACAAAATTAAGGAGAATACCACTCAGTTATAAATGCTAGAATAGAATCACATTTCATTTAAAAATTTCTCAAATTCCTTTCTTGTAAATTGGATTTCTGCTTTGTATGAGTATCAATTATCATGATTGTATTTTGTTTATATCTCATTTTCTTTGACTTTAGTTAATCAAGGATATCAACATGAACTAAATGTGGTAGACATGATACACTAATAAGTTTGTTGGAAATATAAGAGAGATATTATTTGACTTTTCCTCGAAATTTATACAAAAATGATATTACTAAAAGAGATGATGGCAATGAGGTATGGACTAAGTCACCATCTTAAGACAATATGTACTATTTGTGGATTTATCCGATGTAGTAGACTAATAATTTTTGCACGTTGTCCCCAGGATACATCAGCCCAGCCACCTTACTTATTATCTTTACAAATCTACACCACTTGTAAGACATGAAGCTTTCACATTTCATTTTATAGAATTCTTAAGCCGTGCTTTCCATCGTGTATAGTACGGTTGGAGACTTTTCCTCATATATCCATTATTATTATGCTAAATTATATTGTTAGTCCCTCAAGTTTATGAAGTGAGTGTTTTTGGTATTTGGTTTTCTAAATACTAAATATTTACCATTTAGGATAGAGGTGTCCACGGGTCGGTCCGGGTCGGGTTTGTGCCCAACCCGGAACCGACCCGCTCACATCGGGTGGGAGGTTGAACAACCCGCTGCCGACCGCCGACAACCTTCGGTCGAGTCGGATCGGGCTGCGGTGGACGACGGTCGGGTCGGTCGAAGTCGGAGTGAGTTTCAACCTCCAGATCTTCGTCGAAACTTCGCCGAAAATCGCTAAAACTTCGTCGGTTCTCGCCAAAGCTTCACTGGATCTTCGCCGGATCTGTTGATTTTTCTTCAGATCTGTGCAATAACCGCGGGATCGAAGCAAGAAAAACCACCTCAAGCCCAGATTTGAATGAGAACTTCCATCTCATCGCCGGATCTTCGCCTTATCTTCACTGGATCTTCGCCGGATCTATTGATTTTTATTCGGATCTGTGTGACAACCACGAGATCGAAGCAAAAAACACCACCTCAAGCCCAGATTTGAGCGAAAACTTCCATCTCATCGCCGGATCTAACCAAAAACTACCAAATCTTCACCGGATCTGAGTGGATCTAGGTAGAACTGGTCTTCTTTCACAAGTTTCTTCAGTCGGATCGGGTTCATCGGATTTTGGAGAAGAAAACCCGCCATCCGACCCGCCTAAATCGGTTTTTCAGGGCAAAGACCCGCCGCCGACCGTCACCGGCGTCGGGTCAGCCGGTTTTCGGGTCGGTCTGGGCGGTTTGGGCGGGTGGGTCGGGTTTCGGTTTCTGGTGGACAGCCCTAATTTAGGACACCTAATGCTCGTATTCTAATATTGGGTTAAATGAGATTTTTTATTTTTTATTTTAAAATTTTGTTTTTGTTAAGTTTTTGAGTTTGGTAGTTGCTAGTTGGGTTAGGCTAATTGAAGAGTGAGACACAACTCTAAAATTTTTTTAAAAAATGTAATCATTAAAAAAAATTCTTTTTTTTTTCTTTCGGCTAGAGGGCCTAAATTTTTTTTCTTTTTTTCTCTTTGGGCTAGTGGGGCCCAGGCCCCCTTGCCCCCCCCCCCCCCTCTCTGTGGGTCCGTCCTTGACCATAACCATCACACACACTCAGCAAAGCTTTCAACACACCTGCCCAAAACCCTCTTCTTATCATCCCAAGATCTTTGTTTAAACTCCTAAGTTTAAACAAAGGAAACAAAGGATAGATGACAACAGGGTCTTCTGGCTAACAAAGGATAGAAACCCTAAGTTCTCACTCTCACTCTTACTCTCACTCTCACTCTCAATGTGTTTCTTCTGCTTATTTTGAGAGCCCGAGGGGCTCCTAGGTCTTAAAGTAGATCCATCTGCTTCCATTTCATTTTCTTTCTTTCATTTCTTCTCTCTCATGCTTAGTAGGACTAGGGAGTACCTATGTGAGTCTTAGGCTTTGTTTGGTTGGAGTGATTATAAGGAGGATCTAAAATAAAGGAGAGAAAAATAGGGTGAAAATTGTTTTTGTAGTTGTTTGGTTGACTTGAGGGTAGAAAATGGGAGAGATTTTGGTGGAACTCACAAGTTTTCTCTCCTACCCCACCAAAACACAATCATCCCAAATTGGGAGAGAAAAATGGGCAAAACAAGTTTGGACAAAATTGCTCATATTTCACTTTTACTTTTTTGGCTACTAGGCATAAATGTGCGACTGACAATTCCTTTTCTTTTTTCTTCTTTTGGGTTTAACTAGAGTACTGGACGTTGTGTGTTTTTTTTTTTTTTTTTTTTTTTTTTTTTTTTGAAGCATGATACATCATATAACATACACTGCCCCCCCCCCCCCCCCCCGGCCCCCCCTTTTTTTTTTTAAATTATTTCTTACTGTATTTTGGGCATGAATTTTATTTTTTAAATAAACTTGGTGATTGCCTTTTTTTTTTTCTTTTTTAATTGGGTATCATTTTTAATAAGAATATATGAGTAAATTTACTCTATTTTCTATTCTCCCATTTCTCTTTCCAATCAAACAAAAAAGTTTACTATCCTTCAATTACAAACAAGGGAAACTAAAATCTTTTCAATCCTCCCACAAAAATCTCAAAAATGAACAATGAAAAAATAAAGTAACTACGATGAGGAATTCATGTAAAAAAATACCTTTAAGGCTTGAGGACAAAGAATTTGTAGAAACAAAATAGCAGAAATGTCAGAGTGAGGGTAAACGACATAGAGAGTTTGGGTGTGGTTGCCCTATATATATAGAAGTAGGTTGGTTTTGTTTAAAACTCCACATGTTGCTAACTAGCTAGTAGTCGGTTTAAAATTTTTCAATTTGTTGAGTAGTAGCCGGTTTAAAACTCTCATTATGCTATATAAATAAATTAAGAAAAAAATGATGTGTAAAATTGTGGGACTACCAAAATTATGTGGCAAAATATTAGAAAGTTAAAACCACTATTTTTCCTTTTTCTTTTTAAAAGAGGATATATTTATAGGGTTCTTTGGACCAATTTAATTCTTAAAGAAAAATGTTAAAGGTACTACATAAAGTTTACAAACTTATATAGAAATAAATATGATTGGTGAACTTTAATGAAGACATAAATGAATATTTGAATTGTCTCTTTAATTAGTTAGTCATAAATTCAAGATATATATATATATATATATATATAACTTCAAATTTCAAATAAATAGCCAATAAAAAAAAAATCTAACTATTAATACTATTAAAAAAAAATTGGAGTATTTATGTGAGTCTCAGTGTAGGTTTATGGTTCCTTCTTTCTAGTTTGAGGTCTTGAAAGTTGAAAGAGTCTTGAAACATCAATACTTGTAGACATTGGACTTGTTAGGTTATCCGATTAAGTTGAGTTGTTAAGTCTCGCTCAGTAGCCCACGTTGTGGGAGGTAGGTCCGGATCTTTAGATTTGTACATAAAGTTTAGGGTAAAATACTATTTTGATCCCTGAACTTTAAAAAGTTTTTTACCATCCCTAAAATTTGTAAAGAGTTTTTCAGTAGTTTAGAGGCAAAAATATTGTTGAAAAAAGAACATTTTTTTTAATAATATAGGGATGAAAAATAAACTTTTCGTAAAGTTTAAGGACATAAATAAAACATGTTCAATAGTTTAGGGATGAAAAATGAACTTTTCAATAGTTTAGGAACAAAAAATAAACTTCTTAAAGTTTAAAGATGAAAAACAAACTTTTGATAAAATTCAGAGGCCAAAATAGTATTTTACATTAAAGTTTAATTTCTTTTGTAAAAAATAAAGAAATTAACGCAACTCATAGTGCATTTGTTGGATCATCCATCATCCATCATTAGAAGGCGAAACTGCCTTCCGAATGTGCGATGTCTTGGACTTGGGGAGGCAATTCGTGATGTGTGAGATATGCAATGTGCACAATTCTTTCTTTCGTAAAGATTTGGGATTGTGAATTATTTTCGTGAAAAATTCTCTGACTCTAGACTTATTGTAAGAAACGATATCTATTTGAAGTATTTAGATGCTTATTGTGTCCCCTGTCAATTGTGCTTAAAAATTGGTGCACTAAATCAACTAAGGTGAAATTGCCAGGTTTGTGCAATTGAATAAAATAGTCCACACAAATTAATTTTGTGCAATTTCCTTTTATTGTTTTGAAATATTTTATTTGATAAATTAGCAGTAAATTTGTCATTTGATGTTACTAGATGTTTGAGTGATTGTTTTAAGTATTTATGAATATTTTATTTTGGTCTTCATCTTCCTCGTCTCATTATTAGTGATTTTTCTGAGATTTTAAAGAAAATAAATTCATTGAGATTTTTAAGAAAATAAGTTCATTTTTGAGTTAAAAAAATTATTTACTTATGTATTCATTATTCATATAATGGATTATATTTTGGCAATATTTACACATTTTGTTTTTCAAAATTTTTCCTCTACCTTTTTATTTATTTATTTATTTATTTTTAAAAGTTAAAATTATCATGTATAAGGCTACAACCAACACTTCTATTTGGGATTAACCACCTATTTCCATTGTGTAGCTTCAAAGCCTTATTGAAAATTCTAAACTTAATTATGCATCCTTGCAATTTTGCGTGCAACATAAATTATATTTCCTAATTTTGTTTTATCTATATTTTTATCGATAGATGATATATTCTCAATGAGGAAAAGAATAAGGATCCTGAAATATACTAAAGTTTGTTCCCCCTATTCTTTCTTCTCTTCTCTATTCCCTCTTCGGTCTTAAAGTCTCATAAGAGTTGTTGAAGTAAATCTTTTGGACTTGATTCTCAAAAAATAAAATAAAAAAGTAAATCTTTTGGACTTTGATTTCAAACCGTTGTTTTGTTGAATTTTTTTATTAATTTTTTAGATACGTTTCCAATGTTTTGGATTGTAGGGAAATTTTTTTTTCCAATTTCTAACAAGGTTTTAAATGATGTACAACATGTTATAAATAATTGTTATTAAGAAATTAATATTTTCCCCAACTTACGTTTTGCATTCTTGTGAAAGCTTGAACTGTTTTTAGTTTTGCTATCTTCATATAAAACTTTTCTGTGCATTTCACATATTAGCAACTACTTAATTTTAATAACAACAAACATAAACATAATAATAAACAAAATAAAAATGGAATCATATCTATTCATATAGATATAGAAGAAAAGTTTTTCTATTGATTCAAACGTTGTACCTATAGGATACGAATAGAGAAAGAGGAAAGAAAAATGAAGATTTCACATAGTACTTGTAATCAATAAACAAAAACAAAATATTAAAACTAATAATGATGGTAATGACGATGGTGATACTTCTTGATTGTGATTTTGGATTTAAAGCAATAACCTTAATCATAAGCCTTCATTATTAATCTTACCCAATAATTATAGGTTGGGAAGGGTGCATCGGAATATGTATAATTAATTATTCTTTCATCATGCACTTTCGTCTTTAATAAATTGGACTTGAAATGTTAAACTCAACCAATGTGCTTGCCAATGGCAAATTGTATGGAATGGTTGCATTTGTATTTGAGAAATTAGACACCATGTACAATTAAAAAGGAGATTTGAATTGAAAAGCAAAGTAATTTTTATGGGACACTATTTTGTAAGAAATTCTTTGAATTTTAAAAATGTAAAACAAATATTACAACACTAGTTTTCATAATGGAGCGGAAATACGATTGGGTTGGTTCAACCAAGAAAGAAATGTGATTCTTTATGTTTAATTGGTCTGAGCTTGTAACTAGATAGTCTTGTCTACAAGACCCTATTGAAATTACAGTTGCCTTAATTAGCCTAAGTAAGTTTTTGAACTCTAAAAAGTTCTCATCAACATGAGTGGAGTAACACAAATCATAGAGATCTTCATTGTGGCTGCCTTAAATGATGATGTAATAATTTTCAATGACAAATTAGAAACAAGAATTTCCTAAATGAATAGGAAATGATGAAATACCTTGGCATTTGTCTGCTTCACCTTTTGCTGCTTCTTCAATATGAAGGATGCCAAGAGGAGGGTAATGACTCAGGGAGCAATCCTATAAAAAATATTAATGAGGCGGATGCATCTCCATAAATGTCTTCCTCATAAACCCCCAACCTTGTATTTTTTTTTTGTTTTTATTTTTCGAGGAATAAAATTGAACTCTTTTCTTCTACCTACACTTGGATGAACTCTAGTCAACCATAAAATATTTTTCATTGAGACAACAATTTCTCTTATGGTTAGTTCTATTTTTTAATTGATATATATCATTAATGAGTACTTTTTAGGGGACATAGTGCTATCAATAACAATACACGTAAACATAAACATAATAACTATAAAAATCAATATAAGATAAAAACTATTGATCACCCTAAAATTCCAATTGTTGGCTAATTTATCTTTGATTGTAGAATGAAAATATTATTTTGAGTTAAAAAAGAATAAGATTAAAACTAATGATAGTAATAATACCTCGTGATTGTGATTGTGATTGTGATTGTTCTTTTAAGCAATGCCCAACAGCCTCCATCAAATGTTATTCCATATATATATAAAGCCAAATTGAGAGAAAATTTAATTGGATTTCAACTGTAGGCTAATTTTGTGCCTTGTGTCTACTTAATTTTTTTAATTTTTGTGACAAGTGAGTTAATGAGTGAAAAATACTAAGAGTCCAATATTAATGAACTATAAAAAAATAAAATGAAAACGAATCATATATTTACTTAAGAAAAACCACCACATGCTCTATCTTATTAAAATTAGAATAAAAATGATCATAAGTAGTAATGTTTAAACTTAAGCAGTAATTTTAACATCCATCTACCTTGAACTTCCTTACCTCACTGTAAGTTCTTCCCAGGCTACTTCAAGGTTAGAGCAATCTAAGACAGAAAAGAACTAATGAGATCTCTCAAGGTCTTTGCTTGAAGGTTAGAACAAGCTAAGCTAGATAAGAATGTGTATTAGACGTAAGCTCTCTTGTTTCCTTTTGTAGTTGCATGTAGTTCCTTGCTTGTAGCGTTAGAGCACAATGTATTGAATTATAACCCATTACCTCTAGAAGCACTGCTGACATTGAATTTGAACCTTCTCAGAGGAGGTCTACTCCATCTTACGGCCATATATCGAAGAGTTTTCGGCTTAACGATTGGAATACCCAACACTTCTTGCCTAATATTTATTTATTTATTTTTATAATTTTATTAATTATATTCTTTTGATAAAAAAAAAATGTGTTTATATTTAAATTCATCCATGCGTATACATGGATTGTAATTTAGATAGTAAAAATGAATAATGAAGATTCAATGTGATATTAACATATCCAGTGAAAAAGCATCAAGAATGAAATTAGATAGATAGAAAATGTACCATTGTAGTAATGGGATATTTTAGAGATTTTTTTTTTTTTTTTTTCTTTCCAACTCCATTAAAAACAAAATTGGTGATTGTTACTCATGGTCTCTTACTCTTTTTTTTTTTTTTTTTTTTTGAGAATCAACGTAGTGCCTTTTATTCAATAAATACCGTCAAAGTTTGCTAAAACACAAGAATGAAACTGTGGTAGAACATCCTCCATCCACACACTATAATTTGAAACATTTAAAGCAAAACGAGCTAAAACATGAGCAACCATATTACCCTCTCTCTTTACATGAGAGTAGTGTAATTTACTAAAACATCTAACCATAACAACTCCAAACCCTAATATTTGCTCCCTATTGAGTAGTGCACCATCAAAATTGACATTTACCATGTCCAAGATAGGAGCTCTCCAAAGAACTCGGATCGGTGTGGACTGTGGTAGAGAAGGTTGCTGCATCGCCTGGAATTCCGTTAGGAGTTCTTTGGCCATGTTTGCAAGCTGATTTGGACTGCAACAAGGTTGGTTGGTTCTGACTCGATTCCGGTGGGTCCATATTTTCCAAACCATGACCGAGAACAAAGTGATTTTCTCGTCCATGAAAGCTACGCCCTGACCCTTACTATCTCGGATTACAACTCCTACACCCACATAATTTTGTTCTTGGAAAATAGCTTCGTTAGAGTTCACCTTCAGAATCGGCCATGGAGGTGGTTTCCAGATGGCACGATGTGGAGGTTGATTGGACTGATCCGGCTCATTACCCTTCATTGCTGTTGTTGAGATTTTTTCCTTGTTTGGAATCTAGTTCGAATTTGGTCCGGATTCATTTGAGACTGACTTCCCGTTTGGAGTAAATGCAGCCTCTGTTTGTAACGTCTTCCCCATACACACGGTTACAGCATTTAATGGCTCTCTACATTTATTATGGTAATCACGTGACATCCCAAAGTGTGTAGCCGAGCCCCCATCAGTAGACAATATCTCCCCCTTATTTCGTGCAATCAATTTCTCATTATTTCCATCCAAAATAATCCCCATATCACGCTGATTATTCCCTAAACCAACTGTGGGATTTATTTGAGGAGAATTTAACGTGTGAGGAAAATACTCCCCCTCATTAACCTTTTAACCGTTATCGGGCTGTAGTTGTGAATTCAAACCTGCCATTAATTGCTCTGAAACGTCTGCATTAATGCCCTCTCCACCATCCTCAGCCTCCATCGGAGCAATAACCTCCATCGGCGCCGCCTGCACACTGATCTCCCCCTCCGTGTTTTCAGCTCTACTCCCCGAACCACCACCCTTATCTTCCTCTAAACCCGACTTATCATAGAATCCAAGAAGCTTTAGGAAGAACGTAGCAGCTAATATAAACTTGTTAACTCTTGTAGCTTTAGGAAGAACAATACCAGCATTCTCTTTTTCCGACAGAGAGAGTTTACCCCAAGACCTTGAGAGTTCATCCATAATGATTGTCCCCACCAACTTGCAAATCAAAAAAGAAAGGACTGTTTCCCACCAACCCACAAAAAAACCCCACAAGCTTCACAAGTACCTTAGCACTTGGAAGGACTAAACACACTTACGAAGAGGGACAAAATTTTCCACAGCCAAAGAGAAGATGAGAGCCACCTTTCTTAGCGACATGGTCTCTTACTCCTAATTAAGCTGTCACCAAAATCACGAGTGCACTATAGTTTGGTTTATAAGATTTATATAACAAATATATTACTGTTCCGTTTGGGTAGAGAGATATATACCATTCCTACTACAATTAATTTGGAAAAACTATTCATTAGTATTTTGAATTCCATTAAAAATGAAATTGGTAATTGTTACTCATTTTGTTGTTGTTTTTTTTTTTTTTTTTTTTTTTTGTTTTGGTAAATAAGGATAATTTATTCAGGAGAAGAAAAAGAGGGACTAGGGACCCTGTCCGTTGGCATTAACTAATGTCCAATCTAGAATAGAGTTGATGGGTCAGAGACTTTCACTTGCCAAGTTATACAAAGAGATGCCGAGCATGCCCAATTGTGGGCCAAACCATTAAATGAGCGCTCGAATGGACCAGTCTAAGCGTGAGATGGGCTTGATCACAACACCAATTACAACTTCCACATCACCTTCACCGCGAGTAAGGCTACCATAGCTTGGGCTTGAAGCAGAGGAAGATGTGACAATGTTTATAGTGACTCTTTTATATTGGAGTAAAAAACATTCGGTTCTACCAAAAAAAAAACATTTGGAAAGAAGACCAATGTTCTAGGGCAAAATGGGTAAATATCCTTAAATTTAAAACGATGTAGCAAAATTCCCCTATTTCAAAACTATTAAACAAAATATCTCTATTTTTGGAATTCGATTTTAACAAAATCAAGTTACAAGTAGATCGAACTCGACATTAGCAATGTTGAGTTCTTTGCATATTTTGTCACTTAAAATTTTTTGAAAATTTCAGTGAAACTCGACATTATTAATGTCGAGTTCTACTTAAAAATATACTTAAAACTCGATTTTAAGGATATTGAATTTTACATAGAATTCGATTTTGTTAAAATCGAGCTCCAAAACAAGGGTATTTTGCTAAATAGTTTGGAAAGTGTGGTATTTTGCTACATAGTTTTAAAATTAAAGGTATTTACCTATTTAGGCCTGTTCGATTGCTTTGAACTTTGAAGCAGGGAGGGTGAGGTCTACTACTTTGAAGCAGTTGATTTCTTCTATCTTGGAGATATTTGGAGTTCAGGAGATGAACCCATGTCTTATCTGCCTAAGAGATCAAGGCTTTATTTAGATCATCGGTTCTTCTAAGGCCAAGACCTTCAATTGATTTAAGTTTAAAAAGTGAAGACCATGCTCTCAGGTATGCTGTCTATTTTGTAATATGAAAGTTCATTTGTTATTGGTATATGTGCCACATATTATTTAGCAATTTTTGGAATAGACATTAACACCTAATAAGCCAAAACCTTTGTGTTAGAGAGCTAAAGCATCCTTAAGTGTACCAAGTAGAGAGTCTGGTTTAATGGTTTACTTCTTATATTATAGAGAATTTGGAATAATTGGAAATTGGTTATTACCTGCTCGAGCACTGAGGTATAGTGTAGAGCCCTCTCCAATAAAACTTATGAACTTCTATGGCTTCATTGGCTCCTAGTTGATGCAAATTGGGTTGGTGATCCTACCACTAGCTATTGTTTTTTGCTTGGTACCTCCCTTCCAAGTGTAGTAAGAAGCAATATATATGCCATTGCCCGCTCCAACATAGAGGTTGCATATAGAGCCCTCGCCAATGCCACTTCAAAACTGTTATGGCTTCAATGGCTCTTAGCCCATTCGGATGCTCATCACACGACTAGCACCCATATCGACTATGACAATTGGAGTGCCATCCATATTGCTCCACGAGCCTACCAAACACATTGACATCAATTGCCACTTCATCTGTCACTATCTTCACCATAATAGCATTCACTTGAAATTTGTCTCGTTTGAAGATCAACTTGTTAATGTGTTCACAAAATTTCATCCACCTAGCAGTCTTTGTGATCTCATTTTCAAAATAAAAAAATAAAATAAAATTAAAAAAAAAAAAAAATCCTGGAATACAGAAATATTTCAGTTAAATTGTGTAAGATAAAATTCAATAAATTCTACTGCTTCTCTAATAAAAATTTCATGTGCAGTGATTTAGAATATTCATTCAGTTCAATTAAATAATCACAACATGATTATGTTTAACACATGCTACCTATCGACCTTGAGCCACTGTAATAGTAACGTTGTTAACAGAGCATATATTTTGGCTGTTTTGAGAAGACTTCGTATCTAAGTCCATCTGCCTTTCAGTGTATGCTGGTTTCTTTGGACGAGATAGATCAACAATTTCACTTTTAAGCATAGAAACAGAAACAGATGCAGTTGGCCTATCTTTAGCAAGTTCTTGCACACACAACAATCCGACATGTATGCATCTCAACATTTCCATTTCAAAGCATGGTTCATATATCATCGGGTCTATTAATGCTACAATGTTGTCTGCATTCCACAATTTCCATGCCTGGAAAATGAAAAAAAGATAGAAATTGTTTGCACAAATACCGAAAATTATTGAAAGAAAAACAGAGCAATGGAGGTTTTTAAAAGTGAGGCAATAAGATGACTTACTAGTCCTAAAAGGGTCAGGGACTGCTCTTCATCATAAAAGCAAGTAATTCTTCTTCTACTAACTATCTCTAGTAACAACACTCCAAAACTGAAGACATCTGATTTCTCGGAAAATCGCCCTTCTATTGCATATTCAGGGGACATATAACCACTAAATTCCAACAATAAAACACATCCAGATCTTATCATCTCATATATTAGTATTGGTAACAAATTAAATTTAACAAATCAAGTGTACTTACTACGTTCCGACGACCCTTCTAGTATCAGCCTGGTCTTCATTACCTCTGAAAATCCTGGCCGTACCAAAATCTGATATTTTTGGATTTAGTTCTTTATCCAACAAGATGTTACTTGCCTTTAGAGCTCTATGAATAATTCTTAATCTAGAATCCCTATGAAGGTATAGCAAACCTCGACCAATTCCTTCAACAATGTTGAAGCGTTTTGTCCAATCTAGCAATTCATTTTTTTGTGGATCTAATGTATTTAATCAAAATAAAACAAGAGAAAGAACGTGAGAATTAAACTTTCAAGATGAATGAATATGAAGTTTGCAAAAGTTTATTTGGTAAAATTCATCAGAAAATTATGTTTCAACTGAAGTACCACAGCAAAGAATATTGTTCCATTATCTCATAACACAATGACAAAATATTTCTATTAAAAAAATAACATCTAATTTGAGTCAAGGCACAAATCTGTTATATAACTCTAGTCCAGGTTCATTGTTTCTAATCGATGCTACATAGAATCTAAGTAATGTAATTATAATTAATCTTATTTGGAGTGCAAACAAAGAAATCATAATTTAAGTATTGTAACATAGTTTACTTACTGTTAGTTTAGAATTGAGTCTAGTATAAATATTCTTGTTCGCTGTAATACATAGAGTTTAATAACAGAGATTTAGCCATCAAGAGCTTCTGTTGTGGATGTTAGTCTCTAAGGCTAAACCACGTTAACTCCAGATTTACTAATACCGTGTAAAAAGAGAGCAAAATTAAATTGATGCATATTAGAAAATATGAAAAAGACAAATAAAGAAAGAAAGAGAAAAAGAAAGAACAACGGGAATTAACACGGTGCACGTACTATAGTAGGATTAGGAGTACTGTACAAGGACTCTGAGTAGGATTGGATATAATAAACTCGTATTAGAGGTTTATAATAGACTTGTGACTAGGATTGGCCCTTAACATCTTTAGCAATTTCTATGCACGAAATTATAAAATTAAAAAATTAAAAGGTGAAATATTCTTGTAAAAAAAAGGGAATCAAAATTAACTAACCGAATAGAAATGCATCCAGACTTTTGTTTGGCATGTATTCATAGACCAACATCCTCTCTTCTCCTTCAACACAACAACCAAGGAGCTTAACAAGATTCCGATGTTGGAGTTTAGATATTACCACCACCTCATTCATAAATTCTTCTAAGCCTTGTCCAGAGGTTTTGGAAAGTCTTTTTACAGCAATTTCTTGTCCATCTATTAACTTTCCCTGCGAATAAAACTCAAATAATTAACTACATATTCAAATTATTAACTACATAATTAACTACATATTCAAATAATGAACCATTACCCTATATACAGGACCAAATCCACCCTGACCAAGCTTGTTAGATTGATGGAAGTTGTTTGTTGCACTCGCCAGCTGCTCAAAATCAAATAGTGGTAGCTCCTGGACTTTAACTTGGTTCAAATTGTCTCCAAGAATGTTTTCTCTTGGAAATTGTTTATGTGCTTCTCTGTTGAATAATAAAATCCCATTTGCTTTGTTTCTCCTTGCTGATTTTTACTACATTGTGAGTAATTTCTAATATATAGAAACATTTCCTAGTCCGTTCTGTTGTTACTTATAGTGGAAATATTACCTTTATGTTTAGCCATCCACCTCCACAATATGAATATGCAGACTGAAGTAAAAACTGTTCCTATGATCACGGTGATTCTGACTATTTTTATCACGTGTCCCTCTGAATCTGTAAATCATAAAAAAGTATTAACTTCGCAATACCTAACAACTGGACCAGCAGTACAAAACAACTCACCGAGTTCTGAATAGGCAACACGAATGTAAAGATCAACTCCACCGCTGCAGAATTTCTGTGCGTCAATTAAGCTTCTAGTCCATGACATACAACCCGTGCCAATATCATATGCATAAGCTATACAAGAACAATTCTGTAAACACTGCTGTCTGCAATAATCTTCATGAGCAGGTGACGAAGTTGTGAGGTCTGGCACCTTCATCATTTTCAGTTTCAAAAACCCATCCATTTTGTCGGCTTCACCACCAGTACTGTTCACCCTCTCACACTGCAATGGTGTCCTCCTCACACATCCACCAGTCCAATTTCCGCTACTCCATTCTTCTGTGTTCTTTGGCTCAAACCCAGGTAAACAGCTGCAAATTGGTGAACTTTGTGAGTTACAGCTTCCAAATTCCCCACACGTACCATAAACATCACACTCACTCTGAACAGCATTCCACACAATCCCCCAATCTTCTTTCTCATTATCCCAATATCTTTCCACTATATCTCCTTCGGTAGTCAGGACATAATGAAGCAAAGAATCGGTCACATAAGAACAACTGAAAGAATATGTTCCATCTTGATCCACTAAGAGACTAAATCCATCGTGAAACACCGTATATGTTTCTGGTGTTCCAATAAAGATCCTAGTGTTCCATGGACCACTACGCCAATGGGGGCTACCCTCTTTCCAAATGAATATTTGAGGAAGACTTTGAGGTTGAATACCACAAGAGAAGCTTCCAATGGATGGATCAGAGTGGCTTTTCCATGATGTGAACTGCACTTTCTCACCCGTTCTTACATTGGTGCTAAATTTCATTGTTTGCAAGAGTGTATCAGAAGGATTTTGGAAACTCTCCCATAATTTTGTCCCTGTAGTGTTTTCTCGCAAGACTAGGTTCCCCGAATCTGAAAGCTGGGCACTTGAATTGACAACAGAGTTCATAACATTTGACGACCAAAGAATCTCCTTTCATCCGTTTAATAGTACAAGATTTTCATCCTCAGATATAGTAAGAACCCCAGAAGAATCCTTGAGGGGTTTATCTCTGTTAGCTACCCATTGGGCAGGTAAAACAAATTTTTTATTAAACCATATACCGAGGTAGCGATTGGTAGAATTTACTGGGCTGAAGAATCCCAGTTTGAAAGCTCTCCCATTGGAGATAATGTAGTTAGGATCTTTGATGGGTTGAAAAGATGTGATGGTGTCTTTGGCAGAGCCAGAATCCAAACAAAAGCAATATAGTAAGACTAGAAGAACTGACATTCTTGTATTTCGAACAAGAGTCCCACAACTTGTTCAATGATTCTGGTTTGTGTAAATTTGTGGGGATGCCCCAACTCATTCAACCGTTGTTTATAGATGCCTATCCCCCAATATTGGTGGACTAACGAACGGGTTTTCTATAACGACAGCCGTTGGATGATTCTGGTTTGTACAATTACCCCACATACATAATGTACAATAATTCTTGGTTGGTGAGAATGATGATTTTGAATATCGGAAGAATTAAATGCCTCTTTTCCCACGTATGTCGTACAAAGATTCTGGTTTGTGACTTGTGAGAATCATGATGTTGTTGGATGCTATTGCTTCTTTGAAATCTCTCGTAAGCTATTGACTAAAAATTTGGACTTCCTATTCCTGAAGGGGACCCGCCTCTTTTTTTCTTTTCTTTTTTCGTTTTTCTTTCTTATATTCAAGGTGCAGCGGACTCAAATCCAGGATAACATATATTTGTATCAAATTCATAAAAGTGTGTGAATAACCACTTAAAAGTTCTAAATATTATCTCAGTTTTATTTTTTATGAACAAAGTTCACCTTCAAAGAAAATTCATCTAATCCATTCCATGGCCATTATTAAAACTATTCACTTGTTCTTTTGTTATGCTAAATACCAATCTTTGATCGAAGAAATCACATCACAATCTCACTAAAGAAAATCCATAGTTACTTCATGGGTGTGTTTTCTAATAATTTTTGTTATGTGGTAGTGCAATAGACATTTTAAGGAGTAGATGTCAATGATAGTTATAAATCAAATACTAAATAGTAGAAATTATTATGATTGATAAGTCCCAACCGGCTTAAAGAAAGTTTTAAAGTCATGGTGCATTATTGAATATTTTAATATTTAAATTGAATATTGTAAAAACTAAATGAAAAGTAATATAAGAAAAAGAATAATAACATGACTGATGAAATATTGGCTCAATAGGAGTATAACAACATTAAATGCTACACTTTCCTTTCATTTTTTCTATATAGTATTAGTCACAATCACATGTGATGCATGAGAATATATAACTATTTTATAATGAGGTGTAATATATAAAAAACAAAAATTGCTTCAAGTATTTTATTATTATTATTTTTTTTTTAACAACTTCTACAAGTACCTTTTTTCTATTTTTAACTCTACAGATATATCATTCCATTGTTGTGTTTGATTAATATTTTTTTGAAGCAATCCGTATTCTTCTAAGTTCTATTATAGTGTTTTATATTTGCCTAATATATAACTAAACTTTATAAATTTCAAATTTATCTTTCAAATTTCACATCTCTTAAGAAACAAAGAGATTATCATGAAAATCAAAACTCATCACAAAATTACAATGTTATTGTTAGGACATATGTCACTATTTTATGTAATTGGCTAATCATTTGACAAAATGCACTTTACTTGTAATTGAGTAGATCTATGATGTGTTTAATGCTTCAAGAAACCTTGCTTCAAGTTCAAGTGTTAAAGTTTGCAAGTTTGTCCAAGAATCAAGTCAGAAAGTGTTGTTCATTAAAACTCGACAGATAGCATCTATTGAGATTTAAAGAGAGCTGTTTCAGCCTGAGGCTCGACAGCTGCTTGACAGATAGGGTATATGTCGAGGTTTATGAAGTTCAGTTTTTCAAGATTGTTTTTCATCCAATCTGTGAGTATGTGTTTAGGCTTTCTTTTCTCACAACCCTAAACATATATAAGGATTATTTTAAAGGCCGTCAAAGGTTGAACAATTGCACAAGTGTGAAGCAAAGTCTTGTTCATGCAAATTGTGACCGGAGACAGAATTTGCCCTAATTCATCTTTCTCTTCAAGAAGCTGTTGTGTTTGTATACCGTAGGGTTTTGTGACCAAGCAACTTCATGATCTTCATCGTCTGGATGAACTGAAGAACTTTGCAACCAACATCCTTCTCAAGTTGGTGATTAAGTCGCGTATTGGGATCCGTGCAATTGGTAGTCACATACTGGGAGCCGTGCATTGAAAAGGAGAGATTGTCACTACTAAACAAGTCCAATTGGGTATTAGGGTAAGGGTTCAACTATAGGTTGGTATAAGGTACTAGAATTATTTTTCTTGTAACCGCTTGTTGTGATAATAGTGAATTCTCGGGAGTAGTAACCATAAAATCACTCAGTGAGATTTTTGCCTCGGAAATTTTCACCATTCATAAACAAATCACCATGTCAATCATTTCCAGTAGTCACTTCAAATTTTTATACTGTTTGAAAATCTCTTTAAAAACCCACCCATGTTTTGGGGGGGGCGGGGGGGGAATGAAAGTCCTTTAATAGGACCCATTGTACAACTCCCACATGGCCACATGATTATGGTTTGTGACAATAATGATTTTTATTTTTTGATGACAGGAGCCGTGATTGATTCTTTTTCCCACATATATAGTACAAATATTCTAGTTTGTATGCATCACGATTTTGAATGCGAGGAGCAGTTATTTTGCTTCTTTTCCCACACATTTCTTTGAAATCTCTCGCAAAAGCTGAAAACTACAGACTTTTCATTACTGAAAGGACCGCGACCATATTGATTAAACATGAAACATTGCTATCCCATATCTTGATAAAGGTAAAACACGAAACATTTGCATCCCATAAGTTGACTAAAGCGTGAAACAGTTGGATCTGTGTCCGTGAGCTGAGGATCACAAATTGAGATTCGGTTGCAGTACTATTGCACCATGATGAAAGTTAAAAAGTTCAATCCTTGAAAAAAGTTCCCTATAGTTATAATTTTTCTCTCCTATATTAATGGTAAATTGTATCATATTCATATCCATGATTACATAGTTATTTTCTATATAATATCTCACTTTTAGATATTTTTTTTAATGAAACAGTTCACCTCCAAATAAAATTCTTCCATTAATGATGATTGATAAAACTATTCGTTTTGTTTAATCACATGATTTATTTAATCAATAAATCATTTTATGAATGACTAAGAAAACCTTGTTGGTTTAAAAATTACCTTAAGAACACACATGGTTTAAAGTGAAAATTGAGTTGGCGTTTGTCATAGGGTCTTAGGAAAGGAAAACATTCACACTCAAAAACACGTAAGCCTGAGTAATCGCAATGGAAGTTGAAAAGGTTTTTGTAAGGAGAAACATAGTCCAGCCCTTTAGTTAAAAAACGATATATTAGATAAACAGCGTGTTGACGTTGGGCCCTGTGTGGCTTGAATTGCCAAGCCCAAGTCAACATAATACCTAATACTTGTTGTATTAGGAGTCCTAGTGTTGCCGACTTTGATATATATATATATATATATAAATATATATATTAGGTTTGTGAGAGAGAGTAGCCGTGTGATTAGAGAATTCCAATTAACCTAGTGAGCAGCCGCATGAGAGAAAATAGAGAAAAGAGAGGCAGCTAGCTTCTATTCTTATTGTTTCCGTGAGAGAGTGCTAGGGTGTAATTGGGATTTAGGTTTCTTGAGAGTGTTATTGTGCACTATTGTATCTCCCTAATTTTATAGTGAAATTTCTCCGTCGTCTCCGTGGAGGTAGGTAGTTTGCCGAATCACGTAAATTCTTGTGTTCTTTGTGTGTACTTGTTATTTAATTTCCGCTTATTTACTGTTATTAATTTGAGTCCTGGGGTGCTATCTGCACAACAAGTGGTATCAAAGCAAGGTTAGGATTCAATCCTTTGAATACAGTAAAGATGTCAAGCACAAAGCATGATGTAGAGAAGTTTTGTGGTAAGGGAAATTTTTCTCTTTGGCAAAGGCGGATGAAGGATCTCCTAATTCAACAAGGAGTTCACAAGGCCTTGCTTGGGAAGGAGAAGAAACCGGAAATGATGAAGGATGTAGAATGGGTAGAGATGGATGAGAAAGCAGCTAGCGCTATTCATCTAAACCTAGGTGATGAGGTCATTCACAACATCCTAGAAGCAAAGACCGCAAAGGAGGTTTGGGAAAAACTAGAAGGTCTTTATATGAGAAAAAATCTGACGAACAAATTGTACGTGAAGAAGCAACTATATAGTTTGCATATGAAGGAGGGTTCTGATCTGTTGGAGCATCTCAACACATTTAATATGTTGAACACCCAACTGTCAAGTTTTGGGGTGAATTATGAGGATGAAGATAAAGCATTACTCTTGTTAGCGTCGCTTCCTACTTCTTTTGATCATCTAGTGACAACGTTGATGTATGGGAAAGAGACTATAGTACTCGAGGAGGTGACTAGTGCTCTCTTGTCACACATAAAGATGAAGCAAGATGGTAATGGCTCTCAGGGTGATGGACTTATTGTAAAGTCTGAGTCAAGTAATAGGGGTAGAAGTAGGTCAAGAGGACGGAACTCCAACAGGAACAGATCACAGTCTAAATCACGTGCAAAGAAAGATGTAGAGTGCTTTTATTGTCACAAGAAAGGGCACTACAAGAATCAGTGTAAAGAATTAAAAGAGCATTTACAGGAGAAGAAGAATGGAAAGAAGCCCCTAGAATCAGCTAGTGTTGCTGAAGAAACATCAGATGACAGTGAAGTTAGTGCAGATTTACTTTCAGTTTCATCAAGTAATAACGTTCTATTGGAATCTTGGGTTTTAGATTCAGCATGCTCTTATCATATGACTCCAAAGAAAGATTGGTTTGACACGTATAAGCCTTACAACGGTGGTATGGTCCAAATGGGTAATGATGCTACATGCCCAGTTATTGGGATTGGTACCGTGAAGATCAAGATGTTTGATGGAGTTGTGAGAGTTCTTAGTAATGTCAGACATGTTCCAGATCTTAGAAAGAATTTGATTTCTTTAGGAGTATTGGATGATTTGGGCTATTCATACTCATCAAAGGGTGGAATCATGAAGATTACCAAAGGTACTTTGATGGTGATGAAGGGACAGAAAGTAAGCACGCTTTACAGATTGATTGGGAACACAGTTGTAGGAAGAGTTGCAATCACCACTCCGGTGGAGTCCAGCACTGACGGCACAAAATTATGGCATATGCGACTTGGCCATATTGGTGAACGTGGCATGTTAGAGCTGCACAAGAGAAATTTATTGAAAGGGGTGAAGACATGCAAGCTAGACTTCTGCAAGTATTGTGTGTATGGGAAGCAGCATAGAGTCAGTTTCAAGACAGACTCTCATATAAGTAAGGGTGTTCTTGAATACATTCATTCAGATGTTTGGGGTCCAGTATCAGTTTCTTCTCGTAGCGGTGCTCAGTATTTTGTCAGTTTCATTGATGACTACTCTAGAAAGGTATGGATTTATTTTATGAAGCATAAGTCTAATGTGTTTGACATATTTAAAAAGTGGAAAGCACAGGTTAAGAATCAGACTGGCAGGAAAATAAAATACCTTAGAACAGATAATGGACTAGAGTATAGAGATAAAGAATTCATAAAATTTTGTGAATTAGAAGGCATTACTCATCACTTCACAGTTAAAGGAACTCCACAGCAGAATGGGGTTGCAGAGAGAATGAACAGAACCTTAGCAGAAAGAGCCAGATGCATGAGATTAAATGCAGGGTTACCTAAGGTGTTCTGGGCAGAGACAGTTAACATAGCAAGCTTCATTATTAATAGATCTCCATCATCAGCCATAAATTTCAAGATTCCAGAAGAGGTTTGGTCAGGTAGACCAATTGATTATTCGAGTCTAAAAATCTTTGGTTGTCCAGCTTATGTGCATGTGCAGAGTGGAGAGCGTTCTAAATTGGATTCGAAGTCAAGAAAATGCGTATTTCTTGGTTTTGAAAAAGGTGTTAAAGGCTACAAGCTTTGGGATCCAATCTCAAAGAAAATGGTGACCAGTAGAGATGTCATATTTGATGAAGCCTTTATGTTGAAACAGAATGAAGCAGAGACATGTGATGATAGTCCACAGGAGAAATTAACTGTTAAGGTGGAGTTTGACAAGAATAGTTCATCCAATGATAAGGGTGATGCTGAGATTGATCCACAACAGCAACAAGAAGAGTCTTATTCAATTGCTAAAGGTAGAGAGAAGAGGGTTCACAAAGCACCACATAGATATGGCTTTGAAGACATGGTTAGTTTTGCTCTCATAACTAGCAGTGTAGACTCATTGTCTTCCAGGGATGTAGAAGAGATGGGGTCACTACAAAAGAATAAGATTTGGGAATCCTCTAGTATGTTGACTAAGTTAGTTCCAACAGACAAGTTCAAGGGCTACTTGGACTTGATTGATGTTTGCAGCTTGTAAGCCTTTAAGGGCTAAGGTGGAGGCGATGGAGGAGTTTGCTCGTGTAGCTTGATCAATTCAAGCCAAGGTGGAGATTTGTTGACGTTGGGCCCTGTGTGGCTTGTATTGCCAAGCCCAAGTCAACACAATACCTAATACTTATTGTATTAGGAGTCCTAGTGTTGCCGACTTTGATATATATATATATATATATTAGGTTTGTGAGAGAGAGCAGCCGTGTGATTAGAGAATTCCAATTAACCTAGTGAGCAGCCGCATGAGAGAAAATAGAGAAAAGAGAGGCAGCCAGCTTCTATTCTTATTGTTTCCGTGAGAGAGTGCTAGGGTGTAATTGGGATTTGGGTTTCTTGAAAGTGTTATTGTGCACTATTGTATCTCCCTAATTTTATAGTGAAATTTCTCCGTCGTCTCCGTGGAGGTAGGCAGTTTGCCGAACCACGTAAATTCTTGTGTTCTTTGTGTGTGCTTGTTATTTAATTTCCGCTTATTTACTGTTATTAATATGAGTCCTGGGGTGCTATCTGCACAACACAGCGCAATTGAAGTATTTATATACACAAAAACTAGTTTCCATTCCAACCTGTGCCAGAAAAGTGAGGCCAGTATCACAACGTGTCTATGTTTTCATACGGCGAAACCTTTTTGTTTTGGGTTGTGAAGGCAGAACATGCGATGAAAAATTCAATTACTATAAATTTGATATTCTCCTCAAGCAAATCCATAATTTTTCCACACAAATAACTTCTCTCTCTCTCTCTCTCTCTCTCTCTCTCTCTCTCTCTCTCTATATATATATATATATATTCTTTATTTTGATGGATTTTTATTTCTTTATTGAATCTCTACTTATGTTAATAAATTTTTGTGTTAAACTTTACTTTGGGCTTGTGTGATTTGGTTGAGTCTTGATTTGTTATCTTCTTTTTTTCATTGTTAGATGTTATCCTATAACATTATATAGTATATAATAATATAAAGTCATTCTATTATGCATTATGACTTGAATAATTTGCTTTTTTTAATATTAATGATTTTTTTTTAATATATCTAACTTGTGTTGATATATATATATATATATATATATGTTGGTGTTGTATTTTTTATTTTTTATTTTTTTGATATAGGTGTTGTATTTTTTGAATAACTCGTCACCCACATGTCTCTCTCTCTTTCTCTCTCTCTCTCTCTCTCTCTCTCTCTCTCTCTCTCTCTCTCTCTCTCTCTCTCTCTCTCAATGTTGGTTTGAGTTAATTTTTAGATATTTGTAAGTGAGAATTTGAGTTTATATTTAAATACAATCCACATGGTGATGTATTCGAATGTGTCTATCAGTTATTTGAGTGATATCATCAATTTTAAATTTGTGATAAAGTTTGATTATCATGATAATATGCTTAAGAGAATGAGAAATTTAAGAAATTAATTTGAAACTTAAAAAAGTTTAGTTGTAACAAAATAAAGAAGGAAAACATAACACATTATAGCAAAAGTTAGATGAATATGAACCACTTCTTTTCTTTTCTTTTTTTGCTAAATAATGAATATGGACCACTTCAAAAAAGAATAATATTAATCAATATATCTAAGTTTCTTTAAAAAAAAAAAAAAAACACACAAACTCACGTACACACAATCACACCCAAAATAATATTATCATATAGTTTTAGAGATATAGAGATCAAAAATACTTTTAAAAATAGTTCAATTTTTAAGGAGCACAAATTGTCTTCAATAAATTTAGAGATTAAATTATATATTATACTACTTTACAAATAATTATATATTCTCATGCATCATGTGGGTCTGCAACTAGTTTATATCTGTAAATAGCTAAAAGTTGAAGTCTAGCATTTATTATTACTACTCTCTCATTGTGCCACATCTTCCATCTATTCCCCACCCTCTATCTTTTTCTTTTAACTTTTCTTCATCTAATTAATTTCTCAACTTATTGTTATGCTTTTTGTAACTTTTTCCCCTCCCATTTACCTTTTTATCTCCCTACTACTCTCTACCTTAATGTCACTCTTTCAATTAGATATTTTTATTTCTATCCTCTTACTATAAATTTGCCATTATCTCTCTCATTCTATGCATATTGTTCCTACACAAGAACAAATATTTCTCTCTCTCTCTCAATTATTTTTTTTTTCTGGTGGATTTTTTATTTTCTTAAATCTCTATTTTAGGTTGATAAATTTTTGTGTTCTTTAGAACTCTACTTTGGGTTTATGTGATTTAGTTTTATATTTTTAAGTTATTCTATTTTTTTTTCTTTGATTGTTTTATGTTATCTTATTGCATTGTAAAAATAATATATAATGTTTTTTATTAATATATCTTTTATTTTTACTATTTTTCTTCTCTTCTATATATATATATATATTTATATATATTATAAATTTTCTATTTTGTCACACATTCTCTCTTGAAAAAGTAATTATTCTCTCTCTCTCTCTCTCTCTCTCTTTCTCTCTCTCTATTTTTTTTTTCTTGCAACTCTACTTTAGGTTGATGAATCATTGCATTTTCCATAACTATATTTTGGATTAATATGTTTTGGTGTTGTGTTTTTAAGTTCCCCATCACAATCACTCTTTCTCCCTCTCATAGCTTTGGTTTGATTTTTGTTTAAGTTAATACTTTGTTATTTTAAAAGTGAAAATTTAAATTTTTATCAAAAAACAATCTTAGCTATGCGTTTGAATGTGTCTACGAATTATTTTAGTAATATCAAGTGTAAATTTTTTTTTTTTTTTTTTTTTTTTTTGCCGTAAACCCACTCATGGTTTGGCCAGTTTTCACTAAGCCTATCCGTGATTAAAAAGTTTCACTTAACTCACCTAAGATTTCCTCCGTTAGACATCCGTAACCCACCTCACCATTTTCACTGTTAAAAAAAATAACAAAAACAAAAACAAAAACAAAGAAATCAAGATCTAAAGTTAGGGTTTTGTAAAAATTATTATTCTCATTCCAACCTTAAAGCTCTTCCTTACAATAGTTACAAGAATCAAGAATGAAACAAATCCTAGCCTCAATTTAATCCTTTCATGTGAGAGTGAGTGAGTGGAAATTTTTTTTCTATCTGTCTTTTCCTCACAACCTACTATTTGTTAGAAATCTCCTTCTATCTTTCCCTCTCTCCCTTTCAATTTTCTCTCAACTAAACCAAATTTTCCTGTCTTCTCTCTTCACTCCCTCATCTCCAGTTGCCATGACCAACCACTAGCTTGGTTGCTCCACCGTTTATCGCTACCGATAGTCTTTGTTGGTTGTGCCGCTTGAACTTAACTCATCTTTCTATCTTTTTCATTACAAGAAACCCACAATCGAAGTTCTTTCTCCACCAATCTGCCATGGATGAGTTCAAGTTCGCTAGGTCCGCTATTCATTGCCGCCGTTCTCAAAGTGGTTCTATGGTTGTGTGTTCTTTTATTTTGTCTCGAAGTATATCATGATGATGATTTGGATATTGGAAGTCTTGGGTTCTAAGTTGGTTGCTTTTTGGAAATGGTGGTGGTGGTCGTTTTTTTGTATTTGGATTTGGATTTTTTAGGGTGTGTTTGATGAGATGTGGCTGTTTATTTGGGTTTGTGGGTTGTATGGCTTGACTGGTGGTGTGGATGGTGGATAATGGCAGAGATTGGATTTGCAGGTCATAATGCTTTGCAAAGGTACTCTTGCTAGTATTAAGAAAGCCTCTTGGTAGACAAATAACAGATACGAAAATGTAAGGTAGGGTTGTTTTAGTTTTGGGTTATGTTATTTTAGAGTTTGTTTGGTATCCACTTATTTTGCTAAAAGTACTGTAGATAAAAGTAAAAGTTAGCTGAAATAGTACAGTGGGACCCATGAATAGTATCAAAAAGTGCAGTGAAGCTCATGAATAGTAGCAAAAATAAACTAAATAGTAAAATAAGTTGACAAAAATAATTTTTTTCCAAACGCACACTTAGATTGAAAGCCTTAAAACATCTCTTTGGTGTTTTCTATTACTAATTTTTTTTTCTCCCAAAACAATCACAACTGAGGACACCCAAATCAACACCAATGCCGTGACTATGCAGTACCCACCCAAAACATTTGTTTGCTGGCCTTTGTTCATACATTTACAGAAGTTTTTTCAGTCTCACAACATCATCTGCCGAAGTATCTTTATCTTTGGCCTTTGGTGTAACTCTTACAAAGTTACACATTTTTTATACCATAGATTTCTAAAAAATTCAATGGTTAAAAAAATATCATTAAATGTTACTATTACTTTCCACTTTTTGCCTAATTAATATTAGCATTTTTTCTCTATTTCCTTATGTAATTGGTTTCCACTTTCCACTTGATTAAAGGGTACATAGCATTTATTGTTGTTATGCTCTAATTGAGTCACATCATTACCATATCACAATTTTTTTCTTTTGGGTTCCACTTCACACATTCTCTATAATCATTCATCTTTTCTCTCTCTGAATTCATCATCTTTCCATCATTAATTTCCCAACTTATTTTTACACATTCTCCTACTTTTCCCTTCCCTTTTACCTTTTCGTATCCTCACTACTATCTATCTTAATCAAGGAAGTTAATACCATACCGGTACCGACCGTACTGGGGAAATATACCATACCAACTATTAACCGGTACTGGTACTCCTCCAAAACATATCATAAAAAATACTGGGTTGTACTAGCCTATTTCGGCTATACTGACCTATATCGGCCCATGCTACCTAGTATTTGGCATTTTAGCTGGTACAATTAAAAAATAAAAAATTGAAACAATTATCAAAAAATATTTTATTTAATCTAATATGTAGTTAATGTACTTAAGCTAATATGTAGGCATATTTTAAGCAAATATATAGGCTTATAAAATATGTGGATTTTTTATGTTGATAAACATAAAAATTAATAAATTCATACTTACATAAATAATACAAATATATATATTTATGTATTGAAATATATAAATAGCGATAATCCCGAAACGGTTCATCGATATCAACTGGAACCGAAATATTTCCTTTCCCTAGCCATCTTAATATCACTCGTCCTCTATTCCTTTATCTTCCTTTTATTTTAGGCTCTTCTTATTCCTATCCACTTACTATAAATTTGCAATTCACTCTATCATTCTATACATAGTTTTCTTACACAGAAAAAGTTATTTCTCTCTCTCTCTCTCTCTCTCTCTCTCTCTCTCTCTCTCTCTCTTTTTCCATTTTGGTGGATTTTATTATTTTCTTGTTTCTCGACTTTAGGTTGATGAATTTTTGAGTTCTTTATAACTCTACTTTAGATTGATGTGATTTAGTTTTGTATTTTTAAATTGTTATCTCTTTTATTTTCTTTGATTTCATAGATTTTATCTTACTGAATTATAAAGATAGTATATTGTTAGGTTCATATTTTTATATAATTGGCATATCCTATGACAAAATGCACTTTACATGTATTGGGGTAAATCTAACTAGGTTCAAGATGATCATTACAAGTGGTTACATTGAAGACATGAAGATTACTCAAGAATTGCTCAAGAAAAGCTAAATCTTCAAGTCTCGATACCTCCTCGATACCTATCGATCTGTCAAGATTTACTAAAGCTCGATACCTATCTCGATATCTTTCGAACTATCAAGCTTATAGGATTTCTGATATAGTCTGCAATGTTTATTCTAAGAGGCAATTTGTTTATGGGGTTGTATAATCCTAATAGGGTTAGGAAAGCCCAAGGTTTGTGCAAACCTAATTGGAATAAGAAAGTTCATTAAAAATGCCCATTAAGCTCCTATTTAAAAAAGGAGGTGGAAAAAGAAAACCCTAACCCTGGAAAGCTTCATAAGATTTTCTTTTTGAAACCCTAGCCTCCTCCAACAGAAGAAAGAGATATTGTTGTGTTCCTTGTACGCCTTTGGGTTTTGTAACTAAGCAAAGTCTATAGCACCAATATTGAAGATCTTATTGGTGTTTCTCTGTGAAGCTACTGCAAATTAGCTACAACAATCAAAGGGCTGCTGTGAAGTTAGTCATGTACTGGAATTCGTACAAAGAAGTTAGTCACATATTGGAATCCGTGCATGCAAAGAAGTCTACTACAAGATCAAGTTCAATTGGGTATTGAAGCGAAGGTTTAACTGTAGGTTGGTATTTTGGAATAGACTAAGGTAGTGGTAAGATTCCTCATTTTTTTAACCGCTTGATTATTGATTGACGGAATTCTTGGGAGTGGTGACCTAAATTTCGCCCGGCGGGATTTCTGCCTTGCAAGAGGTTTTCCCCATTTGTCAACAAATCACGATGTCAATTTAATTTCTGCTGCATTTAGTTTATTTAGTGATTTATTGGTGCTTTCACAATTTGCATGTAATTTGACCTAATTAATCAACTTAGGTAATTGAATTAATTAACCAAGGTCAATCTATTTTAACCCAACATATATAAGAAATATAATGTTATTCTATTACATAGCATGACTTGGATAATTTGGTGTTCATTACTATTTATTTTATTTACTCTTTTTGTTCTCATCTTATTTTCTATAATTTTTTTATTCTCTCTCACATTCTTTGTTGATGAAAATGTGATTATTCTCTCTCTCTTAATTTTATATTCTTCCTTGAAACTCTATTGTAGGTTGATGAATTGTTGTGCTTGTTAAAACTCTATTTGAATGCTTACTGGTGTTGTATTTTTGAGTTCTCCATCACAAGTAGTCTCTCTCCCTCTTATTGCTTTGGTTTGATTTTTGTTTCAATTAAAACTTAGTTATTTTGGAAGTCGTAATTGAATTTATATCAAAACACAATATTGATTATGAGTGTGCCTATATTTGTATAATATTAAGTGTAATATAGTTATGATTTTTTATTATCCTAATAATCTCCATTAAGAGGATGAGGAATTTGTATAATTTATTTGAAACTTAAAAAGTATAACATAATTTTGAAGAATATGTACAACCTCATAAAGGAATAATACCCATCAAGCACTCCCAAAATAATAGAATGATATATTAGTAGAGATAGAAAGATGAAATAGTTTTAGAAAATGTTTAATATATTAAAGGTAACCTTTTTTCTCTTGAATTATGTCTTTGTTGTATTTTAGGTCTTGAAAGTAATTGTTTCATTTTTTTTTCTTTGGCTTATACATTTTTTATATATGATTTCTACGCTTTTGATATTAGTGAGAGAAAATGTGGATATTGAGAAATTTTGTCAAATTTCTAACATAGTTTACGTACAAAATTATGTCCATGGAAAGAATATTTTTAGGCTTCACCTTTTAAGTTCTTGATTAATATTGTTTTGTTTTCCATTCTTTCTTGCAACCCTACTTTAGGTTAACGAATCATTGTGTTTCTTATAACTCTATTTAATTTGGGTTAATATTTTTTGGTTTTGTGTTTTTTGAGTTCCCTATTACAATTCCTCTCCCTCTCTCTCTCTCTCTCCACCTTAGCTTTGGTTTAATTTTTGTTTGAGTTAATATTTAGTCATTTTGGAAGTGAGAATTTGAATGTATATCAAAAATTGATCTTGGCTATGTATTTGAAGGTGCTTATCAATTATTTGAGTAATATTAAGTATAATTTTGTGATGTGTTTTGATTATCATGATAATCTTCTTTAGGAGAATGACAATTTTGAATAATATATTTGAAACTTAAAAACTTTAGTTGTAAAGAAAAAAAAATTAGGAAACATATCAAATCGGTCCCGTTCGGTCCACTTTGGTCTATCCAATCTACTTTAGTCAATTTCATTCTAATTTAGTCCATTTCGGTCTATTCGGTCCATTTGGTCTACATATGTCCAATTTGGTCTATTCTGTCCACTTCGGTCCATTTTAGTTCACTTCAATCCAATTCGGTGTACTTAAGAATTAAAAAAGACAAGTTTTGGTTGCGAATACTATCAATTATTTGAGTAATATCAATTGTAATTATACGATAATTTTTGTTATCATAATAATCTCCTTAAGAGAATGAGAATTTGAATAATAACATTAAAACTTAAAAAATTTTGTTTTACCAAAAGAAATTAGGAAAATAGAATATATAATAATAATAGTTAGAAGAATATGGACCATTTCAAAAAAGAATATAAAAAATTATAAAATTATATATTTATAAAAATAGAGTGATGGAAATTACTTTTTGAAATTGTTTAATTTTTAGGAAGAGCAAATTATCTACAATAAAATTTAGAGAATAAATTATACATATTCAGTATAAGTTTGTTATGAGTTTTGATTATCATGATAATCTTCTTTAAGAGAATAGAGAATTTGAATAATTTATTTGAAACTTAAAAAGGTTTAGTTGTACCCAAAAAAAAAAAAAAAAAAAGCATACCATAACATATTTCCAAAGAATATAGACCACCTTATACATAAATATTATCAATCAAACACACCCATAATAATAAAATTGATATTGTACGAAACTCCGGTACCCAACCCACTTATACTTTGGATTCTAACTCGACAGTATGGCCCATGGGCCCAATCTCTTTCTACCCAAGACCCTGGCCCAAACCCACAAATGCTATGAACCCAAGCCTCGTATTGCCCAAAATCTTGAGTAGGCAATCTACAATAGTGCACTCCTCATCTCACCACCTGGTCCTTGTTCGGCGAACCACCCTGTGCAAGAAGAAAGGTGTTCAGATATGCTACCCTTCATATGTACGGCAACACCCTGGGGAACATCGCTGCCAAATATATTCATTGAAGTGGGAATCAGTTCCAAAGCCACTCCCACCTAAACACCCACCTATGATTAACGACATTGGACCTCCTCTTGCACTAATTTTGAAAGCAATCATAATCCCCCCACTCATGCTTGGCTATAAATATGTGAAGCCAAGGAAGGGATGGGGGTTGGTGGGTGAGAGGGAGTTATAAAGAAAGTTGAGAGTTGAGAGTAATGGTTATAGAAGTGAGAGGGAAGTGATACAGAGGTTTGAGAGAAACTGTTGGGACTCTCGGCTGGAATCACCCAAAGTAGGGAATCCAAAACCCACATTACAAATATATTGTGAGCCCAAGAGCGAGCTAGCCCATTAAGCCCGTTCTGGTAGAGATAGAAAGATAAAAAATAATTTTAGAAATTGTTTAATTTTTAGGAAGAACAAAATTATTTTCAACAAATTATAGAGAACAAATTAAACATTATATTACAATTACAAAATGATTATTCATTCCCACACATTGCGTGGATCTGCAACTAGTACTATATAAAAATAGAAGTGTAGTTTTTAATTTTGCTATATTCTAATTGTGCCACCTTATTTGCTATATCATCAGCCACATAATCATTCCTCTTCTCATTTATTTTTTTGACAATATTAAAAAAACAAATATACTGACTTTACACATTCAGCTTAGGTAATTTTAACTATACATATAACTTTGTCTTTATACATATAGCCTAAGAGCTGCCTCATAGGAGGAGCCTAATCAAGCATCTTATAGATCTACAAGAGGTTTGTACCTTCATTGTCCTTTCCTTTATTAATTCATATATATTCCTTGATGCAAGTATTTGTTTTGTCATTTTATTGACAATGTTGAATGTTTTTAATGAATGATGTTTATTTTTTACCTGGGTTGGGGGGAAATTTGTATTATAATATGTCTTGTTTCATGATGTAATTGTAAGATTTTAGTTTATTTATTTATTTTTGAGAGGTTGAGGAATAGTTTTTGCATGCGAAGAAGATGGTCTACACAAATTAATTTTGTGCGGTTTCCTTTCACTGTTTTTAAATATTTTGTTTGACAAATTAGCAACAAATTGTTATGTCTTTGTCATTTGATGTTCCTCTATATCTAAGAGATTGTTTTAATTACTTACAAATATTTTATTTTGGTCTTCATTTTCCTCATCTCATTAGTGTTTTCTTTGAGATACTTAGGAAAATAAATTCATTTTTGTGTTAAAAAAATTATTTACTTATCTATACATTATTCTTTTTATTTATGTAATTATGCTTTATATTAGTAGGATTAATTACAATTTTTTTTTTATACTTTCTTATTTCTTAGTTTTCTTATGTAATTTAAGAAAATGTGCTTGAAAAAGAGTTAAATTTTATTTAGATTTTCAATTAAGGTTGCTAATTCTTACATAAATACCCTATTTATTTGTATTTTTATTAGTTATTAAATTAATTATCACTTCATAATGGTTCAGGTTCCAATAAATTGGGCAACAATACACAACTGATTACCTTTTTTCTACAATTAAAAAAAAAAAAAAAATATATATATATATATATATATATATTATCAATCAGTAAATATTTTATTCAATTCAAAAGGCACCACAAAAAGGACCAAAGAGCCAATCCATGAAAGCGACAAAAAGAAGATTATGTACCTAAACACAACAGACTTCAAATAACTAGCTCAGCGAAACCAATGAAAATATAACAAATAGGGAACATAACTAATACTTCATTTGGTTGGGAGATGGAAAAGTGGGGGAAAGAAAAGATTTAATTTTCATTTATATTAGTTTTGTTGGGAGGATGAAAAAGTGGAGGGATGAAAAAGTCTTTTGCTTGGTTGAGAAGAAAAATAAAAAGATAAAAAAGGTAGTTTGTATAAATTTATTTTCATACTCTTATTACAAAAAAAAAAAAAAAAAAAAAAAAAAAAGACCATCATTCTGTTTGAAAGAAAAAAATTGTTGAACTTGGACAAGTGTGGATGAAAAATGGGGTAGATGGGTAATTTACATCAAGAGTAATGCTACAGACACAAACTAATTTACAACATTTTTACAAATTGTTGATGTGGCTTTAGTAATTTTCAAATAACTATTGGTAAACATAAATATGATGTTTGTGGTGGACCCATATTAGAACTAATAAGAATTTTTCATATCTATAGTTTCTAAAAATGTTATAAAATAATTTGCGGTTGTAGCATTACTCTTTATAGCAACCCCTCTCTCCTCCATTTTCTCCATAATTTGGGGGGCATGATTTTGGTGGGCTTGTTGAGAAAATACATGGCCCTCACCAAATTTCTCTTGTTTTTCCCTCCTAACTAAATGGAAAATTCTTAAGTACTTTTAGAGTATGGTAACGTGGTGCTCCCTCTTCTCACACGTGTCTTACCATGAATTTAATCAATGGGATTCACCATGAATGTGAGAAGAGAGAACATCACATCACTATATTCTTGGAGTAGTTAAGAGTTACTCCAAACAAACATCTGTCATTCCATTTTCTCTCCCCCAATTTCCATCTCCTGAATTTTCACCCAAACCAAATACAATGTAAGGGACTAAGGGCACATTTGGTAGACTGTAATAGACACTATAATATAATAGACATTCTTATGGCATAACTATTTGGTTGTTTGGTTATGTTTTTATTACAATGAATAGTTATTCCTTATGAATAGCTATTCTTCAAAATGAAGAATAATTATTTCTTATCAAAAGTACTGAATATCTATTCATTCATCTTATGTAATAACTTTTTAAAAAAATTTCTTAAAAAGTCATTAGTTGACACATCTTCAAAAGGAAAGAAAATAAATTTTCCTTATTGTCAATTATTAGCTCTATTTTGAACACCCTAAAATAAGTGTATTTTATGAAATTTGACTTAAAAATAATTTAATTACACATTCTTTTTATACTCTACTAAATTATGGATGCACATTCAGAATTCTATTCCTAAATGGTCACCAAACTAATGAATAGTAATACTTATTACATTCCAACTTAATGTATTCCTTGTAATACTTATTCCTATTCCCATGTAATAATTATTACAGTATACTAAACGTGCCCTAAGGGTTCCCTAGTTAAACAAATATTCTCTATACACAATACCAACCACAAAAAATTGGTCAAAAATTAATTTAGTAGGCTCAAGTGGAAAACACTTGAACTCTACTATTTTCCCCCAGTTTGCTCTTTTCAAAGAATAATGGAAAATATAAGTTTTCAACCCATTTTTCCACCCAAAGTTTTCCATTCTCCATGGTTTTGTCCCAACCAAACGGAATGAAAAAGTAAAATTTTCACGTAGCTAATCGCACATGCAATATTAACAAATCACAATCATGTAATCCGCCTACTTTTTGAAATTTAATAACAACTCGGCTCAATACTAGATAATGGATCATTACTCTTGAGGCCAAGCACAGCAAGATCAATTTCATGAAGATAGTTAGTCTTCGTTGTAATGGAAGCAAGGCGGACCTTGTAGGCTGTTTGGTACTTGTCCACATTGGGACAATTTGAAAGGATTTTGGCCAAGTTTGCAAGCTTCATTGCTACTTCTACTTTGCAAGCAATAAACTTCTCTTCGGATGGACCAAGTGTAGTGATTTCTGTCTTAATTGAACTTGAAAGTAAGAGGAAATTGAAGTTGTAATTAAGAAAGTATGCTTGTTGTGGGTTGAATATGTATTGATAGGTAATGTGAGTTAGTTCTCATAGAACCGACGAATCAAATTCAAAAATATACAAATTGGTTTGGGAATAATTGTTCCAAATTGTAGTGGGAATAGTAATATATTTCTCTACCCAAACGGAATAGCAATGTAGTTGGAAACCGACCTGTAGGAGGACAAGTAATAATAAATTTTATAAGAGGAATATACTTTGTTACTTACCAAGGAGTATATTTACAGGGTATAAAACTAAAAAAGGTGTGTATATAATATGCCAAAAGTCTTTTAGTTTAGTGGCTTTACCTTTCTCTTTTTTAAGGAGAACTAAGATTTAAATCTCTCCACTTATAATAGCAACTGAATTATCTAAAAGAAAATGTGTGTAATAGTTACGACATAGGTAGTAGCATTGTAACTTCTTTCTGCTCGTGTATTCGTGTGAGGAGAGAAGTGTGCACATGTGATTTTAGTGACAGCTTAATTAGGAGAATGAGACAATGAGTAACAATCACTAGTTTCATTTTTAAACGTGACCTTCAACATTCTGTGCGTTCAGTTTGAGAGAGACAATAATTGAAAAGGAAAACTATTATAGTTAAAGTTGGATAGTTAAGGAAAGTTGTATGAACTATGAAGTTTCGTCATTGGAATTGCTTTTACTCGTGGGACCGGATAATTCATCTTTGTTTTATTTTAGTTTATTGGCTTAAGATTCCTCTCCATTATGTTCAGTAGTCTACAAAGCAAACGAAAAGAGGAGGAAAAAAACGAATAAGAGTACTTTGCCCAGTGTAATGATGAAATGGGACACACCGTGTGAGTCATCCACCATTATTAAGCTCACATTTCTTGACTTCTGTACATCTTATTTTTACTGTTCAACTATGCTTTAAAAAGCTGGTTGCACTTGCAAATGCTTAAAGATAATTGAAGGTCTTGTCCCTATCTGCCGAGGAGAAAATATTAAGTTCACAATTAAAATGATTTAGGACCCATTTGTATTTCTAACATTGTTTAAATGACGTAGAAATATGTGTAGGTGAAAATGTATTGTGAAAATATACGTTATATTAACAAAAATTGTTGTTTAAACAACACTAATAAACACAGACCCTAATAGCCAAATTTATTTTATTTTATTTACTTGATAGCCACATTTTTCGTTTTAGGTTTGGCATGTATCTTATAGGCTTGGCATTTCCATGGGATCTTTGAGAAAATATCCTGTCCTGCTTTATTCCAGTTCTTTCTCCTTCCATTTATATATTAAACACTTAGATTTTTTCAGATTCAAGTTTCAAACTTTAACAAAATATAATTAAAAAAAGGACACCATGGAGAAAAATAAACAAGAAAACGATTGAAGAAAAGTCTCAAAACGATAAATTTTTGATAATTCGACAAAAATATCGAATTTCTTTCCATTTTTTTTCCTTCTTTGTTCCTTTGCGGCAGCATTTTTTTTTCCCCCCTAAACCAGCTCTCTGAACAAGTTACAAATTGTCCTCTTAGAACATCAAGCCTTGGACGACGACTCCGACTTTTCTCCTCGCCCTTACTCTAACAAAATCCCCGTTGGTGATAGACATGTAACTCAACTTTAATTTCTTCCTTCTTTTTTTCTTATTATTATTATTTTTTTATAGAATTGAAATGAAAGAAATTGTTTTTGTGTAACTGAAAATATAATAATAGGCTTTAGGATATGACGGCTTGTACTCTTTAGGGGGAAAAAAAAAATAGAGTTGTAAGTACACATATCATATTGAGGGGAAAAAAATATTTCTATAATTTTTATTATTAAGTGCTTGTGAATCTTATGATACACTATAAAATTTACATTTTGACAACTATGGATACTAGAAGTAAGAGGAAGTTGCCGAAAGAACCTAAAATTTGAAGCCGACGAGCTCTAGCCTCTAGCTCAAAAAGAACTTCATCTTCTATAATAATAGAAGATATGTATTGAATTATTAACAATGACATGTGAATTGTTACAGTGTGCTTTAAGATTACGTATGTCTCTCACTTGAAATAGGTCTTTAATAATATACTCTTACAATCTTTTGTGGAGGTGCAGCCACAGAATATTTTAGAATTGGTCCTTGTTGCAATTGAAGGTTTGGATAGCAGGCTTTAAAGTCATTTACTTGGAGTGATTTGTAATTTAAATATCGAGAAAGTGTATGGCGATTGACCATGTTTATTGGAATTGTTTCATTCATCTATTGTGTGTTGAGTGGGTTTTTTTGGTTGAATCTCCTACACTTCTAACCCTTAACATGAAAATTTATAAGACTATCAAATTTTACCATAATTCATTTCAGCCTTTGTTGGACCTCTGTTTATCTCTGTTGGCAGCACACACAATGTTGTTAGTTTACTATACCGAAAATCTCATAGATGGCGTGTATCGTTTCAAGTCAATAACATGGTCCATTTCTCAACTTTGCCATCTAAAAACTTATGAATTGACGGTAAATTATTCTCGTGTCATGAGACTACTTTAAAGTATATATCATTGAGATAATATATTTCCACTGCTCTCTAATTTTATGGTAAATTTTAATATGTGAATTGTTATTTTTATATGATAGTTTGAAGATTATTTATTTATTAATTATTTTTCTTAGTAACAATAGTTGGAAATCGTGATTTATGTGCAAAAATGACATGTATATAATAGACATTGCCCTTTCTAAAAGGTTGTTTTCTAAGAAAATGCTACTCCAGACTCTCGTGAATTTAACTAACATCGCCATCATAAGTCAATTCTTCGTACCTAGTATAGAATAGAAATTGCTTATATCTCATTCTCTTCCGCTGGCAAATTAAAAAAAGGCAGTTGAATAAAGACTCGAGGAGTAGGGACTACGGTGGAAATTAAGGAGATTATTTTTCCCTAACAAGTGGAGGAGAATGATTTTAAAATTATTATTTTTTATACAAGATAGAAATTCTATTCTAGCCTAATTTAAATGTATATATGTGTGAAGCTCCATTCTAGAGACTCAAATCCCGACCCTTGCCTCCCACACCCCAAAAACACTTATACTTGTATAGTGACCAAGCACAAAAGATGTGCAGTGGTAAATTAAATTATCTATATAACAATAATAAAATAGTTATATTGAACTATAAGGCTATAGACTAAATTAAGAAGAGAATATCACTCCCTATTTATACTAGATAAGATGCTAGAATAGTATCACATTTATTTTAAGAGAGCAAATTTTATAAGGATATGATGTAAACTCTATGGTTTACACTATCCCATACGAGTTTGCAATATCAGCATTTTACTTTTAACTCAATATATCACAATCAAAATCTAATTTACATTTCTCTTGACAAAAAAAAAAAAAACCAAGTCTTTGGTCTATAGTAAAGTAGCTTTTTTTGCCTTTTAACGAGAAACAAAGTAACTATATTGAACTATAAGCCTCTTAACAAATAAAATATATAAATAAAATTAAACAATTTCCAATCTTGCAGAATATAAAACCATTTCATTAAAGAAACTAAAAAGTCGTGACCATAAATTTTAATTTTGCCAAGTTCATAAAATCACAATGAATGATATAATAAAAAGGGTCATGCTAATGGGTACCTTTAGGGTAATAGTTAATAATCCATTTTAGGAAAGTTTTGACATCACTTTTATGGAAAATGAAAAAAAGCTGTTAAAACATTAATTGCTTTTTTTTTTCCCCATAAAACTTTCTTTAAATAGATTATTAATCATTGTTCTAAGGGCATCCGTTAGCATTTTCCCAATAAAAATGAGGGCAAGACTTAGGTACAATACTTACGTGCTATTTCTTAGGTTCTCCTTTTAAAATTCTGCCGTGTGAATTTTTGCTCATGAGATAAAAGTGTATTTTTTAATTAAGTAGCCAAATGACTAAATTTTAAGAGGGAAACTTAAAAAATAGCACCTAAAGTACTTTGCCTAAGTTTTGTCCATAAAAAAAATTATAAATAGATTACTTTTTTTTTTTTTTTTTTTTTTTTTTTTTTTTTGATAATAAATTTTCTTTTGAATCAGAAGCAAAAAGGAGACTAGGCAATCGTGTCCATCAGCATTAACCACCTAATCCAGAATAGAGTAGATGGGTTACACACTTACACTTCCCAATTGTGGGCTAGACCATTAAATGAACGCTCGAATGGACAGTCTGAACACGAGATGGGCCTGATATCAACATCAATTACAACTTTGTTATCAACTTCACTGCGAGTAAGGCAGCCTTAGCTTCGGCTTGAAGTGAGGAAGATGTGAAAATAATTACATTGACTCTTTTATTATTAGACTTTTTGAATGTGGATGGCTAATTGGACTCAAAAATATTTGGAAAGAAGACCATTTTTCCATTGCTTTGAACCAAAGAGGATGAGGTCTACTACTTGGCTGATTTCTGGGATTGGTATTTGACCCTTGTTAAGCAATGGAATTGAATTCGCTTCCAGATTGCAGCAGTTGATTTCTTCAATCTTGGTGATATTTGGATTTCAGGAGATGATTATCTGCATTAGAGATCGAGGCTTTATTTAGATCATCAGTTCTTCAAAGGCCAAGACCTTCAACTGATTTAGGTTTAAAAAGTGAATACCATGCTCTCAGGTATGCTGTCTATTTCGTAATATGAAAATTCATTTGTTATTGGTATGTGCCATATTATTTAGCAATTTTTGGAATGGATACTAACCCCTGATACATCGAAATTTTTTTGTTAAAAGGGGTAAAGTGTACAAAGAAGACTTCTTAAATTGAGCTGATCGTGGACATTAAAGAGGGAATAGAGGAATCATTATTCACACTTTATTAAGTCTCCGTTTGAATACTAATGAAAAATGAAAATTATTTCACTATTCAGCTTATTTTTGCTACTATTCATGGCTCCACTGCACTTTTTGGTATTATTCATGGGTCTCACTGTACTATTTTAGCTAACTTTTACCTTTATTTACAATACTTTCAGCAATAAGTTTTTAGTTTCAGTAAAATAAGCGGTATTCAAACAGACCCTAAAACTCTTCAGAAATGTTCAAAATGCATATGTAACCACCACATGATTATGTAAATAAAACATGCTAGCTATCAACCTTGAACCATTGTAACAGTTACATTGTTAACAGAGCAGCTTTGAGAGGATTCTGTATCTAAGGCAATCTTCCTTTCAGTAAATGCAGGCTGCTTTGGATGAGGAAGATCAACAATCTCACTTTTAAGCATGGAGATAACAATAGATACATTTGGCCTATCTTCGGCAAAATCTTGCACACACAACAAGCTGACATGTATGCATCTCAAAATCTCCATTTCAAAACATGGTTCAGATATCATTGGGTCGATTAAGGCCATAATGTTTTTTGCATTCCACAATTTCCATGCCTGGAAACAAGAAAGCAAGATTGAAATTTGCATCATCAATACTAAAACATTTAAGAAACAAGCATTGGAGGTTTTCTAAAATTGGGCAATGAGAGATAACTATGACTTACAAATCCTAAAAGGCTCATGGACTGCTCATCCTTATTAAAGCTATAGTTTCTTCTTCCACTTAATATCTCTAGTAACAAAACCCCAAAACTGAAAACATCTGATTTCTCTGAAAATCGCCCTTCCATTGCATATTCAGGAGACATATAGCCACTAAATTTCAAAAACATAAAACAACCAAATCTTGTCACCTCACATATCAATATTAGTATTTAATTGAATTAACCAAACCAAAAGGTACTTACTAGGTTCCAACGACCCTATTAGTATTGGCCTCGTCTTCATTACCTCCAAAAATCCGAGCCATACCAAAATCTGATATTTTTGGATTTAGCTCTTTGTCCAACAAGATGTTACTTGCCTTTAGATCTCTATGGATAATCCTTAATCTCGAATCCCTATGAAGGTAGAGTAGACCTCGAACAATTCCTTCAATAATGTTGAAGCGTCTTCTCCAATCTAGCAGTTTTTCTTTGTGTGGATCTAACGAATTTAAATAAAAGTAAAGAAACAAGAGAAAAAGTTAGTATCAAACTTACAAGGTGAGTGAACAATAAGTTTTCAAACGAAGTTCATTTGGTGGAAGTCAACGAAAAACTGTTTCAAGTGAAGTACCACAACAAAGAATATTGATCCATTGTCTACAATACACTATTTCTGTCAACAATATAAATTTCTTTATAAAAGTATAGCATTTTGTAATAAAAAATGGTATCAAAATTAACTAACCGAAGAGGAATGCATCTAGACTTTTGTTTGGCATGTATTCATATATCAACATCCTCTCTTCTCCTTCGACACAGCAGCCAAGGAGCCTAACAAGATTCCGATGTTGGAGTTTAGAAATTACTACCATCTCATTCATAAATTCTTCTAACCCTTGTCCTGAAGTTTTGGAGAGTCTTTTTACTGCAACCTCTTGTCCATCTGACAATTTTCCCTATAAACAAACATCAAATCATTAACTAGATATTCAAATTATTAGACAAAAATCCTCTAGAATGTTACCCTGTATACGGGACCAAAACCACCCTGCCCAAGCTTGTTAGATTGATGGAAGTTGTTTGTTGCAGTCGTCAGCTTCTCAAAATTGAATAACAGTAGCTCCTGGACCTGAACTTGGTTCAGGTTGTCTCCAAGCATGTTTTCACTAGGGAATTTTTTGTGTGCTTCCTCTCTGTTGAACAACAAGATTCCCTTTGCTTTCTTTTTCATTGCTGATTTCCACAACAATTGTCAAAAATCTCTAATATGTAGCAAAACTTCCTAGTCTATTGTGTAAATTTTTGTCAGAATATTACCTTTGTGTTTAGCTATCCACCTCCACAATATGAAAGTGCAGATTGAAATGGAAGCTGTTCCTATTACCACTGTGATTGTGATAATTTTTTTCACATCTCCCTCTTTATCTGTTAACAGAAAAATGTATTACACTAATTTTTGGGCCTTTTAAATCAGAAAAAAAGTATTACTATAAGGGCTTATTAGCTTAATTTTTGGCCCAAGTTCTCAAGGCTTTATAAACAAAGTTGCTGGACTGTCGTAACTAAGAAAATACACAATGGTGAGAGACAAGGGTTTGGGCGCGAATTTTCTTCCATGGCCATTTTAACCTATTGAAGCAAGCCTATTATTTGGGTTTCTTTCAAAAAGTTGTTTGGAAGATTTAATTGCGATGAAGCCTGAAGGTGAGTTTTGTTAAACTCCTAGAGATAATCTTATATTTTATGAAGATTATTGTATATGCTGAAATTGCGTGATAAAACGATTAGTGTTATTATAGCTCTCCACCATCTATATATTACTAAAAGCTGAAGCGTAGCGTTTAATGCTGCTGCTCTCACGTTGCGCCACATCAGCTGCCACGTCATTCTTTTTTTTCTTTTCTTTTTTAAAATGTAATTTTCCTACAATTTTAAAATGATTTTTACAATTTTCAGCTTTATAAATGCAGCCCACTACTTATTTACACTTCTCCAACCTTTCTCTCTCCCTTACCATTTCATCTCCCCACTACTTTTTCAATCTTTCTACCTCCTTTACCTTTTCATCTCCCCACTACCCTCTACATTAATATCATTTTTCCTCTTTCCCTTCATCTTCCTTTATTTTTGTCTCTTCTTATTCATACATTCTTACTATAAATTTGTCACTATCTCTTCTATTCTATGCATAGTTTTCCCTCACAAAAAAAATGTTCCCTCTCTCTCTCCCTCTCTCTCTCTCTCTCTCTCTCAATTTTTTGGTGGATTTTTTTATTTTTCTTGCATCTCTACTTTAGGTTGATAATTTTTTATATTCTTTAAAACTCTATTTTGGGTTAATGCGATTTAGTTTAGTTTTTTAAATTGTGATTTAGTTTAGTTTTTTAAATTGTTGTTGTTGTTGTTTTTATTTATTTATTTTTTATTCTCTTTGAATGTTAAATGTTATCCTATTGCATTCTAAAGAATTAAATATAACATATAAAAATATAATATTATTCTATTGCATAGCATGATTTGGATAATTTGGTATTTATTTTGTTACATAGCATGATTTTTTATAGTGCTCAATTTAGATGTTAAACTATAAGACTTTACTAATTTTTGTTTATTTTCTAATCCTTTGTGGTGGACAAAGTACTCTTAATAGTTGTACTAGAAGTACTTTATAATGCCATTTATTTAAAGAAAAGCAAAGGTTAGCCAAACAAAAATAATCGAATATGTGACAAATTTTAACTTTTGCAATTTTATTTTAATTATTATTATTTTGTAACAATGCATGTATAGAAATTTAATTCTTAGATTTTGCTAATAATTGTTTATTTGATAATATGTTTTGAGCGGCCGAAATTATAATTTCTACAAAGAAAATAACCTTAATAGATTATTAAAAACAAAATTTTATCCTAATATTGGTTCAATAAATCATTGTTAAGTTTTATTAATTTTTTTTAGTTTATGTTTTTTTGGTGTTTTGGATTAATCCTATATTACATTTATTATTGTTCTTATAATAAATAAAAATATAATTACGAAATACATTACTCATTATTAGATTAGTTTAAATTGTAAATTTTTTTTTTTAATAAAACCACCATAAAAATAATTATCACGCGCAACGCGCGGGTTCGCGGCTAGTTATTTATAAATGTTGAGTCTGGTATTGGTCCTAGCTTAATTTTGTGGGGTTACTGTAATGGGATAGAGGTTCATGTACTTAAAATGCTGCTGCTGATAAGAGTTTTGAGCTCAAGCGAAATTAAGATTTGCTCCCGCGAGATAGACACATGGCAACCAGTTTGAAAATCAGTGGGGACCAGTTGCCGATACCTTTGCGGGACTCCTACTCCAATTAATTTATGATGTCCTTCCAGATTAATGGATAGCTATTTACCATAAACTATAAGAGTATTGGTGATGTACATGCCAAAAGACTAAAAATTCTAAGATTAACACTGATTAAAGATTAATTTTATCACACTAATATGCTTGAACACTAATTCGAAGCTCGACCCATGGAAAACTCCCACTTGATTAATAATATTGGTTGAGATTTTGCTCTCACCATGAAGTGGGATTTTTGGTTATGGGTTTTATTTTTTTTATCCCCAACATAATTCACACAAAATAGATTACTAAATATGTTTTCTTTTCTCTTTTTGTAAAACAAATTGTCTTTTACCAAATGGACAAGCAGTACATGTGATTTGAAGCTTAAGATAAATTTGGACAGAAAACTAAATAACTCACCAAGTTCTGAAGAGGCAACACGAATGTAGAGATCAACTCCACCGCTGGAGAATCGGAGTGTGTCAATCAAGCTTCTAGTCCATGACATACACCCCGTGCCAGTATCATATGCATAAGCTATACAAGAACAATTCTGTAAACACTGCTGCCTGCAATCATCTTCATGAGCAGCTGACCAATCTGCAAAGTCTGGCACCTTCATCATCGTCTGTTTCAAAAACCCATCCATTTTGCTGGCTTCACCACCAGTACTGTTCACCCTCCCACATTGCAAGGGCGTCCTCCTCACACATCCACTAGCCCAATTTCCTCTACTCCATTCTATTGTGTTATTTGGCTCAAACCCCCGTAAACAGCTGCAAATTGGTGAATTCCGTGAATCACAGCTTCCAAATGCACCACACTTACCGTAAACATGGCACTCAGTCTTCAAAGCTTTCCACCGGACCTCCCAATCGTCCTTCTCATTATCCCAATATATTAGCTCTAAATCTCCTTGCGTAGTCAGGACAAAATGTGACAAAGACAGGTTCACATAAAAGAAACTTAAAGATAATGTTCCATCTGGATAATCTACGAGACTAAATCCATGATGATATACAGAATACATTTCTGGTATTCCAATAAAGTTCCGAGCGTTCCACGGGCCACTGCGCCAAAATGGGCTACCGTCTTTCCAAATAAATGCTTGAGGAGGACTTCGAGGTTTCATACCACACGAGAAGCTTCCAATGGATGGATCAGAAGGGCTTTTCCATGGCGTCAACTGATCTTTCTTACCTGTTCTTGCATTAGAACTAATTTTCATATTGGGCAACATTGTATCAGTAGGAAATTGGAAACTCTCCCATATGGTTGACCCATTAGCGTCTTGCAAGACTAGGTTCCCTGAATCTAAAAGCTTGGCATTTGAATTGACAACAGAGTTTGTGGCATTGGATGACCAAATTATCCGTTTTTGTCCATCTAAAACTACAAGATTTCCATCCTCAGATATAGTAACAACCCCAGAAGCATCCTTCAGGGGATTTTGTCTGTTGGCTACCCATACCCATTGGGCAGGGAAAGCTGAATTTTTATTATACCATATTCCGAGGTACCGATTGGTAGAATTTACAGGGCTGAAGAATCCCAGTTTGAAAGCACTCCCATTGGAGATTATGTAGTCAGAGTCTTTGATGGGTTGAAAAGAAGTAATGGTGTCTGTGGCAGAGCAAGATTCTAAAGAAAAGCGACATAGCAAGATTAGAAGAACTGACATTCTTGTATTTTGAACGAGTCCCATTGTAACTTGTTCAATGCTTCTGGTTTGTGTGGTTTTGTGGGGATGATACCCAAATCTATTCAAACCATTGTTTATAGACCAACCATGGTGGGTGGCGGTGGGTGGCGGGTCCTTCACGAAAACAAAGTTGAACAAACAAACAGATTTTTAAATCAAATCAAATCAAATGTACAATGATTCTGGCTTGTGTTAAAAGCTAAAATAGATCCACCGCTGTGGCATGTGTGTAGATAAAATAGATAAAATAACTTTTAGTAGAGCTAAAATGCTAAATTTTTAGCTCCACTGTTATGGATGCTCTGATAATAATGACTTTGGACACTAGTAGCAGTCACCGTTATTCTTTTCCCACATATATTGTACAAAAATTCTGGTTTGTTAAAATCATGATTTTGGATGCAAGGAGCATTTATTACTTAAAATTTTATTCTTTTCCCATGTCTTTTTTTTTTTTTTTTTGAAGGTTAACATTTGTCGCACACATCTATACACACAGCCATCATATTTCAGTTTTAACTGACTTGTCGCACACACTCCGCATTTGCCGGTATATAACAATCATGGTTCTTTCTTTGAAATCTCTCGCAAGAGCCAAAAACTTGACTTCCTATTGCTTAAAGACCCCGCCCGCCTATCAAAAAAAAGAAGAAGACCATATTGACTAAAAACGTGAAACATTTAGATCCCGTATTGACGAAAACGGGATACAGTTGGCTTTGTGAGCATATTGAATTTCGGTTGCAGAATTGCATCGCATTGAAATCTGGGATTACATATATTCTGTATCGAAGTCATAATAGTGTGTGAATGATCACTTAAAAAGTTCTATATATTATCTCATCTTTATATATTATGGACAAAGCTCGCCTCCAAATAAAATTCTTCTTAATGATTCCCCAATATTGTAAAATAGAATGTGATAGGATGAGATAGAATGTAATAGACAATTAATAAAATAATTCACTCATATTTTTAATCACATGATATATTTAATAAATTATGTGACTTGTTTAAATAATATAGGTTGACCATTTTATAAATCACTACATAAATTAACCATGATGGTTAAAAAATACCCTAAGAACACACAATGTCTAAAGTGAAAATCGAGTTGGCGTCTGTTATGTTTTAGGAAAAGAAAACATTCACATCCAAAAACACGTAAGTCTGAGTAATCGCAATGTAGGTTAAAAAGTTTTTCAGAAGGAGAAACATAGTCCAGCCCTTTAGTTGGTAGACGATATATTAGATAAATAACACAATTGAAGTATTATACCCAAAAACAAGTTTCCATTCCAACCTATGCATGCCTTCTTGAGTTACTTGTCTTTCCTATTCTGGGGGATTGTTGGATGTGTTCCAAACAGTCTTTCACTTTTGTTTCATTTGTTGTCTTATCTCAGTTAACGTCCTTGGTTGTTGAGCATAAAATAAAATAAAAGGAAAAAGTGGCAGACAAGCTCATCCCAAGTGACCCTGACAAAAGAGAGAAAAAGGAAAGAGACCCACTCCCACCCTTAAGCGAATGTCTCTTTTTTGTGCGTGTAGAACGAGCTGAAAAAATAAAAGAAAGAAAAAGACTGAAGATAGGAAGCAGGAAAAAGGGCCTTTCGGCCATCTCCTTCTCTTCTCTTCTCTTCTCTCTCTTTTAGCCGTAGGCCCCTCACTCTCTCAGTCAAGAAAAAAATATCACCATATCAAAGATAGTTTTCAAGGGTTGAAAAGATTTGCTTCTTGCTTTCTCCCCCCTCTTCTTTAGTCCTATTCTTCATCCACAGTTTCTTTTGCGGGTTTAGCATTTGGGTTTTGGAGAAGGCTAAAGTTTGGCTACAAATTGGGTTATACCCTAAAGATACAACTTCCATTAAAAAATTAATATGGTTACATATTTTGAAAATTTAACTATTAAATTGCATGTTTTTTTATGCTTTTAACACATTAGTCAAATTTTGTGCCAATTAAAAGTTATTTACTATATGATCCATAAACTTATTTTGTATGTATAATTTTATACTACAAAAACTTGCAATTTAAACAATTGATTGATGATATAACTATTAATCTATAATTTTTTAGAAAATTTTCAAGCATGGAGCATATAAAAAGAAAATGTAATCCAACAGTGGTTTGTCAAAATTCACATCCAATAAAAAAATATTGAGTGAAGTTGCAGCCTTAGGTTATAACGAAATTTGTAGCCAAACTTTGTCCTTTTGGGAATCATTTTTATGATTAAGGAAATGCATTTTTTAAGGTTGTTCTTGAACCTTCGTCTTTGGGTGTAAGTCCATTAAGAAGGCTATTGCTATAGTCTAATCCTAAGGGGGTTATTCCGCCAAGAGAACCAATCACACCAAGTTTTACTCCAAGTGTTACGAATAAACTTTTAAAGACAACACTTTCACGTGATTCTATAGCTCCTACAAAACTTACTCTTTTGATTCTATTGTCAATATTTTTTTAGGGTTTATATTTTTGAATAAAAACTTATTTATATAGCTATATTTTCCAACAAAAATACCCTAAGAACACACACGGATTAAACGTGGTTAGGGTTTGCCTTTTATATCTAGGGCAAAACATAAAACCCTACACGTCATGGGCTTAGGGCTGAGTTGGAAATTCTATAGAAAAAACAATCTGCATGACTTTCGATCGATCGAGTCAGTCAGAATTGCACACTCAATTCTGCAGTTAACTCGATTCCAACTTTACATAAAAGATATACTTTGAGCAAATCTAAAACAAGACTAACAACCTGTTTTGATCATGGTTTGCCAACAATACAAATTAGAGTTCAAATACAATAGTTCCTAAGTACTTAGAACCTAACAAACTCTCCCTTTGGCAATCCATGACAAAACACAAACACAATGCTCAAAGTTACAAGAAAAATCCCTTTACAAAAATAATGCCCATTACAAAAAATCCAACCTAACTACTATTCATCAGTTGCAAGTGTAGATAGTAGCACGACTGAATCAACCTGTATTTCCTGAAATACTCAACAAACGCATAAACGCATGTGTGGAAAATACAAGTAAAACAAAAATAAATTATTGACTTCACAAAACACAAAACAAAGACATATATCATGAATAACTCATAAATATAAATCAATGAGCAGTGAACCAAGAAACATATATAACAATGTATCTCCCTCTATCATGAACAGCCCAAAACAATACATTAAGGGCCAAAAATGATACATACACAATGAATCACCTAGATACAATCTAAACAACCCCACAAGCTCCAACTAACAAAAATCTCCCCCAAACAACAAAAACTCCTCTACAAATGTCCAAAATGTACTCCCCCTTTTTGTGACGGAATGCCAAAGGGCAATCAAAGTCCATCATCAAAAGGAGGTGGCGAAGGCGAACGTCAAAGATGTGCCAAGTCTACTCGCAAAGCACGGAGCTCATCAAGCATGTCCACCAAAATCTGATCCTGAGCCGCCTAAATGGTTAAGACAGTTGCCAACGTACGACGAATGTCAAAGTCATCTGAAGTAGATGGCAGAGGAATAGCAGCAGCAGCAGCATTAGCAACATGATCAGCAGACGTCCCACCGGAAGTAGTACCTATAGAAGAAGGAGGGGGTGAGGTACCAGAAGGCTCAACACGAGGGCGTTTAGAGCTCTCTCTCATATGGGCAAACCTCTGCCTAAGAAAAGAGGCACCTATGGGAGTAATAATGTGTACGGGCTCAGAAGCGGGGAAATCATCTAAACCAAGATGCAACAAAATCCTATGAATGAAAATAGGATGAACATGTAAGGTTCTAAAGACTTAGGAACTTATGTATTTAGAACTCTAATGTGTAATGTTGGCAAACCATGATCAAAACAGTTGTTAGCTTTGTTTAGACTTGCTCAAAGTGTGTGCGTTTATGTAAAGTTGGAATCGAGTGGCTGCAGAAAGTATAAGTGACTTTCGGCCTGGCTTGATCAATCGAAGCTTAGACTCGATCAATCGAATATCGGACATAATGTTTTTTCTGCAGAATTCCAACTCAGCCCTAGCCTATTTAAAACGTTTAGGGTTTTATGTTTTGCCCTAGGTATGTAAGGCAAACCCTAGCCACGTTTTAGAGGTTGCTCATATTGCTGTTTATGTGAATCTCTTATGAGATCTGAGAGGAGCTTTCCTTCACATAAGCTTAGGATTATCAAGAAGGAAATTTCTTCAAGAACTTAATGATCATTCAGTTGCTGTCATGAGAACTTAAAGATACATAAATAGGTGTGCTTGTATTTGCTAGAGAATCCAAGAAAGAAGGAATCCGTGGTCTCGGAGCTTGCATGTGGTCGTGTCAGTAAGTTTTCTACTGGTGGGTAGCAATAGGATGTTAGTGGTCTAAGTCGCTATTGTACAAACTTCGATTCTTTCTATAGTGGATTCAAGTTTACCTTGAGGATAGCTAGGTTAAATCCTCCCTAGGTTTTTTATCGGTTTGGTTTTCCTTGGTCATCATATCATTGTGTTATTTATTTTTCCGCTGCTATGCATGATATGATTGTTTGATAGTGATAACCTAGATTTGTGAAATTTGGACTAAGTAATAACTTGGCTAATTAACTAGGTTAATTTGGTTGTATTAAGGGGTCTAAAAACAAACAAGTGGTATCAGAGCAGATAGCTCTCTTGTTGTAGATCTTTTGATTTCTGAGCTGATCCTTGACCCCTGTTGTCATGGATTCTTGGAAAATCTTTTTGCTTATATGTCAACTTGCCTACTTGTTATTTTTGTCTCATGTTGCTTTTGCCAAATCTTTCCTTGAGCATCTTGGATTAATCATATGTGATAATGATTATTTGTGTTATACTGCTTTAACCGCCTTAAAGGCACGTGATTCTTGTCTTTGGTATTTGGATAGTGGTTGTTCCAGGCATATGACAGGAAACGAAGGTTTATTCAAGACTCTCTTTGAAGGAAAGATTGGGACAGTCACTTTTGGAGATGGTAGCAAATCTGTGACCAGAGGCATTGGAACTGTGGATATTCCCGGGTTGCCTGTTTTCGAAGATGTTTGGTATGTTGATGGATTGAAGACCAACTTACTCAGCATCAGTCAGATTTGCGACAATGGATTGAATGTTCTCTTCACAAAGTATGAATGTGAGATACTTGATGGGGGAGGTGACTGTATGTGTGTTGGTGTAAGAACAGCTGACAACTATTATGGTATAACACCGAGTATAAACAACAAGTGTTTTAGTGCAAAAATCGATCAAGTTGATTTGTGGCATCAACGGTTGGGGCATGCAAGTCATAAGCAATTAGAGAAGATTTCCAAGTATAATGCAGTTATTGGTTTACCTAAGTTTAAGAAGATAGATAAGTGCATCTGTGGACCATGTCAGATAGGTAAACAAGTGAAATCAAAACATCCATCTGTAGCTAGTGTTCAAACTTCAAGACCTCTAGAGCTATAGCACATTGATCTTGTGGATTCTGCCAAAGTTCAGAGTTTAGGTGGAAAAAAGTATATTCTAGTTGTTGTGGATGACTTTACTAGATATACTTGGGTTGTGCTTTTGAAAAATAAAGTTGAGGCTCCTGAGAAGATGATACATCTGTGCAAGAAATTGCAGATTGAGAAAGATACTGTGATAGCCAGAATTAGAAGTGATCATGGAAGAGAATTTGAGAATACCAAGCTGGCTACTTTCTACAATGATCAAGGCACGCATCAAGAGTTCTCCTCACCCAAGACACCTTAACAGAACGGGATAGTGGAACGGAAGAATAGGGTTGTTCAGGAGATGGCATGTGTCATGCTACACAATAAAAAGTTGCCCAAATCTTTCTAGGGAGAAGCAGTTAACACTGCTTGCCATACACTCAACCGTGTGTATTTCAGACCTGATTACAAGAAAACTCCTTATGAACTCTAGAGAGGGAAGAAGCCTATTGTCAAATATTTCTGGATATTTGGTAGTAACTGTTACATTCTGTGTGACAGAGAGAACCTAGAAAAGTTTGATGCAAAAAGTGATAAATGATACTTTCTAAGATACTCTTCCACTAGTAGAGCCTATAGAGTCTACAAGCTGAGAACCAAAACAGTCATGGAATCCTCAAATGTTGTGATCAATGATGAAGTAAGTTCAAAAGCACATTTAGAAAACGTTACTCCAGTTCAAGATAAGCCTTTAGAAGTCGATGATTCACTGCCGGCTGATTATGTGGGGAAACATAGTGAGGAAGTGCTGTTGTTGTTGAATCATACAGTTTCAATACCATCAAGTTTAGAACCATCCACTCCAGTACATGAAACTCAACAAGCACAAAGTGGGCTTAGTCCTCCATCAGAACCGAAAGGTACCTCCACATCTCTGGTTAAAGGTCCATCTTCTAGAGTTAAATTGAATCATCCTGCCACAAATATATTGGGTAGTCTGAATGATAACATGAGATTGAGATCAAAAGCCTTGAATGTGATTACTCACTCATGCTATCTATCCTAATTTGAACCGAAGAAGGTGGATGAAGCACTTCAAGATGCTGATTGGGTAAATTCCATGCATAACTTCATCAATTTGTTCGGAATGATGTGTGGAAATTAGTTCCTAGACCAAAGGGAGTAAATGTGATTGGAACCAAATGGATCTTTAAGAACAAGTTAGATGAACATGACACTATTATCAGGAATAAATCAAGACTTGTTGCTTAAGGGTACACACAAGTGGAGGGAGTTGATTTTGATGAGACTTTTGCACCAGTAGCAAGACTGGAATCCATCAGGATACTTTTAGCCATAGCAAGCCATCTGAACTTCAAGTTGTATCAAATGGATGTCAAGAGTACTGTCTTGAATGGGATGCTGCAAGAAGAGGTATATGTTGAACAACCAAAGGGTTTTGTTGATCCTCACAAGCCGAATGATGTCTACAAGTTGAAGAGAGCCCTCTATGATCTGAAACAAGCTCCTAGGGCCTGGTATGATAGATTGATTGCATATCTCACTGAGCATGGATTCAAAAGGGGATCTACAGGTACTACTTTTTTCATAAGAAATGATAAGAATGGTTTTGTTGTAGCTCAAATTTATGTTGATGATATTTTTTTTGGTGCTACTAATGATTCTCTTGCTCATTCTCTTGCAAATGAAATAAAGGCAATGTTTGAAATGAGCATGGTTGGTGAACTAACTTATTTCTTGGGATTGCAAGTGAAGCAACCGGACTCAGGAATTTACATCAACCAAGCAAAATATGCAAGAAATCTAGTCAAGAGATTTGGACTGGACAAGGCTGCTCATGCTAGAACACCAATCGCTGCAAATGCAAAATTAACAAATGATCCATCAGGTGAGTCTGTTGATGTTACATTATAGAGAAGCATGATTGAATGTCTTTTGTATTTAACTGCTAGTCGGCCTGATATTACCTTTAGTGTTGGTGTCTATTCTAGATTTCAATCTAATCCTAAGGTTTCACATTTAAATGCCGTTAAAAGAATTATAAAATATATAGGTGGAACTTGTGATTATGGATTATTTTATAGCAAAGTGCCTAATCCGTCTCTTGTTGGTTTTTTTTATTCTGATTGGGCTGGTAATGCTGATGATAGAAAAAGCACCACTGGTCACAGTTTGGATGAGTAAAAAGCAAAATTCTGTGTCTTTATCTACTACAGAGGCAGAATATATTGCTGCTGGAAGTTGTTGCTCACAGCTTCTTTGGATGAAAAAGCTTTTGTGTGATTATGGGATATCACAAGATACAATAGTTGTTTATTGTGATAATTCTAGTGCTATCGATATCTCTAAGAACCATGTTCAACATCTAAGACTAAGGCAAACCCTAGCCACGTTTTAGAGGTTGCTCATATTGCTGTTTGTGTGAATCTCTTGTAAGATCTGAGAGGAGCTTTCCTTCCCATAAGCTTAGGATTATCAAGAAGGAGATTTATTCAAGAACTTGATGATCATTCAGTTGCTGCCATGAGAACTTAAAGATACACAAGCGAGTGTGTGTATTTGTTAGAGAATCTAAGAAAGAAGGAGTCTGTGGTCTCGAAACTTTCACGTGGTCGTGTCAGTAAGTTTTCTACTGGTGGGTAGCAATAGGATATTAGTGGTCTAAGTCGCTATTGTACAAACTTTGATTATTTCTATAGTAGATTCAAGTTTACCTTGAGGATAGATAGGTTAAATCCTCCCCAAGTTTTTTACCGGTTTGGTTTTCCTGGATCATCATATCATTGTGTTAATTATTTTTCCGCTGCTATGCATGATATGATTGTTTGATAGTAATAACCTAGATTTGTGAAATTTGGACTAAGTAATAACTTGGCTAATTAACTAGGTTAATCCGGTTGTGTTAAGGGGTCTAAAAACAAACAGAACAAGAGCATGAGCAATAGAAGAACTCCTATAAACTTTGTTCAAAGAACGAAGAAACATATGAGGGAAACTAATAGGAGCATCCGTAACAAGAGCGTACAAAAATGCACATCATTCTAAGGGAATGGTGTGCAGATGAGTGATAGGCCACAAAGAATGACACGCTATCCTAAAGAAAAGATAGTGTAACTTAGTGAGCTCAGCAGTGGTGATCCGAGGATCAGAACCCCATTGGATAGAAGACCCAGTGATGTAGGACATGATGTCGTCTAAAGGAGGAGACTCATCATAGGGATAGACAGGGTGTTGGACCAACGGTACCCCAAGAGCATCATCCATTACCGCAGGAGTAATGGTGAACTCTACACCTCGTATCCAACTCTTTACTAAAGTGTTGGAATCATAGACGCAGATAGAAATGTTCAAGTAGAACTCTCTAATCAGGGTAGCTGGTGGTGGAGAACCAATATCCAACAATGGAAACTAGCCCCGACGCTCAAAATTAGCCCTAATGGTTGGATCAAGCTCATCTAACAACACTTTCCGCTTAGACCAAATCTTTCTCCTAAGGTTCAGTGTGTCAAAGATCTTCTGGTTTTTCTCACTCGGAAACTTCTCACGATCAAAAGAAGGTGGAGAAGGTGAGGGGGCAGACCTATGAACTCTAGTCTTCCTAGGCATTGTGCTAGGGTAAGGACAAGACACAAGGACAAAAACGAAAAGAGCAAAGAGAAAAACCAAGGGCGGACTGCAAGTTAGCACAAGAAAAAAAGAAATAAAAATCTATATGATGCATGAACAGATAAATGTCATGATGCATGCTCTAATGCAGTGATAACAAGTTCAATTTGAGTTTAGAATCACAAAATTGGCTTGAGCATAGAGTTTAGAACAAAAACCCCAAAATTTGAAAAACCACTTGTTCAATTTGTACCAAATTGACCAATTGATCATCATACAAGCTAGAAAACAATTTATTATGATCAAATTAATCAATCTAACAAGCCAATTTCATCAATTAAACCCAATTTGAACAAAATCCCCAATTCGGGTATATACAAGCCCTAGAATTTTCAATTTCACAAAATTCACCAAATTGATCAAATTAAACCGTCAAGAACATGTTTATAATATCCCCCAACAAAAACTCATTGATCAATTTCAAGAAATATGGCTTAAATCATCAAAAACCTCAAAAATTCTTAGGTTCGAAATTTCCCAAATAATCCATGATTTTATGCATGAAAAATGAAAATAAAAGCAAAAGGAAGGGTATAAGTGTCTTACCAGCCTTGGGCGAAAGAAACCTTGCAAAAAGAAAGGTAGAAAATGACAAAAAATTGGATTGGAGCCTTGACCGAGTCATATGGAGAGAGAAAAAGTTGAAAAACTTTTGAAAAGTGAGTTAGAACACGTCAAAATCATCTTTTAAAAAAACTCTCTATACGATTTTCGATTGATCGAAATTTAGGTTCAATTGATCGAAAATGTTTCGATTGATCCAATATCAATCAAGCATTGATCGAAATGGACAGAGGCTGACCAAAACTTTTAATCACAATTTCGATTGATTGAAAAACAGATTCGATCGATCGACATTCTGTAAAAAAAACAAATTTTTGAAAAACAAAACAATTTTTGTGCAGAAACTCCTTAAAAGCATTGAATTTTAAAAACAAAATGCATGAGTATGAGATGAAATGTCTTTCAAAAACACAAGTTTTGAACCCAGTTTTCCCAAAAATAAGATTTTCAATCCATTCTCTTAAATTCTCAAGCAACAAATATGTTTTGCATAAAACTCAAGGAATTTTCAAACTTGGTTGGTCAAACCAAAGACACACACAATAACATGTACAAAGTTTAGCCAAGAGTAACTTGTGTAGAGTGTGCAACTAGCAAAAACTTGAGATACATGTGAGGTGATATGTGAATAGAAATCAAACACAAAGTCTACAAAATTTATCACATAGAATTTGAAAGAGACTATCACCTAAAGAGTTACATCATATAACTCCCACATCTCCTAGATCATAAGCTTAATCATATAAGTTTCTTGATTTGCCTCATATTGTACACACTAATTTTATTTGATCAGAAACTTATTAAAATAGTCGGGATAATATACACACCAATTTTAGTTGTTTGATTTAACTTTAAGTCCAATAATGTATACACCAATTTTAAGCATTTAAACTGAGGCTACACCTTATGTTGTTTTTGTGCATGTACTACACTTTTTCGAGTACAAAATCTTACGATATGCACTAAGGTGTTCATGATTGGCTAGTGAACAGTAGTGAAATGGTTATTTATCCCTTTCTTAAAAGGTTCAAGTCTGATTGTCAAAGGCATGTGACTTCAAGATCAAGACAAAGTGATCAAAAACCATAAACATTTTTCCCACACAACATGCACTACAAAGCTTCAACTAGTAAAGTGCAATAAGTAAGTTCATCCAAGCTAAACAAGGTACAAAGACATGTTATATGAAAATAAATTGACCAACCTTGTTTTCAAAACCAAGAAAATAAATTACAAAACACAATTTGCTTCCCTTTTTCCTTTTTTTTTATAAAATTTTTATTTTGACAAGAAGAAACAAAAATAGTCCTAGAATGAAATGCATGAATGTTATGCAATGCAAATCCTAGAAACAAAAAGAAAACAAAAACCAAAGAACAATGGTCACAAAGAGTAGAGCAATGAAGCACATGGACCATGTCAGAAAGACTCAATTAGATCGAGCCTTTTTGCATCCAAAACTTTTTAGATGCACCTCGAGCATTGGAGTTCTTATTCACATTAGAGTGATTTCCAACTCTAGGATTGGAATAAAGGTTGAGAGCCTTTACCAATTCACCAATAAGTACCATAGGATCTTGTGCTTGAGGCACATGCACTTTTAGCTTATTTGCTCGCTTAGCAGCTTGCAACTTGAAACAGTTTGGATGAATGTGCCCGGACTTTCCACAAAAATGACAAACCCAAGCAAGCTTACCATGCACCTTGTCCTTAGAAAGGGTAGACTCCTTAGGTTTAGACTCTTTCAGATCAACTGTAATCTTCCTGGGAGGTGTGACCTCTATAGGTTTAATAGTCTCACTCACAACCTCGCTCACAAGGGGTTCAGAGGAAGAAGAAGGAACAAAGTTTATGAAATGGGGTGCAGGCACAGAGATGCTTTCTACAAAACCTAAGCTAGTTTTATCAGAGGGAGACTTTTGAACACTTAGCATGTGGTTAAGTTTGGAACTTGCAGACTTAATAGATTATTCTCTAGCAACAGACAGTTCAAGATCCAAATTCTTAACTTTATCAAGCAAAAGCATATTCTCAGTTTTCACATTGTTCAAAAGTTCATTAGCATTAAACAGTTTCACAAGCAGATTTTTCTTATCAAGCTCAAGAGATGCAATTTTCTTCAAGTCAAGTTCAAGATTCATAGCATCCTTTGCAGAAACTTTGCAAAGTTTATTGTAGGCTTCTTGAAGATCTACATCCTCAGAGAGTTCCCCATCAAAAGGTTTCTCTTCAACAAACACGCTTTCATTGACTACAGCAGTAGCAGTGAAAGCAATAAAGTTTCCATTCTCATCAGAACCAGACTCATCATCAGAAACTTCATTATCACTAAGGGTTACAGCCATAGCCTTACCCATTGACCTTAAGTATGTAGGACATTCAAATTTCATGTGACCATACCCTTGACATCCAAAACATTGAGGGCCCATAGAATTATTAGAAGATTGACCTACTTTTTCTTTAGGTTTTTCAGTGTTGTTAACCTTAGTGGGATCATTCTTCCTAAAATTTCTAGGTTCAGCAGTGTTCTTACATCTTGCCATTCTATTGCTATTTCTAAGGAAATTCCTAAAGTTCTTGGCAAGGTAAGCAATCTCTATAGCATAGAGCTGATCATCAAATCCACCAACCTTAACATCATCAACTGACTTAAGAGCCATTGATTTGGATTTGCTAGTTTTGGGTTGGTCTAACTCATAGGACTGAAGAGATCCTACAAGTTCATCAACAAGGATGGAGTCCACATCCTTGCTCTCAGTTATGACAGTCACTTTGGGTCTAAGGTCTTCAGTTAAAGATCTAAGAATCTTCCTAACAATTTTAGGTTGATCATAGATTTCACCCAAGTTGTATGCAGAATTAACAACGTCATTAAGTTTAGCATAAAATTCATCAAAGGATTCATCATCAGACATCTTAATGCTCTCAAATCTAGATGTTAATTGCTGCAATTTATTAATTTTGACAGCCTTTGTGCCTTCATGCACAATCTGGAGGATATTCCAAGCAGTGTGAGCAACCTCAACATTAGAGATTCTCTTAAATTCCTCCATAGAAATAGCGTTAAAGATAGCATTCATAGCTTTGCTATTGAACGCAGCTACTTCTTTTTGAGAAATTTGCCACTCACTCACAGGAGTAGTGGGCTTCTCCTATCCGTACTGAACGGAGTTCCAAACTCTCTCATCAATAGATTTTAGAAATACTTTCATCGTTGCTTTCCAATAAGCATAATTATTCCCATCAAAGTGAGGAGGAATAACTAGAGAATGTCTGTGTTCCATGACAGCAGGGGTCAAGGATCAGCTCAGAGATCAATAGATCTACAACAAGAGAGCTACCTGCTCTGATACCACTTGTACGTTTTTAGACCCCTTAAAACACAACTAGATTAACCTAGTTAACAAGTCAAGTTATTACTTAGTCCAAATTTCAGATCTAAGTTAACACAATTATATAATCATATCAATGCAAAGTGCGGAATATAAAGAACACAAAGATATGATGACCTAGGAAAACGAAACCGATAAAAAACCTAGGGAGGATTTAACCTAGCTATCCTCAAGGTAAACCTAAATCCACTATGAAAGAATTGAAGTTTTACAATAGCGACTTAGACCACTAACATCTTATTACTACCCACCAATAGAAAACTTATTAACATGACCACGTGCAAGTTTCGAGACCACGGACTCCTTCTTTCTTGGATTCTCCAGCAAGTACAAGCACTCCCGCTTGCGTATCTTTGAGCTCTTTAGTGCAGTAATTGAATGATCATCAAGCTATCAATGAAATCTCATTCTTGATAATCCTAAGCATGTGTGAAGGCAACCACCTCTCAGATCTCACAAGAGATTCACACACAGCAAATAGAGCAACCTCTAAAACGTGGCTAGGATTTTCCTTTTATACCTAGGGCAAAACATAAAACCCTACACGTCATATGGGCTTAGGGTTGAGTTGGAAATTTTATAGAAAAAACAATCTGCACGACTTTCAATCGATTGAGTCTAATTTTCGATCGATCTAGTCAGTCAGAATTACACACTCAATTTTGCAGTTAACTCGATTCCAACTTTACATAAAAGACATACTTTGAGCAAATCTAAAATAAGACTAACAACCTGTTTTGATCATGATTTGCCAATAATACAAATTAGAGTTCTAATACAATAGTTCCTAAGTACTTAGAACCTAACACTGTGCTAGAAGAGTGAGGCCAGTATCAATAACATGTCTATGTTTTCTTTCGGAAAAACCATGTGTTTGGGTGTGTGAAGGCAGGACATGCGATGAAAAATTGAAAGAAAATTTTAAAAGGCAATGTCAATATACTCTCCACCTCAATTAAGTTGAAAATTTTTATTTTTGATGAAAATTTTTTCAGCGAGGGACTTGAAATTTTTGAAATAATGGAATACTTCACTCTTAAAAGGATATATCTACGAATATTTAGAGTAATCATCAACAAATCTATAAATAAAATATTTAAAAGCTGAAGTGTAAAATTTATGTTGCTAATCTCCTGTTGAGTCACATCAGTATGCATGTTGATCTATTAGGTCCACTTCGGTCCATTCAATTCATTTCAATCCATCTAGTCCATTTTGGTCCATTACGTCCACTTTGATAATGCTTTAAGATGAGAGGTTTGCGTAGAAAGAGGAATTGCTTTATTGACAATTTTGTCACATTCTCAGTGTAATGTTGGTAAGTTCTTAATAAAATTACACATTTCTTATGTTATTAAAGTTTTGTATTTTTTTTTCTTTTTCTAATACGTGATAGATTTACTTATATCTGCTTGCCATTTAGACCATTCAAGACATATAGAGGATGAATCATTAGTGAGGAGCACTAGAAAAAAATTTCATCCACATACATTAGATTATACCTTATATTATAATTAAATATAAATGCATTATGTTTCCTTGAAAATAAAAAACTTATAAAATTTAAAACATTTTCAAACAACAACTATGGATAACTTAATTTAGAAAATTTAATATATTGTAAAATGATACATAGTTAGAAAATAATCACATTATTTGAAAAATGATTTGGGACTAACACTTATAAGTCTTTTTTATCATTTTCATTTAACAAAAAAACAAATCGTCAACTTTTTCCGCATTGCACATATCTACAACGAGTAAAAGATAATACTTGCAATTGCAACCTTATAGGGGCACATGGTGAAGTCCATACATCGGAAGAAAATGCATCTTAGATGAAGACAATTAAAGTAGCAACTTCGTGACCCTTTCCTAAAGGACATGTATTTCAAAAAGGCATGGTCTTTTGCATTCCTTGTTCATTGACAAAAATTGCAAACTGCGCCAATATGGGCTACCATTTTTCCAAATGAATGCTTAAGGAAGACTAAGAGTGAGAGGGTTGAATGCCAGCAGATAAGCTTCCAACGGATGGATCCATAGGGCTTGTCCATGATGTCAACAGGACTTTCTTACCTGTGATTACATTAGTACTTATTTTCATCGTTGGCAAGAATGTATTAGAAGATGTTGAAAACTATATCTCCAATATAATCCCCGCAGTGTCCATCTAGTACTACAAGATTATCATCCTCAGGTACAGTAAGAACCCCAGAAGAATCCTGAAGGGTTTCTGTCTATTAGCGATCCATACGAATGTGAATGTTGAAATGTTATTAAACCATATTCCAAGGTAGCGATTGGTAGAATTTATGTGCCTAAAGAATCCAAGTTTGAAATCACTCCCATTGGAGATTATTTAGTCAGATTCTTTGATGGATTGTAAAGACATAGTGATGTTTATGGCAAAGCCAAAATCTAAGCAAAAGCAACATAGCAAGACTAGAAGAACTGGTATGTTGGTATTTCGAAGAAGTTGCATCCATGGTCAGTGAGGGTGTCCTTTAACCCGAGGACAAGGAGCACGTAAAAGGTTTGACTCCAAAACAAGGCCAAAATTGGAAATTAATCCTGTTTTCCAAACAATATAATTAGTAGGCACTGTTACAAAACTATATTTTTTACTAACATCTCGTGTTTAAAAGACTCGATTTGGGGCTATAAATCAAGTCTCAAAGACTCGGTTTTCATGGTCTGATCACGTCTGATGTGGCATTTTTCCACGTGGCGTCCACTTGGAAATTGAGTCTCTAAGACTCGATTTATAAGCCAACCCTTTAAGCATCGATTTCTATGTGCTCGCAAACAAAACAAAACACTTTACATTTAAGGACTTCCACCTGGAAATCGAGTCTCTAAGACTCGATTTATAAGCCGACCCTTTAAGCATCGATTTCTACGTGCTCGCAAACCAAAAAAAAAAAAAAAAAAAAAAACACTTTACATTTAAGGACTTCCACCTGGAAATTGAGTCTCTAAGACTTGATTTATAAGCCGACCCTTTAAGCATCGATTTCTATGTGCTCGTAAACAAAACAAAACACTTTACATTTAAGGACTTCCACCTGGAAATTGAGTCTCTAAGACTCGATTTATAAGCCGACCCTTTAAGCATTGATTTCTATGTGCTCGCAAACAAAACAAAACACTTTACATTTAAGGACTTCCAGCCTAGACCTGAAGCTATCCTTCGCGAGGCTACGTCATTTCTACATGAATATCAAACATTAGTGGCAAACCAATTAACACATTAGCTATTTGAAGGGATGTGTAATGATGATTTTCTTTTTTTATTTTTTTCTTTGTCCTAAGTGTCAGGCTAGTATGTATAGCCTTGGAGCACATTAGGACCCTTACTTACACCTTTGTACTTTTCTTTCATTATTTTAATTCAAATTCTACCTTTTCAATCAAATATATATATATATATATTCAAACAGTGCTAGCACAGCACAAATCAATGCATAGTTACATCTCTTTTCTGTGGCTTTTAATATTGTTTTAGTTGGGCGACATGGGACTTTTAATATTGTAGTTGTGTTTCCTTTGTCCTATGGCTTTTTAATATTGTATTAGTGTCCTTTGTCTTGTGGCTAGGCCTGAGCTAGTGAGGTTAGCACTGAGTGGCTGCAGAACCCCTTTTTTTATACTGTTGTACTTTTGGTCATTTTAATATACCAATTCTACCTTTTTCAGTCAAAAAAAAAAAACACATATAAATCGAGTCTTAGAGAGTCGATTTCCAAGTGGATACCACATGGAAAAAACGCCACATCAGACATGATCAAACCATGGAAACCAAGTCTTTGAGACTCGATTTGTAGGCCCTAAATCGAGTCTTTTAAACTCGAGATGTTAGTAATATATATAATTTGAAAACAGTGCCTACTAATTATATTGTTTAGAAAATAGTGTTAATTTCCAATTTTGGCCCCAAAACAGCAACAAAGCTGTGTTTAGACAATGATTTTGGCTTGTGAGAATGATGATTTTGGATGCCAGGAGTAGTCATTGCTTCTTTTCACATAAAACGGGAAATTTTAATTTGGACACCGCCCATTTATACTATTTTTACTACAATGTGAAAGTTGAAACATTCGAATCCAATCTATATAACATCTAAAAGTTCAAAAATTAAGCATTTTTTTATTATTATGCTCTTGTTGCACCACATTAGCATAAATTTTTGGTCCATTCTTTCCACTTGGTCCACTTTGATTTCGGTCCATTTCAATTATATAATATATTAGTAAATTATTAAATGGGTTAATTTAATTATTTGTCCAAATCTATTAGTATATGAAGTCATTTAAGCTTCTTTTAAATTTATAGCTTGGTCCATTCGATTTGTTCATTATGGTCTAATTCAGTCCACTTCAGTACATTTTGGTCCAAGTCGGTCCTTTCGGTTGACTTCCATCTTCTTTTAAATAATAATAATAATTTTGAGTTAAAAAGTGTGAGATTTTATTCTATTTGGGTCAAAATCTTTAGTTTTGGACTAAAAATACAAACAAAATTGGTATTAGAAATTAGAAATATAGAACCTAAAAAAAAAGTAACAAAAGTGATAAATATTCAAAATATTACCTTAAAATTCAATTTTCAATAATATAGGAATTATACTTATATTTTGAAAGAAAAACAATTCTATAGTTCTAAACTTATTTAATAATTTAAATTTAATGTAACATGTTACATGTTTTCCATGTAATGAGTGTGTAATTTTTTTTTAATATCCTTGGATATGTCATATACATATATCACTATCTATTGTTGTTGAATGCAAAATACATTATATGTTCCATTACATAAAACTTATAAAAATAAAAATAAATGCCTTTAAATAAAAAAAGTAAAATTAACCAAAAATTTTACATTATGTGTGTTTTTAGATCCCTGTAAACTAGATTGTTTAACCTAATTAATTAACCAAGTGAATACTTAGGTTTATTATTCAAAATCTAGGTTAAAATAATAACAATCATATCATGTAAAGCAGCGGAAAATATAAAGAACACAATGATTTGATGACCCAGGAAAACCAAACTGGTAAAAAACCTGGTAAGGATTTAACCTAGCTATCCTCAAGGTAAAATAGATCCACAATGAAAGAATTGAAGTTTTTACAATAGAACTTAGACCACTAACATCCTATTGCTACCTCGAGTAGAAAAATTACTACCACGACCCCATGATAGCTCCGAGTCCACGAACTACTTCTTTCTTTGATCCATAGCAACCACAAGTTCTCCTACTTGTGACTTTGAGACTCCACTCAAAGGTTTTGGATCTTCTTGAAAGTTCTTTATGCAACAACTGAAACCACCATCAAGTTCTTGATGCAAATTTTGATCTTGATAGCTCTATGTGTGTGTATGAAGGTAAGCACCTCTTAGATCTCACAAAAGATTCAACACACAACTCAACAAAGACCTTAGAGAGCTTTTGGGTACAAAACCCTAAATATACAAAAGAAGCACACTCTTCTCTCTCTAAAAGCCTTATAAAAGCGTGTTTAGGGTTTCCTTTATATATTAGGAGAAGTAGATCTGAAACCCTAACCCTCAATGGACTTGAACTGCTGTTTGGGCCGACTTAAAATTCTGCAGACCCGTATTTCGATCGGCCGAGCTTGTCTTTAAATCGATCGAAACAGGAAAATTGCTAATTCTCTTTTCTACAGCTTGCTTGTTCTCGGATCTTGACTTGTTCTTGGATCTTAAGTTGTATCACCTTGAGCATTGTCTAATGTAAGGTTGAATTTAACCAACCATCTTGTTGGCTTTATTCTGTGCCAAATTTGCTTATATTTTAGCATTTAGTAACCCTGTATTTAGGTGGGAATCTTGTAAGAGTAGTGAGTGAGAGAATGTGAAGAAATGATCAAGATTGTGCAAAGAAATAGGGACTCGCGACTGGATCTCGCGGGTGGCTCGCGGCTTGCAAGTCGCCAAAAGTTGCATACGTGCCAAGCATGCCAGAAGCTGAAGAGTCGCGCCAACTATTGCACTACAGGACAAAAGTCCCAGGCTGGCCAGGCCGTTAGCTCGCGGCTTGCAAGTCGCCAAAAGTTGCACACGTGCCAAGCATGCCAGAAGCTGAAGAGTCGCGCCAGCTGTTGCACTACAGGACAAAAGTCCCAGGTTGGCCAGGCCGTTAGCTCGCGGCTTGAACTCGTGACTCAACTTAGTCGCAAGGTCAAGTCGCCAGAATGCCCTGTTTGGGAAAAACTGACGTTTCACATTCCATTCTCACCCTAGTATAAATACCCCTCATTCCCACGAAATGTAGAGAGCTTCCAGAGAGAATTTTGAGAGAGAAACCCTAGAGAAAACAAGATTGCCTCATCCACAATCTTCACCTAAGAGACTCTTCAAATTCCTCTACTTTCTTCCTCTCTATTTATACGTCCTTGAGAGGTTCTTGACCAAATCATTTTCTCACCATACCCACGTCTGTGAGGAGGTTTTTTTGGTACTAAGGGAAGCAGTTTGGAAGGGACCAATGACTATTGGTTGATGCTATGGTTTATAGCGGAATCCGGCAAGCTAGAAAAGAAAAAGGTTCGGCATAACCTCGTTGGAGCAAGAAGCTTGGAGGGCTTAGGTACCTGGGTAGATTAGGCTTTGAGGGTCTATTGTTGTTCATGTATCCCAACTACATTTTCTAGTGAATTATTTACCGCTTGGAGGGCGGAGGAGAGGTTTTACGCCTAGGGCTTCGGTTTCCTCTTCGATAACACATCATGTGTTGTCCTTGTGTTTCCATCTCTCTTCCTTTTATCTTTACCATCTAATTACTGCTGTGATTGTGATTATTTATGGTTTAGATTGTTTATTAATTCTGTTATAAGCTTGATTATCTTTTTCCACACATACATTGTTTGATATAAAACTTGAATTGGTAATTTATTGTTTGGGGTCTAAACGTTCATAGTGTTTTCAACGCTATTTGAACTTTCATCTAATAAAACCTATAGACTTAGGAATCTATATTTAGACAAGTTTGTGCTCACGATTTGCCAATTGTTATAAACTTTTAGAACCTAACACATTATGTTCTTATAAAATATTTATATTACATTTTCTCACTGATTGCACGAAGGGATGGCAATAGGGAGGGGCAGGGTCGAAGGATGGGATCTTCACCCCTACCTCGCATGGTTTTGACATTTTCCATCTCCGCCTTGCCTCGTATGATGGGGAAAATTTTTTTGTCCCATCCCCGCCCTTTGAGGCTCTATCCTGCCTCGTAATATTCTACTTTGTGTTAATTTTCCCCACAACTATTACAATTTTTTTATAAAACCTGTTTCATTAAATAAATATACTTTAAATTACAACTAAATTTATCACATCAAATCGAACTAATTTTTAGCAATAACTGAATAATATTATCCAAGTACTTAACAAGAAAATATTACAACAAAAAAACTTAATATTCATGCATTTAAATAAGCTAGTATTTATTTATTTTTTAAAAATATTAGGGATTTAGGGTATGAAAATTTACAATTATAGCCTTATCAACGCGAGGTAGGATGGGGATAGGGTTGGATGGGGCTAAATTGTCATCTCGAATTGTGTGGGTTTGCGACTAGTACTATATAAAAATGGAAACGTAGTATTTAATGATGAGATACTCTAATTATGCTACATCATCAGCCACATAATCATTCACTTTTGTTGGGTTCTCAGACTTTAGGTTTAAATGTATTAGAACTTTATTTTGTAATGTTGGCAAACCATGATCAAAACGTTTAATCTTGTTTTAGACTTGCTCAAAGTGTGTTTATGTGTAAAGTTGGAATCGAGTGTACTACAGGATTTATTGTGTAAATCTACCTAGCTCAATCAATAAGAAATTAGACTCGATCGATCGAAGCTCATATAGATTGTTTTTCTACAAAATTTTCCAACACAGCCCAATAAGCCCATATGACATATAGGGTTTTATATTTTGCCTTAAGTATAAAAGGAAAAACCCTAGCCACGTTTTGTAGTTTTTGTTTATGCTGTGTGTGTGAATCTCTTGTGAGATCTCGAGGTGTTTGCCTTCACATATACTTAGGGTTATCAAGATTCAAGATTATGTCAAGATCTTGATGATCGATTCAGTTGCTGCATAAAGAACTTAAAGAAAACACAAGTGGGGGTACTTGTGATTGCTGTGAATCCAAGAAAAAAGTAGTCCGTGGACTCGGAGCTGTCACGTGGTCATGGTAGTAAGTTTCCTACTCGAGGTAGCAATAGGATATTAGTGGTCTAAGTCGCTATTGTGTAAACTTCAATTCTTTCATAATGGATCTATTTTACCTTAAGGATAGCTAGATTAAATCCTCCCCAGGTTTTTTACTGGTTTGGTTTTCCTGGGTTATCATATCGTTGTGTTATTTATTTTCCGCACCGTTCAATGATATGATTTATATGTGTTAACCTAGAACTGAATAATTTACCTAAGTTAATCACTTGGCTAAATAACTAGGTTAATCTGGTTGTGTTTGAGGGGTCTAAAAACGTACACTTTTCTTATTTATTTTTTACTCCTTTAGTTTTTTGAAAATATTTAAAATATGAATATATTGACTATATGCATTCATCTAGGGTGGTTTTGACTATAAATTTAAATTTGTCTTTACACATTCATCTAATTCAGTTAATGTTTATAACTAAACATTGAAGGAGCCCATAGAAGGAGCCCTAATCAAGCATATTATAGATCTACAAGAGGTTTGTACCCTCACTGTCTTCTTCTTCCTCATCTCATTAGAGTTTTCTTTGAAATTTTAAGAAAATAGTTTCATTTTTATGTAAAATAAAATTATTTATTTATCTATTTAGTATTCACTTAATGGATTAAATTATAACAGTATTTGCACAATTTATTTTTCAAAAACTTTTGTCTACCATTTATTTATTTATTTTAAGGAAAAAGAGTTACAATTATCATGTATAAGGTTATGTTGGTGCAAACACAATAACAAGAGAAATAACACAAAGAGAAACTAAATTAGACTTTTGAATATTATTAATCTGAGATTAGAGATTACACAACACTATTTGGACTGAGGCACGACACTCGCTCTTTTTAAGGAGATTCAAGCCCTTGGTTGGCTAAACTTTGTAACCGATGCAGGCATTCTCTGACTTGTCTCCACCAAGATACAACAACCTAACAAATATCGTATGGCTAGAACATTACACAAAGTGTTCAAGCCCAAAGCTCTACCAGAAAGAATACCCTTCTTTGCCAAGAAACTCTCTATTTTTTAGACTATAAGAATGCATGCAATTGCTAGATTTTTTGGTATGTTAACGCTGCAACTGGTATTGGGTCTGAATGAGTCTCTTTATAGGCCCATTTATAGACCCAATGGGCCTCACAAAATTATTACCCAAATTAATATGATTAATTAGGTCCATTATTTTGATGTAGTGGGTATTACAAGATTAATTACTGGATATTAATTTGATGGGTTGGAGGTACACAATTAATGGATGAGATAAGGAGTGTCCAAAAAATGAAAAGACCCAAGCGGAGAGTCCATTAAGTGGGTTAATGGCTCTTCAGTTTCCATAATAAAAATGGAGTATTAATTCGGGCCATTTACTCACAAATAGATATGGTAATAATTCTAAATGGGTTGTCAAGTAGGAAGATCCAATAGGCCGTTTCATTTCCATTTTCGACACCTCCTCCCTTCATCTCCCCCTTATGCATGTATCTAGCCTAATATTTGAATCAATTCATATTAGCCCATTAATCACACACAATTAAAAAGAATAAAATAGTCACTCTCATTTTCAATGTGAGATTAAACATTTTCACTCTCCTTTTCATTGTGAGATTAAAATAGTCACTCTCCATAACTCCCGCATCTTTACATTTATGTTGTAATATAAATCAATTTTAATTATATAATATTAAAATACTCCAACAAACTCCTACTCATTTTAATATTAAATTTTATTAGTAAAAGAGATATTACCGGCAAAGTAGGTCACTATGCATCATGAAGGGTGTCCTTTGCATTGAACCTTCGCTTAGTAAAACAGCAATCTCAACTCCAAAGTCGTAGTTATAAAGTTGTGATTTACAACTATGTTTTATGTTGTCTTTATTCCATGACAAAAAGTGTTGTAATTGCTTTAAGTTATTTCTTGATATTTTGTAGGATTTTATTGTATTGGGTTTAGTATGAAGTTGGTGAAGACTCAAGCTAAAATGAAGAATTCGTGAATTTTGCGAGAAGCTAACCCGCGAAAGAGCCATGTGAGGAGCACATGACTGGAAGCTGAAGAGTTGTGCCAAGCTGTCGTTTTCGCGAGTGTATCGCGGGTAAGGCCTTCCTGCGAGATAGTCACGAAACTTTCTGCCTGGAGGATTTTTAAGAGTGACTTTCTTACCCTTCACCCATACTATATATACCCTCATTACCCACAAATGTAGAGGAGGCCATTCAAAGGGAAAAACCCTAGATAGGTTTTCTACAACACACACACCCATCTTTTAGAGAGAGAGCTACTCATCCTTAGTGAGAAATCATTGTAGCCTCTTCTCCATCCCTCTGCATTGTCATACCTTGAGAAGAGATTTGTACCCAAACACAACTCACATCTATTCAGAGTGTAGAGAGTGTTTTGGAGCTTAGAAAGCTTTGGGGGTTTTCCAAAAGAAGCCGATGAGGCTTGTTGGATGCAATCGGGCATATTGCGGGATCCAGAAAGCTAGACAAGACACGGTTCCGAGAAGCCTTGTTGGAGTAGGAGCTTGGAGGGCTTAGGTAGATCAGGTAGATTAGGCTTAGAGGGTCTCTTGCTAACTCATGTATCCCAACTAATTGTCTAGTGGATCGATTACCGCTTGGAGGGCGGCGGAGAGGTTTTTCGCCGAGTTCTTCGGTTTCTTCTTCCATAACACATCGGTGTGTTATCTTGTGTTTGCATTCTCTCTTCCCTTACTCTTGTGCTTTACTTTTATTGTTTGTTGTTCATGTTTATGCACTAGAGTAGTATCAGTTAATTGCGCCTCATTTACTCTTGTTTCCGCACTTAGATAAGTTAGAGTAAAATCAATCGAGCCGTAACTTTTTATTTGGGGGTCTAAACAGCTCTTGTGTTTTCAACACATTTTCGAGCTTTCAATTGGTATCAGAGCGGATACACTTGTTTTGGTTTCATTACCTAAGTGTGATCCTTGACCCCTTGTGTGTTTTGCCATGGATAATGCTTTGTATGCTTCTATGGATGTTGTTGATTGTAACATGCCATGTGTTTGTGATAATGCCTCTATGAGTGTTAATCCTCATAATTGTGATGACATGTTACTTAAATCTATGGGTTTGTTGACAAACTCTTGAAGAATGAAGCTAAGAAGTTTCAAAAGAATTTGAGCAAGTTCATTTGTGAAAAGGATGATTTGATTGCTAAGCTCAATGAATCCAATAAATTGGTTGAAAAATATAAGAAGCTTATTGAAATTTCTCTTGAAAAGATGAAAGAGTTTGAATGTTTAATTATGGACTTGGATGCTAAACTTGTTTTGTCTAACAAACTTGTTGATGAGCTAAAATGTGAAAATGAATCTCTTAAGATGCATGCCAAGTGTTTGATTGCTGAACCTGTTGCTAAAAGGGAAGATAATATATGTTGCAATCATGTTGTGGTGCCCGATTTTGTGCCTAATGTGAGTTTTACCTCTAAAGACAAATCAGTGTACATTCCTCCACACAAAAGAAACCAAAAAGTGGAGAGAAAGGCTCTTAAGCCTAAGGCTCTATTTAGGTCACAATCTAAGGCTTTGGATGGATCTAAGTTTGTTCCAACTTGTCACCATTGTGGTGTGAGTGGTCATATAAGACCTCAATGTCATAAGTTGAAGAGAGAACAAAACCAGTTGCTAGATCCATTCCCAAAAATCCTAATGGGCCTAAACACATTGTTTGTCACCATTGTGGTGCCTTTGGTCATCTTAGACCTCATTGCTCTAAGTTTCAAGCCTTTAAAAGAATCAAAAGAAAAGAGAAACTTGAGTTTCTTGGAAATTGTGCTAAAAAGAGTAAACCGAATTTGAGTAAAAATAGCATGTTGTTAAAGAAAATGTTTAATACTCTTAACTCCTTGACTATGTGCATCTCCGGTTCTTATTCTTCCAACCCTTGTCTCACTTCTCATAAGTCACTCATTCTAAACAATCATTCCGTTTGGATGAGGAAGGGTTCCTATGGTTGAGCTTTTGCTCTTTTGGTCCTTGATCTAATTCTTTCGATCTTTGTAGGACCCTTAATGCACTAGATACTTCATTGTCATGCATTTGTGCATCATGCATCTCTTTATATGCATTGTTTTTGTTTTGTTTTTGATCTTACTTTATTGCATTTGTTTTGTGTGTGTAAAAATCCAAAACCACATAAAAAGCAAAAAATTCAAAAAGTTTGATCGTATATGTTTGAGCACGTATCACATGTGAGTTTGGCCTAGTACCTTCATACTAATGGCATAGTGCATTTACGAGCTTAGCTTGTTTTGTATGCACCTTTATCTGTGTGGAAGAAATCTTGAAAACTATGTGTGATTGTTGTAAATAGATCTTCAAGCTTGTCATGAATGATTGGTCAATAGCCTTGATGGTCTTGATACTTACATAGACTTGTTCCTATATCTCTTCCCACTTTATTTATTTATTTATTTATTTTGCAAAAGAGCTCACCAAATGTAAATCTCTAAATGAAAAGAGATATTGAGCTGTAAAAGCTTGTCACACATACTAGTATTTGACTAGGAGAAAAGGGAAGCGACATTTTAATTTGAAATGTATGGTACTCAAAAAGCCAAAGGCTAATTCTCAATGTTGAAATATCAAAAAATTTCAAGCACTGATCTCAAAAAGAGATGTATTATCCAAAAAGATTCAAATGTTATAATTTATGCAAAAGCCAAATGAAAAGCTTCTAAGCTGTGTAATCAATTTGTGGGAGGTCATATATGTTCATTTCTATAATTGAGATAGACCACTTGACCTAGTACCAGCTGCATATGACTTGATTGAATTGATCATTGAAACTTCACTCTAGTTTAAGGACTATTTCACATTTGATACTCACACACAACACACAAGTCTAATGTTCAATGAATGTCTATTTCATTTGTATAATTGTACATGTTCAAATGTGATGTGTGTGTGCTCAACCACATGTGGATCAAACCAAAAAGATTTTTGTTCTTTTTGTTTGCTTTTGGAAGTGATTTGTATCACCGATGTTTTTCAAAGTTTTTTAAGTGTTTATGTGTGAAAAACATGTTTTCTGGGTGTTTTCGTGACCTATTTCTTGTATAGGCTCAACTGGGAGTTAAATGGTCCAATTTTAAAGTTTTTTCAGCTTTGGAAAGATACTTTCACGACTGTCTCGCGAGTAAGACTTACCCGCGAAAAATTTCACGAGTAACTTCGCGAGTAAGCTTCCCACGAAAATTCTCAAATCAGCTTTTTAAAGGGCATTTCGTGGGTCTTTTGTTTTAAACTTCTCCCATCTTCTCCCAAACCCCTGTTTTAATGCTTCAACATCAAAACCCAACTAATTTCAAGTGTTTTACATTCTATAAACATCTCTAAGATAATCTTTAACTCTTTTTCATTGATTTTGATATTTAGATTATGTTTTGGGGGTTTTATGTTCATAGTTGGGATTTTCTCAAATGGGAGTTGGAAAACTTAATTTTTGTCAATCTTTTTTATTGGGATTTGTTTTAAATGATGATTTGCTTTGGATGTTGGCCCCTTGTGGCAAAAATAACATGTTTTTAGGCAAGATTTTCATATGTTCTTACATTGTTTATCATACATATGTAGTGTGTGCACTCTAAGTGTTTGATAAAATGCCCAAATGATATTTTCTCGTTGTTTTGGACTCCGATGAGTACCAATTTTTGGGGATCACCATAATTATTCATGTTTATCATGTTTTAATCATTGGTTGTGTGTTTTATACACCTTGCCCCGTGAGTACTTATTCATGCATTGGTCATGCATTTCACATGCACACTAGATGCAGCTTTGCTGCACACACTTGAACACTTGACATGTTTTTGCATCCACTCATGCTAGTTAAGTCTTTTTAGACCTTTTAGCACATATAAGATGTTCTTGTGTCTTTGTCATGCCTAGGTTTATATCATGTTTCATCATCCTTAGCATGTCATGTTCTTTATGCTTTGTAGCATTTTTTAAAGATGTTTTATTTTGCGTTTAAGCTTCATTTTCTCATACATCTTGCACTCCTCATGCATCATCTTTTACCCTTGTTCATATCTTATTTTCTTTCCCTCCTTCCTCTTGTTTAATTTGTCTATTCGTGACAAAAAGGGAAAGTGTATTGTCATTTCTATATGACTCATGTGCACACTCTTAGGGGGAGAAATTCTACCTCGTGCACATTCGTAGGGGGAGAAAACCATAGGAGAGATGCATATACCAAGAGGGAGAAGACATCTTTTTGAGAAAACCTTGTTTTACTTTATGCTTGTTTTCTCGTTGGTTTATGGTGCTTTGATATGCTTTATTGCTCTCATTGCATCGTGCTTATGTGTTGGACATGCATATATCTTTATGCCATTGTGCTTTATTGATTGCATGTTCGGATGATCATTTGCTTTGTGATGTGATCATTGTAGTCATTTCCATATGATTGTTTTGGTATATGATCAAGTTGCTCACATGTTTCACATCATGTTTATTTGATCGCATTTTTCTTATTACATTATACTTGTTCTTTTATCACTTGATTTACCTTGAGGGTCTAATGCGTTTTGTGCAAGTGTTTCAGGTTACAGGTATCTTGTTCCAAGTGCATCACAGATTTTAGATTTATGTGTGAGTGAGTTTTGTCATTGTTCCCAAACTCATGTTTAAGTCTAGAGTCTGTTATAGGGTGTTTTGTCACGGAATAGCCAAAGAGGGATATTGTAAAGTTGTGATTTACAACTATGTTTTATGTTGGCTTTATTCCGTGACAAAAAGTGTTGTAATTGCTTTAATTTATTTACTTATATTTTGTGGGATTTTATTGTATTGGGTTTAGTATGAAGTTGGTGAAGACTCAAGCTAAAATGAGGAATTCGTGGATTTTGCGAGAAGCTCGCCAGAAGCTAACCTGCGAAAGAGCCATGTGAGAAGCACATGACTGGACGCTGAAGAGTCGTGCCAGGCTGCCGTTTTTGCGAATGTATCGCAGGTAAGGCCTTCCCGCGAGATAGTCGCGAAACTTTTTGCCTGGAGGATTTTTAAGAGTGACTTTCTTACCCTTCACCCATACTATATATACCATCATTACCCACAAATGTAGAGGAAGCCATTCAGAGAGAAAAACCCTAGATAGGTTTTCTACAACACACACACACCCATCTTTTAGAGAGAGAGCTACTCATCCTTAGTGAGAAATCATTGTAGCCTCTTCTCCATCCCTCTCCATTGTCATACCTTGAGAGTAGATTTGTACCCAAAAACAACCCACACCTATTCAGAGTGTAGAGAGTGTTTTGGAGCTTGGGAAGCTTTGGGGATTTGCCAAAAGAAGCCGGTGAGGCTTGGTGGATGCAATTAGGCGTATTGCGGGATCTAGAAAGCTAGACAAGACACGGTTCCGAGAAGTCTTGTTGGAGTAGGAGCTTGAAGGGCTTAGGTAGATCGGGTAGATTAGGCTTGGAGGGTCTCTTGCTAACTCATGTATCCTAACTAATTGTCTAGTGGATCGATTACCACTTAGAGGGCGGCGGAGAGGTTTTTAGCCGAGTTCTTCGATTTCCTCTTCGATAACACATCGGTGTGTTATCTTGTGTTTGCCTTCTCTCTTCCCGTACTCTTGTGCTTTACTTTTATTGTTTGTTGTTCATGTTTATGCACTAGAGTAGTATCGGTTGATTGCGCCTCATTTACTCTTGTTTCCGTACTTAGATAAGTTAGAGTAAAATCAATCGAGTCGTAACTTTTTCTTTTGGGGGTCTAAACAGCTTTTATGTTTTCAACACATTTTCGAGCTTTTAGTAGTAGTCTCTGACTTGAACCAAGATTGTTTTGGGGAAATTAAGTATCACTACTTACACATAACAACTCAGGTGTTGACATGAGTTTTTATAGCTAGCACTTTACAACTGTGTGATGATCCTAGTTTCATGAGTGGATTTAAGATTATGTCCAAATCTCATAGGGAGCCCCCTCCCCCACACTTACATAGGTGAAATTTTGTCAAGAGTGCCTCTGTAATTCTGACACCCCACTCACACGAGCTACAAATTTCATTAAGAGTTTTTTACTCAATCTCTTCACATTACAGGATAAATGCACTTACATCATAGGAATGAACAATTAAAAAATTATTTACAACATAAATAATTAAAAATAAATAAATAGTGCATTTCTTAAGACCATCATATGATTCGTTATTCCCATTGAACCCAATTCTCAGGATCTATGGTCTTTCGGTTGGGTATTCTCATACATGGCTCATGAATCTATGGACTTTAGTCCCATCCCCCTCAATATATTCCAGACTCCATCTTTTGCCAAAGCTTTAGTAAATGGATCTACAAGATTATCATTAGATTTAATATAATCTATAGTTATGATGTCACTACTCAAATAAGATCGTACGGTACTGTGCTTTCTTCTTATAGGTCTAGATTTACCATTGTAATAATGGTTTTTAACTCTACCAATTGCAGCAGTGCTATCACAATAAATTAATATAGGTGGAATTGGCTTTTCCCAGTGTGGAATTTCATATAACAAATCGCTAAACCAATTTACCTCTCCACTAGTTGAAGCTAATGCTATTAATTCAGCTTCCATTGTTGAATTAGCAATTATTGTTTACTTTTTCGATTTCCAACAAATAGCACCACTACTAAGGTAAAAATATAACCAATGGTAGAGAGAGAATCACCTGACAAAGAATTCCAATTGTCATCACTAAAAGTTTTAATCACAGCAGGATACTATTTTATAAAATAAGCCATATCTCATGACTCGCTCAATAGCTAGCCAATGATCTTTACTAGGGTTGCTAGTAAATCTGCTAAGCACTCCTACTGCATAAGCAATGTCAGGTGTAGTACAATCAGTAGTATAACGCAAACTACCAATGATGCTAGCACAATCCATCTGATTAAAAAACCCATCATCATTATTCACAAGAAATAAATGAACACTAGAATCAAAAGGAGTAGCTACACTTTTGTGATCATGCAAATTGTATTTTTTTTTTTAATATTTTCTCAACATAATGTGATTCATCAAGAAATATTCCATTTCATGTTTTTGTAATTTTCATACTCAAAATAAAATTAGCCTCACCAAGATCTTTCATATCAAAATGGCTTTTAAGCATATTTTTTGTCTCATTTATAACATGCATATTTGAGCCAAAAATCAACATATCATCCACATAGAGGCTAATAACAACATGTAAATTATTCAATGATTTAGAATAAATACATTTTATCACATTCATTTGATTTATAACCATTCTCAATCATGCAGGAATCAAACTTTTCATGCCACTATTTAGGTGCTTATTTTAAGCCATATAGGGATTTAATTAGCTTACATACCTTGCTTTCTTGTTTAGGCTCTACAAAGCTTTCAGATTGATCCATATAAATCTCTTCCTCTAGGTACCCATTTAAAAAAGTAGTTTTTATATCTATTTGATGAATTTTCAAATAAAAAATTGTAGCAATAGCAATTAACAATCTAATAGATGTAATTATTGTTACCGGAGAAAAAGTATCAAAGAAATCAAGATCAGCTTTTTGTTTAAAGTCTTTTGCAACAAGTCTAGCTTTAAACTTATCTATTAATCAATCTAGTTTCAACCTTTTTCTAAGAACCCATTTACAACCTATTATCTTACAGCCCGGTGGAAGATCTACTAATTTCCAAGTTCTATTAGAAATTAGAGATTCTGTCTCATCATTTACAATCTCTTTTCAAAATATAGCATTGGGTGATGTTAAAACTTCTTTTAAATTTTGGGGATTTTCCTTAATGTTAAAAACATAACAATCAAGACCAAAATCCTCTTCAACTCTAGCTCTTTTACTCCTTCTAGGTTCCATTTCAAAATTTTCTTGATTTTGTAAATGAGAAGTAGAAGAACTAGTTTGTGACAAAATATTTTCTCCACCCCACTATTTTTCAATTTAAAAGGAAACTTTTCTTCATGAAAAATTGCATCACCAGATTCAAATTTTTTTTTAATGATAAAAAAATCTATAGGTTGCACTATTAATCGCATAACCAAGAAAAGCATAGGTAGTAGCTCTTATACCTAATTTAGGTATTTTAGGGTCAGTAAGCCTTACATAAGCAAGACAATCCCATACTAAAAAATATTCTAAATTTGGCTTATGTCCTTTTTGCATCTCAAAAGGTGTGTTATGTGACTTTTTATGTGGCACCCTATTAAAAACATGACATGTTGTTAAAATAACTTCACCCCAAAAATGTAAAGGTGCACCTGATTCAATTAACATGCCATTTGTTAACTCAATTAGAGCTCTATTTTTTCTTTCAGCCACACCATTAGAAGTAGGTGAATATGGTGCAGTAGTTTCATGGATAATTCCCTAAGACTAAATAAATAAGTTGAATGCACTTTATTCATACTCATGACCTCTATCACTTCTTCTTTTTTTTTTTTTTTTTTTTTCCCTACTGAATTGATTTTCAATTTCTTTTTAAAAATCTTGAAAATTTTCAAAAGCATCACTTTTATTTTTCAAGAAATAAATAGTTGTATATTTTGAGAAATCATCAGTAAAAGTGATAATATATCTATTTTCCTCACAAGTTAAAATTCCCTCAAATTCACATAAATCAGAGTGAATTAACTCAAGCAATTCAATATTTCTTACAAGACTTTTATGAGGCCTTTTTGTAATCTTAGCTTGACTACAAGTTTCACATTTTTCAAAATCTTTTGTCAGTCTTGGAATTAATCCTAAACTGCTCATGCTCCCACATATCTATTATTTATATGACACAAACAAGCATGCCAAAAATTAATAGAAGAAAGCATATAAACTGAATGGGTAGATGCTTTATTATTCTCAGCATTTAACTTAAACATTCCATCATAAGCATAACCCTTGCCCACAAATAATCCCTTTTTAGTGATTACATAATTATCAGATTCCATAGTCTACTTAAAGCCAGTCTTGTTAAGTAAAAAGCATGACATCAAATTCTTCCTCATGGACGAAGTGTAAAGTACATCTTTCAATGTTAGTACATGTCCAGATGTGAATTTCATATCAACCTCACCACTCCTAAGAACCTTGGTTTTGCTAGAGTCACCAAGCATAATTGTTTTTTCTTCTTCAAAGGGAGTGTACAACTTGAACCAATCTTTGTCATAGCAGACGTGCCTATTAGTACCAAAATCCACCCCCCACCCTTCAACATATTACACCATATTGATGTTTGTAATCATAGCCACTAAAGGCTCTTTGGTTACATTAGCTTGCAGAACAGATTCACATTTCCAAAATTTGCAAAATCAAGCAATATGCCCACTCTTGCCACTGACAAAACAAGATTTATTAAATTGATCTTGTGAAGGGGGTCCATGGTTCTTATTGTAATTTTTATTCGGGTTTCCCCTTCCTTAAGGTCCATTGTTATTTTTGAAAACTCTCTTTTTAGGCTTCAGTTGACCATTTCTAGAAAAATAATTTTTGGGCATGTTATTATTGGTTGAAATAAGGTTTACCTTTGTGGTGTAATTACCATTGCTCTCTTGTGTCATGAGTGCATCTTGTCCTCTAGCATCCTCCTCCACACCGATGCGTGTGATCAAAGACTCCAAAGATGTCTCCTTTTGTTTGTGCCACAAAGTCTTTTGGAACTCCCTCCGAGATTGTGGTAGTTTATCAACTATGTTAGATTATCTCCAATCTTTATGTCTTCAAATCTCAATTCTACCACGATCATCTGGAAGTCATGTGCTTGATCCACCACCGATTTCCCATTCACAGTTTGGTAATGGAAAAATCTACTAGTAGCATACATTTTTTCACCAACCTTCTCGGTATCATACTTGCTTTCTAAAGCTTTCCAACTTTTCTTGGTAGAATTCTAAGTTGTACCATAATAATCATAGAAATGATCGGCAAGACAATTCAAAAGATAAGAACGACAATTGTATTCATCTTTTGTATACTTATCTATTTTTTCTTGATGGAGATGAAATTCTTCATCACTCATCTCATCAGTAGAAACCTTGGAAGGATTCTTGTTAGTGAGGATGTAGGCGACTTTAAGAAGACATAAATAGAAGAGGACCTTTTCTTTTTACCTCTTGAAGTGGACTCCCTTGAAGCAAAATGGCTTGTTGAGATCTCCAACAATCTCATTTTATTTCTCTTGTGTAGGCTCCATGTGTTGACTTTCCTTAAAATTGTTGGTGCAAACACAACAATAATAGAAATAACACAAAGAGAAATTGAATAATACTTCTGAGTATTATTAATCTGAGATTAGAGAATACACAACACTATTTGGATTGAGACACAACACTTGCTTTTTTTAAGGATATTCAAGCCCTTGGTTGGCTAAACTTTGTAACCAGTGCAAATTTTCTCTAACTTGTCTCCCTCAAGATAGAACAGCTTAACAAATGTCGTATGGCTAGAACAACCTTTGCACAAAATGTTCAAGCCCAAAGCTCCACAAAAAAGAATACCCTCCTTTGCCAAGAACCTCTCTCTTTTTTTAGTTTATAAGAATGCATGCAATTGTCGGATTTTTTGGTATGTTAACGCTGTAACTGGTATTGGGTCTGAATGAGTCTCTTTATAGGCCCATTTATAGACCCAATGGGCCTTACAAAATTATTACCCAAATTAATACGATTAATTAGGTCAATTATTCTGATGTAGTGGGTGTTACAAGATTAATTGCTAGATATTAATCTGATGGGCTGGAGTTACACAATTAATGGATGAAATAAGGATTTTTTGAAAAATGAAAAGGCCCAAACGGATAGTCCATTAAGTGGGTTAATGGCTCTTCATTTTCCATGATAAAAATGGAGTATTAATTTGGACCATTTACTCACCAACGGATATGGTAATTATTTTGAATCAACTGTCAAGTAGGAGGATCCAAGAGGCTGATTTATTTCCATTTTGACACCTCCTCTCTTCACCTTCCCCATGCACACATATCTAGCCCAACATCTGAATCAATTCATATTAACCCCTTAATCACCACAGTTAAAAAGAATAAAATAGTTTATCTCATTTTCAATGTGGGATTAAATATTTTCACTAATTCCTTATCTTTTATATATATTAACTCTTACATATTTACATTTATGTTGTAATATAAAACAATTTTAATTATATAATATAAAAATGCTCCAACAGGTTACAACCAACACTTATGTCTGGGATCAAGCGCAACATAAATTATATTTTCTAATTTAGTTTTATTTGTTGTTTATAGATGATATATTCCCAATGAGAAAAAGAATAAGGATTCCAAAATATACTAAACTCCACCACCCCCAACCCCCCCCCCCCCCCCCCCCCCAAATTCTTTCTTATCATCTCTTACTCCAAAATTCTGTATTAATGTTGCTTAAAAGGTGCTGAAGTAATTTTTTTTGCACTTTTGGTTTTAAATTGTAGTTTTGTTGAGATTTATTAAGTTTTTAGATACGTTTTTAGTGTTTTGGATTGTAGGAAGAAAACAAAATGGTGTCCAAAATGATATAAATAATTGATATTAAAACTTTATATTTCCCTTAATTGACCATATGCATTTTTTGAGAAATGTTAAGCTGTTTTCAGGCTTGGTAAAAACATAATTTGTTTTACCATCTTTATATAAAACATTCTTGCGCATTTCACATTAGAAACTAGTCACTGCTAATAACGATAAATATAAATATAAACAACATAACAATAAACATCAACATAATATTAAAACTAATAATGATGGTAATCATGATTCATGATGATATTGATGATAATAATTCTTGATTGTAATTTTGTTTTTCAAGCAATGCCCTTAACCTTAAGCCTTCATTATTTTTTTTCTAAACCAATAATTATAGGTTGGCAAGGGTGCATCAGTATATGTATAATTAATTATTCTTTTGTCATGTACTTTTGTCTTTAATAATTTGGACTTGAAATGGCAAACCCAACCTATGTGCTTTGTAGTGTCAAACTGAATGGATTGGTTGGGATCAATGTTACTTGCATTTGTATTTGTGAAATTAGACACCATGCACAATTAAAAAGAAGATTTCAAAGCTTTGATTTCCAAGACTAGTTTTTGAATTTGACTGCTATTGGAAAACATGATGATTTTTAAAGAACTCTCTTTTGTAAATTGTAGAAATTATTTAAATTTTAAAACAGTAAAGCAAATATTGCAACCCCAATTTTCATAACACGGTAGAAGTCATCGGTTCAGTTGGTCTAATCTTGAAATGCATGGGAGTCTTCGGACCTTGTTTGGGCCAAGTTTATATGAAAATAATTTTTTATTAATTAGATAAATATATTTTGTCTGTCAGGAAGGCATCTCCATGAAAAAAGCAAATAACAAGAAAGAATCTAGGCCAATGACTGTGATGACTACACTCTTTATACCATATTTGAAGTCAGAGAAATTATTGTCATGGGTGGAGGCCTTACGTTAACGGAAGCCTCCATCGTGGTCGCTTTAAATGATGTACTAATTTTCAAAGATAAAATCAAAATAAGAATTGCCTAAATGAATAGGAAATTATGAAACACCTAGGCATTTGTCTGCTTCACCTTTTGTGGCTTCTTGATGTGAAGGATGCCAAGAGGGGTTTAATGACACCGAGGAGCCATTTTATTAGAAATATTAACGAGGCTGATACATCTCCACAAATAACCCCCGCATAAACTCCCACCGTTGCTTTTTTTTTTTTTTTTTTTACCATCCTAGGAATTAAATTGAACTTTTTTCTTCTATTTACACTGGGACAAACTCTAGTCAAGCATGAAATATTTTTCATTGAGACATGAATTACTCTTATGGTTAGTTCTATTGTTTTCAGTGATATATATCATTTATAAGTACTTTTTAGGGGGCATAGTACTGTTACCAATAACAATACAAATAAACATAAACAAAATAACAATAAAAATCAACATAAGATAAATACTAATGATTACCCTAAACTTCCAATTGTTGGTGGATTTATCTTTGATTGTTGAATGAATATCTTATTTAGAGTTTTTTTTTTTTTTTTTTTAAAGATTAAAACTAATGATAATAATAATACTTCATGATTGTGATTGTGATTGTGATTTTCAGAAATATCCATAAGCCTCTATCCAATGATATTTCAAATAAAAATTAATAATGAAGACTCAATGTAACATTAGCACATCCAGTGAAATTCATCAACAATGAAATTTGATAGATATAACGTTGGAATGGCTTGAATTGTCAAATTTAGCCAACACAAAGAGACTTGACATTAGCCAACAAGCCATTAAATGTTTGCATGCCCATGTCAGAAAGTGTGGCTTGATATTAACCAAGCCAAAGTTTCTCAAAAAAAAAAAAAAAAAAAAAAAAAACCAAGCCAAAGATTTGCAATCCAGCAAATAAGCATGCGTGAAGAAATACTACACACTAGCATTAAATGTTGCATGGATTCTTGGCCACTATTGTTGACTTCCTTAACAATAGAAGTCTTGTATTATTTTCATGTGATCAAACTATTTCGACTCCTATTGAACATCTAGTTATAAATAGATGGTTAGTTTGAGAGAAGATGCAAGGAGCTCCTACGTGAGCTAGCAAAGAGCTTCTTTTATGTGTGCGCATCAGAGATGGGAAGCTAAAGTGTCCTACAACTTTTGTCTAAATACAATAGGGTGTTCTCTATTTATTTGTGACGGAACTAAGAGTATATTTGGGGTTTGGGTTTGTCTAAGAGTGTCTTCAAGTTTTTATTGTAATCTTCAAAATTATAGTGAAATTTTATTTTGTCACCTCTTGTAGATATAGGCATATTGCCAAACTATATAAATTCTTTGTGTCATATTTTATTTTTTCTATTTTCTTAATCTTGTAGTTATGGGCTAGTTTAGAGATTTTTTTCCTAATTAGGTTGTCAACAAAATCAAAAGTGCACTATAGGTCGGTTTATAAGATTTATATAACAAATACATTACTATTCTGTTTGGGTAGAGAAATATATTATCATTCCTACTAAAATTTGGAAAAACTATTCCTAAACCAATTAGTATTTTTTTTTTTTTTTTTTATACAAGATAGAATTCTACTCTAGCCTAATCTAAGTGTATATGTGTGTGAAGCTCCCTTCTGGAGGCTTGAACCCCGGCCCTTTCCCCCTATACTCCACAAACACTTATACTTGTAGAGTATCGCATCAAGAGTGTGCGGTGGTAAACCAATTAGTATTTTAAATTCCATTAAAAACGAAGTTTGTAATTGTTACTCTTTTTTATTTTTTATTTATTTTTAAATAAGGATAAATTATATTCAGAGAGGCAAAAGAGGGACTTGGGGACCCTGTCCGTAGGCTTTGACCAGAGCCCAATTCAGAATAGAGTTGATGGGTAACACACTTACAATTCCCAATTTATACAAAGAGAGGCCTAACGTGCCCAATTGTGGACCAGACCATAATGAGCGTTCAAATGGACTAGCCTGCTGGGCACGAGATGGGCTTGATATCTGAGCGTCAATTACAACTTTGGCATCACCTTTTTTTTTTTTTTTTTTTTTTGAAACTGGAACCAAACATTCAATTAAATCAAAGAGGCATCAATGTTTACATACTCAACAGCAACTGATGGAACCTCTTCCATCCAAAATAAATCAACATTAACATTATGTGCATATCTAGCCAGCACATGTGCCACCCTATTACCATTCCTTTTTGTGCAACTCACAGCAGACCACTCCAAAGCTCCTAGCAGATGCCTGATGTCTCCAACCACATGCCCAATAGCTGACTGGATGTCCGAGCCTGAAGCAATACCTTTAGTAGCATTAACACTATCACCTTCTACTATAAGCACCGTGAAACCAGCATCAATGGCAAATTCCAGCGCCTTTCGACATGCGAGTAGTTCCGCCACTTCACTCCCTTGGACAGCTGGACCCTTGACTGTCATCGCAGCCATAACATCTCCAGTAGAGTTTCTGATCACAGCACCGAACCCAGAACTAGCAGAATTCTCAAACACTGCAGCATCATAATTCAGCTTGTACACAGCTTGTGGTGGGGGTATCCAACGTATTCCATCATGCTGCACTACCTGCCGAGTCGCACTCACCTGAGCATCCGCATGCAAGCTTACCTGTGACTGCTGGAACTCCTCAAGCAAATCCGCTGCACGTCTGTTCAAAAAGCCCGGTTCCATCAACTTTCCTCCATACAATACTCTATTCCGCTGGTTCCAAATCAGCCATACTTGCACTAGAAACATCTCCACCTCTGTTTTGTTCAGCCGGTCCAACAGATACTCCAACAGAGCTACAAGATCAAGCTGGCCCGTCCCACACTTCTGCAGAGCCCGTCCACTACCATGCCAAATATCCTGCGCTACTGTGCATTCCCATAATGCATGAACAGTTGATTCCTGAGTTAAGCCACATAACGGACATAAATCATCCATCAAAATCCGTTTCTTCTTGAGGTTCCTCCTAGTTGGAAGAATATCATGGCATGCCCTCCACCCAAAAACCTTTATCTTGTTAGGGATCCGAAGCTTCCATAAAGTCGCCCACACCCTACTACCGCCATTACCTGATGATGATTCAGCCCAATCCTCCTTCTTCAACAGAGTTCTTGCAACCTTATAAGCCGACTTCACTGTAAAGATGCCATCCTTATTAAACTTCCAATAAACCAAGTCAGAAACTTGCCTTCGACTTAGAGGTATGTCACATATAGCTTCCCCTTCTTCCCGATTGAATAGAGCCATAATAAAGTCTCGCCGCCATACATGGAGGTCTTGGTTAATTAAACTTGACACCCATACTTCCTCTTCACCCTCCCTAACTGACAACAAAGGCTTATTTGTAGGATACTCTGGAATCCACCTATCCCGATAGATATTAATAGAGCGTCCATCACCAACTCGCCAACAATGTCCCGACCTTAAGATAGGTAATGCCGCTATTAAACTTCTCCACACAAAGGAACAATTAGGTGACTCTTTAGCCTCAAGCACTGAAGTTCTAGGGAAGTACCTTGCTTTAAAGCATTGATAGAGAAGAGAATTTGTATCTTTTAATAACCTCCACCCTTGCTTGGCCAACATACCTAAATTAAAAGCTCTGATATCCCGAAATCCCATTCCACCATCCTTTTTTGACAATGTCAGTTTATCCCAACTCTTCCAATGAATTTTTCTTTCATTCCCAACTTGGCCCCACCAAAATCTAGCACATAAACCATCCAACTCTTCACATAATTTCAATGGGAGCTGAAAAACACTCATTGTATAAGTTGGAATAGCCTGAGCAACCGCCTTGATGAGAACTTCTTTCCCTGCTCTAGAAAGCATCATTCCCTTCCACCCCTGAAGTTTTTTCCACACCCTATCTTTTATAAAGGAGAAAGTATGGTATTTTGACCTTCCAACTAAAGTAGGCAAACCCAAATATGATTCGAACCGAGATACTTCCTTCACACCAAGAATCCCCAGAGCCTCCTGCTTCTGGCTAACAGTAGTGTTATTACTGAAATACACTGAAGACTTTTCCAAATTTATGCTTTGTCCCGAGGCTTTAGCATAAACTTGAAGGATCTCAACAATAGTATTAATCTCTGCTGTTGAAACCCTGCTAAAAATCAAAGAATCATCTGCAAATAGAAGATTAGTAATCTTTGGTGCATTTCTACATATAGCCACCCCATGCAAGGTCCCTCCTATCTCTGCTCTGTCCAATAGCGAAGTAAATCCTTCAGTGCATAACATAAATAAATATGGTGAAAGGGGATCACCCTGACGAATTCCCCTAGAAGGCTGAACATTACCAAATGGTCTCCCATTCACAAGGACAGAGAATGAAGTCATTGTGACACAACTCATCACCCTTTCTATCCATGTTTCAGGAAAACCCAACCGCTGCATAACTCCCTGAAGGAAAGGCCACTCCACCCTATCATATGCTTTGCTAACATCCAGTTTCAATGCCATATACCCTTTCTTCCCTTTCTTCCTGCTATGCATAGTATGTAGTGTTTCATAAGCTAGCAACACATTATCAGTAATAAGACATCCAGGAACAAATGCACTCTGAGTGGGGGATATGATATTAGGTAACACCTGCTTCAGTCTATTGGCTAATACTTTCGAAATTATTTTGTAAATCACATTACACAGGCTTATAGGCCTAAAGTCAGACATTTTCTCCGGGTTCTTCACTTTAGGAATCAACACAATGTGAGTATGATTAATATCAGGTGACATATGACCATTATTTAGAAAATCCAACACAGCATCTACTACAGTATCACCCACAACATGCCAAAATTTTTGGTAAAATAAAGCATTCATACCATCAGGTCCAGGTGCCTTTGTTGGTCCCATCTGGAACAACGCCATTTTAACTTCTTCAACATTAAACTCACTGGATAGGGTATTATGCATCTCCGGTGTCACCTTCCTTGGGACTGCATTGAGACATTCCTCCATCTGATCACAATTACCTGCATAAAATAAATTGTCAAAGTAACCAGTAGCCACATTAGCTATCTCCTCCATCTCTTCCACCCAATTCCCTTGTGCACTTCGAATTCCTTTAATAAAGTTCCGCCTTCTTCTCTGGGATGCTTTTGAGTGAAAGTATTTAGTATTCTTATCACCATGTTTAAGCCACGGGATCCGAGACCTTTGTGCCCAATAAATTTCCTGCTTCAATAGCAAGTCATCCAACTGTTTGCTAACACTCAAGTATTCGGCTTTAGATTCTTCAGTCACCACTTCAGCACTATTTAATACCTCCAGTCGGTTTTGAAGGGTTTTAATGGCTACTTCATTCGGCTCTGACTTTGATGACCCCCATGCTTGTAATTCCTCACCACATAACTTAATCTTCTCTTTTATTGAATTTAAACCCGACTCCCCTCCTCCCACCAAATCCCAAGCATCTTTAACCACTTCGCCACAATCTTCCCACATTAACCAAGCTTCTTCAAATTTAAATCCCTTTTTGAATTTTTGCTGAAACCTCTGAGCACTCTTCACATGCACTAGAATTGGCAAGTGATCCGAAGCATGAGGCGGAAGATGAGAAACTGTAGTTATCGAAAATTTGGCCCGCCACTCCATAGTTGCCACCGCCCTATCAAGTCTCAATTTGGTATTAGCAGCACCAGGCCTCTTATTAGACCACGTGTAAGTATACCCTCTGTATCCCAAATCCTCCAAAGAACAAGAGTCTAACACATTTCTGAAGGCATCAATCTCTGCTGAATTAGGCGGCCTTAGACTTAATTTCTCTGCACTATTTAGAATTGCATTGAAATCTCCCGCACAAAGCCATGCACCATTAACAAAACCCCTCAAATGTTCCAGCAGCTGCCAAGACTTTTCTTTAAACTGAGCCTTAGGCCAGCCATAAAATCCAGTAAAAAACCAGACCAACCCATCCTCTTCAGTGACCTTCATCAGAATATGATTAGGCGAATAATTAATCAAGTCCATCACCGCCTCCCTCTTCCATAATAAAGCCAAACCACCCCCTGCATTTGGCTGTTTAACAATAATTTTATTCTGAAACTGTAAATCTCCATACAAATTATCAAATCCTTCTTTATCCAGACGTGTTTCCATAAGAAAACACACATTGGGAGCTTGTTCCCTCACAAGTTTGCGAAGGCTTCGACCTGTCCAAGGGTTCCCAAGCCCCTGGCAGTTCCAGCATAACAGCCTCATTGCTCCCGGCAAGGGTGGTCATCCACCCCCGCCGATCTCTTAATATCAAAGGCTTCCTCATTCTCTAATTTCCCCCTCTTAGTTCTTCCCTCCTCTCCCCTATTATTCTGGTTCCTATCAAATTCTGCAGGTAGAGGTCTTTTTCCATTGGACGGCAGCAACACTTTTTGCAAATTCCCAAGCCCAAAATCCATCCTGTTGAATCTAGTCCAGGATGACTTGGGCTTTACAATATTCGGCCGGAACAGGCTCCCCTCCCGTTCAAATTTCTCCCATTTCCTCCAGTTTTTATCCAGATACAAGACACGTGTCAGAAACAAAATCCAACGGCACAAAACAAGCCACCCAAAAAACTAAGTTATTTCTCTCACATTGAAACCTTTCAGCAACCAACTTCTCTTTACCAAACCCACCGGATGACCAACAACTTCTAGTGGCAGACCCACGGCCGGAAATACGCCAAGACCGGTTGCCGTCTACTGCCAAAGATTACTTCGTAATTTTTAGGACAATCCCCATTGCCGAAAAGACCTCAGATTTCTCAAGATTTGCTTCCTCAGATAATTTACTCCTTTTCTTTTCCCATTTCGTAAATTTTAGTTGTGTTTTCTTCAACTTTAAAATCATTTTGTTGGGTTCACTTGGTTTGCCTTTGTAACTCATGTTGTCTTTACCTTCAATTGCTTTATTTTTGGGTTTGTACTAAATTAATACGAACAGACTAGAAAGAGTATGGGATTAAATTAGGTTGTAGTTATGGAATTTATGGGAAGTTGGAAAAAAAGAAAAAACTAATGAATGAAAACGTTAATGGCAGGAGACACAAAATAATGGGTTTGTATGCTGGGTGTGTTTTGTATGCTGGGTGTGTTTTAAGGGTTTGTCCACCTTAAAATTATTGAAACCCAGCTTATTTACGAAATGTTTGCAGTCTTGGCAGCGCAGTGATGGTGTTGGTGTATGGCCATGGCGGTGGCGGTGGCGGTTTTACTGGGAAGTGGCCAACGGTCCGGTGGGTTTGACAAGAGAGGTTGGTTGCTGAGAGAAAAGAGTTTTTTTAAGGTGGTTTGTTTTGTGCCTTTGGATATTTTTTTCTGACACGTGTCTTGCATCCGGATAAAAACGGGAGGAAACGGGAGAAATTTGAATGGGAGGGGAGCCTGTCCCTATTCGGCCCATCTGCTTGTTTCTCGAAAATAACTTCAGCGACTTTGGCATCACCTTCAAAAAGAAGGGATTTGCATCCTGATTTGCAGCAATGGAAACCAGTTTTGAATGTGGAAGATGCCGAAATCTTTTCAGTGAATTTTTTACTAGATGTTTTGAATGTGGATGGCTATATTGGTGTCAAATAATATTTGGAAAGAAGACCATTGTTCCATTGCTCTGAATCAGGGAAGATGAGGTCTACTACTTGGTTGATTTTTAGGATTGGTTGGCAGGGTGGAGATAATTGTGGAGTGAAGCTAGGGATTGAAGGAACTTAGGAACCCAAGGATCAGTCCATAATCCATATATTGGCATTTGTGCCTCCAATAAGGTGGCAGTGGCAGATGTTTCCTTGATATATATAAATATATATATATATATATATATTTTTTTTTTTAATTTAAAACACTTTCAAATAATAATTATAAATAACTTAATTTAGAAAATCTAATATATTCTACAACTATACATTGTTAAAAAATAATCATATCATTTTAAGAAAGTTTTAGGACTAACATTTATAGAGTTTTATCTACTATTTTCATTTTTTACTTAATAAAAAAATAAATCATCAATTTTTTCGGAGCATCCCACAAGTTTACATATTAATAAAATCCAAACACTCCTAAAATATTGGAGGTAAAATCCAAAGTTTGAAACGTCAGGATGTAAAATCCAAATATCACCAAATTTCAGGCGATAAAATCCAAATTTTGAAACTTGAATGTGTAAAATCCAATCACCCTCAAACTATAGGGGTATAATTTGCAATTTACCCTTATTGTTATTAAGAATTAATATTTTCCCTAACTTCCCTTTTGAATTCTTGAGAAATATTGTACTGTCTTTAGTTTTTATATGACATAATTAGTTTTATCATCTTTATATAAAACTTTCTAGTGCATTGCACATATTAGCAAACAACATAGAAATAAACATCAACATAATGCTAAAACTAATAATGATGGTAATCATAATGATGATAGTACTTCTTGATTGTAATTTTGGTTTTCAAGTAATACCCTTAACCTTAAGCCATTATTATTTTTATTAACAAATAATTATAGGTTGGTAAGGGTCAATCGGAATATGTATAATTGATTACTCTTTCATCATGTATTTTTCTTTAATAATTTGTACTTGAAATGGTAAACCCAACCAATGTTCATGGCAGCAGCAAATTGAATGGAATGGTTGATATCAATTTTAGTTGCATTTGTATTTGAGGAATTAGACACATGTAAAATCAAAAGGAGATTTCAATGCATTGATTTCGAAAACAATTTTCTAAATTTGACGGATGTTGAAAAACATGATGATTTTTATGGAACTCTCTTTTTGCAAGTGGCGGAGATTATTTAAATTTTAAAAAGGTAAAACAAATATTGCAATTCCTAATTTTATTAAGCAGTAACATAAAATTTCTGAGAAGGATAGAAAAAGTATTTATTATAACCAATGTGTTTGTTCAGTATCTACAAACTCAGAAAAACTATAATTAACATTAGTGGATCCCGCACAAATCATGGAAGTCTCCAATGTGGCTGTGTTAAATGATTTTGTAGTAATTTTCAATGAAAAAACTGAAACAAGAATTGCCTAAATGAATAGAAAATGGTGAACACCTAGGCATCTGTCTGCTTCACTTTTTATGGCTTCTTCGATATGAAGGATACTAAAAGGAGGTTAATGACTCCGGGGAGCCATCCTATTAGAAATATTAATGAGACCGTTGCATCCCTATAAAACCCCATCCTTGCATTTTTTGTTTTTTTGTTTTATTTTTTATTTACCTTTCTAGGAATTGAATTGAACTCTTTTCTTCTACTTACACTTGGAAGAAGTCTAGTCGACAATAATATATCTTTTATTGAGATGAGAATTTCTCTTATGGTTAGGTTTGTTGTTTTCAATGATATATATCACTAATAAGTACTTTTTAGAGGGCATAGTGCTATCAATAACAATACACATAAACATACAAAATAACAATAAAAATCAACATAAGATAAAAACTAATGATTACCCTAAACTGCCAATTGTTGGCAAATTTATCTTTGATTGTTGAATAAAAATCTTATTTTGAGTTTTTTTTTTTTTTTTTTAAAGATTAAAACTAAGATGATATTGATACTTCATGATTGTGATTGTGTTTTAAGAAATAACCATCAGTCTCCATCAAATGGTATTTCAAATAAAAATGAATAATGAAGATTCAATGTGATATTAACATATCTAGTGAAATGCATCAAAACAGAGCCCAATCCAAAATAGAGTTGATGGGTTAGAGCATTAGCATTGGGGAATGCTAATGCCAAATCTATGGGACATTTGGCATTTTAAGCCTAAAAAACTCTTGCATCAAGGAATTGTAAACAGCAGTATTGCAAATTTTTTTGCAATACTGCTACAGTACAATTCTAAACATAGAATTGCATTGTTCACAGTATTGCAAAAAAAAAAAATTTACTCCTCCTTTTAACCCCAAAATTTCCCTTTCATCCCTCTCATTTTTTTTGTTATCTTTTCTCACTTTCTTCTCTGTTTCTCCATCTGCCCTCTCATCTCTGAAGCTTCATCACTGAAATTTCTCACCCATCTCCGAAATTTCTCACCCATCTCACACAGCCTCTCTCTCATTGCACCAGCGCTAGGTTTTGGATTTTTGAGGTTAGAGGTTGGATTAGCGTGGATCGGCGAGCTAGGTTTGGATCGTTGGGCTGGGATCAGTTGATGGTGGCTTTGGATCGGTTGATCGGTGCAAGGGAGTCAATACCGTACCGGAGGCTGTACCGGTTTGGCTAGCGGTACAATATATTTCGGATACCGGTCAATACCGGTGTACCGTTTCGGGTTTACCGCTATTTTTATATTTATAAATATATATATATATATATATGTATGTATGTATCCGTGTGTGTGCGTATATATATATATATATATATATTATAATAAATATAAAAGTTTACCATAAAACATTTCCTCAATTCAGAACTAATTATTCATGGTTTTAGACTTTAGTATCAATTAAAAGAAAAAAAAAACACAATATAAAAAATAGAAAGCTTAAAAGTTACCATTGCATACTAAGAAAATAAATAATACTAATAAGTTAATGCAAATAAGTTACCATTCTGCCCTAACAAAAATTCAAAAATTACAAAACTTAAAAAAAAAAAAAAAAAAAACTTTTTTTCTATACTGGCCGGTATTGCCCGAAATTGGCCGGTACGGCCGGTATTTTTTCTGGTACGAAACAGGGGGGTTATACGTACCGGATTGCTGGTCGGTACGGTATATTCCGGCCGTACCGGCCGATACGGTACGGAATTGACTCCCCTGGATCGGTGGGTTTGAAATGGTGGATCTGTTGATCGATGGGTGGATCATTCGGGTTGATCATCGGTAGCTCCGATGGTGGCTCCGATGATGATTTTTGGGTATTTTCGACGACCTGGGTTTCAAATCGGCGGCGTGGGTTTGTTGATCGGTGGCTTGGGTGGTGGGTGTGGTGGGATTTTTGTTCCGGTGGGATTTTGGTGAGCAGTGGGCAGTGGTGGCTTGGGTTTTTCTGGGTTTTTGTTCCGATGGGTTTTTGTTCCACTGGGTTTTTCTAGGTTGATCATTGGCTCCAACTGGTTTGATGGATTGTGTGTGTGTGGCTCTGTTTAAGGTTTGATGGTTTGTGTGTGTGTGGCTCTGTTTAAGGTTTGATGGTTTGTGTGTGTGTGTGTGTGTGTGTGTGGTGATGGGTTTGGATAGGTTGATTGGTGTATCATGGGTCTGTCTGTGTGTGGCTTTGTGTATTGAACCGGTGCCAGAGGTTGAGGGAGAAAGAGAGGAAAAAAAAAGACTGTTGAAAAGTCCAGGAAAACCAAAAGTTATGGTTAGAAAAAAAATTAATAAAGAAAGATTAAAAAATAATATTTTAATAAAAATAGAGTTTTGGGATGTTAGAGGTATTGTAAAATGAGATGGTATAATGATAAAGTGGCTTTTTGGAATGGTAAAGTAGAGTAGAATTGGAATTCTCTTATGCTAATGCTCTTACACACTTACACTTCCCAATTATACAATGAGAGGCCTAACATGCCCAATTGTGGGTCAGACCATTAAATGAGTGTTCGAACGGACCAGCTTGTGAACGGATTTGCATCCTTGATTTGCTACAATGGAGAATGGGAGTTTTGAACATGGAAGATGTGAAAATCTTTCCAGTAATCTTTTATTAGATGTTTTGAATGTGGATTGGATTAACATTTATAAGTTTCACTTATTATTTTCACTAGTCACATGTGATAATTTTTTTAGAGTTATCTCATAAATATATATATTTATTATTATTATTATTATTATTATTATTTTACTTATGTCTATGTAACTTATGTAAAATTCTTATATGGTAAAATTATCCAAATCATGCTATGTAATAGAATAATATTATATTCTTTATAATGCAATAGTATAACATCTAACAATAAATAAAAATTTTAAAAAAACAAACAAACAAACTTAAAACACACAACTAAATTGCATCAAATCAAAGTAAAGTTCTTAAAAATACAAAAAATTAATAACCTAAAGCAAAGATGCAAGAAAAATAAAATAAAAAATCCACCAAAAAATTGAGAGAGAGAAATAACCTTTTTTTGTGAGGGAAAATTATGCATAGAAATATAGAATAGAAAAGATAATTAAAAATTTATAATAAGAGAATAAGAATAAGAAGAAACAAAATAAATGAAGATAAAGGGAAATATGAAGAGTGATATTAAGGTAGATGGTAGTGTGGAGATGAAAATTTGAAAGGAATGAGAAATGTTGAAGAAAGTGCAAATGTGAAAAACAAAATGAGTATGATTTTATAAGGAAATTTTTATTTATTTGTATTTAATTAAAACATTATATGTTTAATTTTTTTTTTAAATTATAAAAATGAGAAAATATTAATAATTTAATGATATGGAAAATATGGCTGAATTTAAATGGTCAATTGTAGTAGTGCTATTGATGTTAACTTGAATTATTTTTTTTTTGGCAACATGAAAAATAATAAACCCTATCCATATAACTAAATTAAAGTTACTTTATGACGTTGAGTTAACAAAACGAATTGGTGGTTAACAGAAAGCTAAGCATTTTTTTTTTTAAAGAATAAACCTAAAAGCTAAACATGAATTGCCTTGTTTTATTACTTGTCATTTGGGTGAAATTGAAGCCTCGTATAAATTAATGAAGCCTCATTAGACCTATCAAGCATTATAGCTCTAAAGAATACCAATAACAAAAACTTAGCATAAATCAGTACTTACCATTTGCTAGTCAAGAGGCTACACATACAATCTAACGTACATCATTACCCAACAATGTTTCAACTCACCACACAGCAAAGAAATCATGCGAATGAAATTTGAAATATCCATTTGGTGTTACGATCGATGGTATGTAGCTTTTAGGAAAAAATATGTAGTAATGGTAAATTAAACAATAATACTATTCAACTACTCAAATTTATCACGGTATGAGAAGAACATGAATGCCTTATGACCCCTTTGTTCCTTATGTTACAGTTGATTTTTAATTCAAATGATTTAGATGGACTAATTATTAGGGTATATGCTCCACAAACTTTCAAAAGATTAGAAACATTAGTTTCATAGACCGACCAAATATTAGTTTCTCTCACACTACTTTTAAGGAACAATGTAAAACTTAGAGGAGTCAATCCCTATAAAGCAAATTATTGTAGAATTTATTTTACTTTTAATTTATTTTTCATATTAATTGCTCAATAGAATCCATGGCCCATACAAAATTTAAACCGTTGGAATTAAGAAAAATAGATTTCTAAATATATAAATAGAATAGTTTTTGTTAGAAGCCAATCACTGCACATGAGGAGAAAAAAAATCAAATGAAAAGATAACGTATCAAGTTTAAAAGGAATTTCATAGAACAAATGTCATGTTGTACAAAAATAACATATATAGAAGAACTAAATAGGTGAATTCAAAGCAATCCAAACAAAGAATTTAAAGAAAAACACATGTAATAAAACTAAAAATTAAAGAGAGAACAAAACTTAAATCACAAAACTAAATCACACTAGCACAATATAAAGTTCTAAAGAACACAACAATGATCAACCTAAAGCAAAGATGCAAGAAAAATAAAAATAAAAAAATTCACCAAAAAATTGAGAGAGAGAGAGCGAGAGAGAGAACCTTTTTTATGAGGGAAAAGTACGTAAAGAATGGAAGAGAAAATGACAAATTTATAGTAAGAGTGTGTGAATAAGAAAGGACAAAAACACAAAAAAAGAAAAATGAAAGGAAAGATTGAAAGTTCAAATAGCGTTGAAAACACTATGAACGTTTAGACCCCTAAACAACAAATTACTAATTCAAGCTTTATATCAAACAATGTATGTGCGGAAAATGATAACAAGCTTATAACAGAATTGATAAACAATCTAAACCATAAATAATCACAATCACAGCAGTAATTAAATGGTAAAGATAAAGGGAAGAGAGATGCAAACACAAGGACAACACACGATGTGTTATCGAAGAGGAAACCGAAGCCCTCGGCGTAAAACCTCTCCGCCGCCCTCCAAGCGGTCAATAGTCCACTAGAAAATGTAGTTGGGATACATGAACAACAATAGACCCTCCAAGCCTAATCTACCCAAGTACCTAAGCCCTCCAAGCTTCTTGCTCCAACGAGGTTGCACCGAACCTTTTTCTTTTCTAGCTTACCGGATTCCACTATAAACCATAGCATCAACCAATAATCATTGGTCCCTTCCAAATTGCTTCTCTTAGCACCAAAAGAATCTTCTCACAGTATTGGGTATGGTGAGAAAATGATTTGGTCAAGAACCTCTCAAGGATGTATCAATGGAGATGAAGAGAGTAGAGGAATTTGAAGAGTCCCTTAGGTGAAGATTGTGGATGAGGAAATCTTGTTTTCTCTAGGGTTTTTCTCTCAAAATTCTCTCTGGAAGCTCTCTACATTTCGTGGGAATGAGGGGTATTTATACTAGGGTGAGAATGGAATGTGAAACGTCAGTTTTTCCCAAACAGGGTGTTCTAGCGAATTGACCTCGCGACTGGGTTGAGTCGCGAGTTCAAGCCGCAAGCTAATGGCCTGGCCAGCGTGGGACTTTTGTCCTGTAGTACAACAGCTGGCGCGACTCTTCAGCTTCTGGCATGCTTGGCACGTGTGCAACTTCTGGCGACTTGCAAGTCGCAAGCCACTCGCGAGCCGCAAGCCACCCGCGAGATCCAGTCGCGAGTCCCTGTTTCTTTGCCCAATCTTGAGCATTTCTTCACACTCTCTCACTCACTACCCTTACAAGATTCCCACCTAAATACAGGGTTACTAAATGTTAAAATACAAGCAAATTTGGCACGGAATAAAGCCAACAAGATGGTTGATTAAATTCAAACTTACAATCTCCCCCTTTGGCTATTCCGTGACAAAACCCTACAACAAACTCTAGACTTAACGCGTGAGTTGGGAACAGTTGGAAAGCTCACTCACACCTAACTCTAGAATCTATGAAGCTCGTGAACCATAAGACCAAAACATCTCCTGAAACACAATAACACAATAAGTTCATTGTATGCAGAAAATTTGTAATGCATATGGAACAAGCACAATGTGATCAAGCAAAATGGAATAAAGTAATAAACCATGGCTTGACCAAACAAGCAATCACTGTAAGATAGTGACCACAATGCTCATTCTCACTTGGAATGAACATTAGGACATTCAAGCTGATAAGCACAAAGCAAATCACTTGAATGACCAACACTCAACCAATGCACATTACATGAAGTATATGCATCTAGGAATAAAATTCTATAAGGGCACAAGAGTGAGAGTACTTAAAGAAAATGCATAACATTTAGCTTGAAGTACAACACAACAAAGTATAAAGGCTGCATAAGCATGGTACAAACCATAAAAGCTTACAAATATGTATAGAAACAAACCCAAAAGCTTACAAAAGCAACATGGGTACAAAGCTTAAACTAAGAACCTTAAAAACCTACAAAGGTAACAGGTACAAACACACAGCAAATAAGCAAAACAAAGATAATATAAAACTTAAAATAAACAAAGTCCTTCTTGCTGAAATCTCCTCCTTTGATCCAGTTGTTTCTCCCCCTATCATTGTATTCCCCCTGCCAACATTATCTCCCCCATTTTGTCAAGGAATAGCTAGTCCTCATCACCTTCTAGCTTTCTTTGAATTTGATCCAATTGAGTTTGGATAGAGGTGAACTTTATATCCCATCGAATGTTGAGATGGTGCAAGATAGATGAAAGGCCGGACATCTTGGCACTCAACTCATTGACAGATTTCACAATGTTGTCTAGTTGTTCATCAGATGTGGAAGAGCTAGAGCACGAACCACTGTGAGAGGCTGAAGGCTCTATGTTGATTCCCTTTCGACTATGACCAATGCTGGCGTTGTACGTACGCATGTTGATTGGTGCCAATTTTGTGCAGGGAGATTCATCTAGTGAAGGATGAATACCATTGAGCTTTAGTATCCTAGAAATAAGGCAGCAAAATGGAATGCATATCCAAGATTCAGTTCGAAGAACCGTTTTTTCAAGACATGAAAGATGTGTGCACAAATGTCAATTTCAACATCAGAGATCAGATCGTGAAGAAACAGGGCACGACCAAGGCTCATGTACGCGGTGCTAGATAATGGGTACAAATTGTGAAACATGATGATTGTAAGCACCCTCAATTTCAGAGGACGAGAGGAAACACTGACTGAGTTCCCATTTAATGAGAATTCCAAGTCTTTTCCAAGAGCATCCCAGAGTAAGTCCTCGTTTGGACATAAATCATCATAAACCGGTGATTGTTTAAACATCGGTCAATTGATGTGAAGAATCTCAGCCAGATATGCTGGAGAGATTGAGAAACTCTTTCGTCTAACCTAGCATTTGAGTTCTTCGCCTTCAACAACTGCATTGGCATAAAACTCTTTGACCAAGTCCTCATATGCGTCATCAATATCGGAAAGAATGTAATTCCAATCTTTGTGAGCAAACCATTGAGGAATGTCAGTGTCAAAAAGAGAAGGTTGATCAACGACCCTTTCGAGTAACGGTGTAGCATTTTTGAAAAAATTTCATGATTCTGAAAGGCAGCATAGGATCTGAACTTGTTGGGATCGAACACTCCAGATGATGAGCGAGTCCTTTTTGCTCTAGGTGAGAGTTCATCAACATCAATGACATGTTCCTTCCCTTTGTTGTTTCCCCCTTTTACAGCTACTCTTTTGAATGGAGACATTTTTGCCCTGTGTCAAGTTTTATCAAAAGAGAAAACCAAACAAGGCACCAAACATTATTAGCATTGGGAAAGTTCCAAAACATGGGTAATGAGGGAAACCCTAAAAAAATTGGGATTTAGGTTCCAAACATGAAAATGAGTGTATGTGTGCCACAAACAACATAATGTGTACTCAAGATAAAGAAGATCCATACATAACCACCAACAAGACAAAGCAATTTCAAACATGAGATCATAGACAGGGTTAAACTGTAGATATACAAAATTCATTAAACCATACAAAACATGAGGAATAAGTTGGAACTGCGAGCAATACTGTGAAAGAGACAGAGCCCATACCTTGTCTTGAGGATCGAATCAGAAATGATGGACAACAATGGTGATGTATGCACAAACATGGTGAAAACGAGAACAATTCAAATGATGAAGATAATGAACAGTCACAAAAGATCGAGGGAAAACTGAAATGATTTTAAAACGATCTTTAAAGCGCAAAACACGCATTTTTCGCGACTGGATCAAGTCGCCAGTCAGTCGCCAGGTAAGCCGCGAAACACATAGAAGTTAAGATTCCTGAAAAATTTTCTAAGTGTTTTTCGCGACTAGAAGGTCTACCCCTAAGACAATCGCCAAGTGAGCCGCGAAAATCATAAAAACTCAAATTTTGAAAAATTTTCTAAGTATTTTTCGTGACTGAGACCTTGACTCCCCAGTGAGCTGCGAAAAATCTCGGAGTGAGCTCGCGACTGGGGCATGCAACTGGACCAACCTGTGACTGAATCGCCAAAACAAGGCAACACTGTTTTTGAAATTTTTGACATTTTTGTAAAAACAAAATACTTTCCAAAAACAAGCTAAAACACTCAAAAATCTTTTTGTGTTTGATCAACAAAGATTGAGCTTGTGAAAACACATTTAAACAAGTACAATCACATAAATGAATATGACATTCATTGAATACAGACTTGTGTGTTATGTGTGAATATCAAAAATGAAATAGTCCTTAGTCTAATGTGAAGCTTCAATGATCAATTCAAACAAGGCATACATAACTAGCACTAGATAATGTGATTCATCTCAATTATAGAAATATGCATATATAACATCCCACAAAAACTTGAGAACAATTCTTTGAAGCTTTTCATTTGGCTCGACATACATCATATCATTTGATCATTTTGAATCAAAACATCTCATTTTGAGATCGATGCTTGAAATTTTCAATATTTCAATTTGATGATTTAGCCTTTGGCTTTTTGGGCATCATATATTTTATTTTGGTCGCTTTCCCTTTTTCCTAGTCAAATAATAGTATGTGTGACAGGCTTTTGCAGCTCAATATCTCTTTTCATTTGGAGATTTACATTTGGTGAGCTCTTTAATTAAAAGCAATAAAAATAAAAGTGGGAAGATAGATAGGCACAAGTCTATGCATGTCTCAAGATCAACAAAACCATTCACTAATTATTCATGACAAGGTTGAAGATCTATTTACAACAATCACATAGATTTCAAGATTTTTCCCACAAAGATATGAATGCATATGAGACAAGCTAAGCTCGTAGATGCACAAAGCCATTAGTACAAAGGTACAAGGAAAAACATGCTTTGAGACAACACTCAACAAAGTCGATCAAACTTTTTGGATCTTCTACTTTTTATGTGTTTTTGGATTTTTGACATAAAAGCAAGAAAAGATTGATCAAGAAAAAATGTAAAAACATTTTAAAAAAAAAATGCTATGCAATAAACCAATAAAGTAGTGTGTGCCCTACAACCAAGATGATACATTATAAAGAGGCAAAACACACAACACACATGAGATTCAAGGGATTGTACCAACACCAATGGTCTTACGGAGAGATTCAAACTGTGGACCATCGAGAGGTTTGGTGAAGATGTCTGCCTTTTGATTGTCTGTGTGTATGAATTCAAGACATACAACTTTTTCTTCCACCAAGTCCCTGATGAAATGATAGTGTATCTCTATGTGTTTTGACTTTGAATGCTGAACTGGATTCTTAGAGAGATTTATGGCATTGGTGTTATCACAGAAGACACACATTGTATCTTGAGGAATCCCGTAATCATGAAGTAGCTTCTTCATCCAAAGGAGTTGTGTGTAGCAACTTCCAGCGACTATGTATTCAGCTTCAGCTGTAGAGAGAGACACGAAATTTTGTTTCTTGCTCATCCAAGAGACAAGATTGTTACCAAGGTAGAAGCAACCTCCTGAGGTACTCTTTCGATCATCCACACTACCAGCCTAGTCTGCATCTAAATAACCAGCAAGACAAGCATTTGAATCCTTGGAATACCACAATCCATAATCTAGAGTACCATTGATATACCGTATAATTTTCTTTACCGCTGTCAGGTGAAACTGCTTTAGAGCAGCTTGATATCTAGCACAAACACCAACACTAAATGCAATATCCAGTCTACTTGCAGTGAGATAGAGTAAACTCCCAATAATACTCCTATACAAGGTTGGACTCACTTCCACCCTAGAAGAATCAGCATTCAGCTTTGTGGAAGAACTCTTGGGAGTGGAGGCATGCTTTTTGGAGCCTAGTCCAAACTTTTTGACAATATTCCTAGCATACTTTTCTTGTGAAACAAATATGCCTTCATTCTTTTGTTTGACTTGAAGACCCAAGAAAAATGTAAGCTCCCCTACCATACTCATCTCAAATTCTTTCTTCATTTCCTCAGAAAATTCTATAGCCCGATCATCTATTGTAGCTCCAAATACTATGTCATCAACATATACTTGAGCCACCAGAAGGTAATCTTCATCATTTTTATTGAACAAAGTTCAATCAGCATAACCTCTTTTGAATCCTCTCTCCAGGAGATAATGGGTAAGCCGATCATACCAAGCTCTAGGGGCTTGTTTTAAACCATAGAGGGCTTTCTTCAATCTCAACACATGATCAGGAAAGTGAGGATCCTCAAAGCCTTTAGGTTGTTCAACAAACACTTCTTCATTCAGATATCCATTTAGAAATGCACATTTTACATCCATTTGGTAGAGTTTGAAGTTCATGGTGCATGCGATGGACATAAGAATTCGAATAGACTCAAGTCTTGCCACAGGAGCGAAAGATTCATCAAAATCTACTCCTTCTACTTGAGTGTATCCTTGTGCCACCAACCGAGATTTATTCCTGATTATCTCTCCATCTTCATCTATCTTGTTTTTGAATATCCATTTAGTGCCGATGACATGAACTTTTTCAAGCCTAGGAGCACGTTCCCATACATCATTTCTCACAAATTGGTTCAGCTCTTCATGCATTGATTCTACCCAATTTTCATCCTAGAGAGCTTCTTCTACCCTTTTTGGCTCAAATTAGGCAAGGTAGCAATGATATGTTACATGATTGGCCAGAAGTATGTTTCCTTTTCTAAGACGAAGACCTTCTGTTTCCTTTTCTAAGACGAAGACCTTCATCTAACAATCCAATGATGTTGCTGTTAGGATGATTCTTAATCACTCTTGATGATGGCTTCTTGGATGTGGAGACTTCATCATTACGAGAGATGGGAGGATGAACTTCTGAAGGAGTAAGACGACTTGATGTTCTAGACATTGATCTTGTTTCCATTCTTGTGTTCAATGAAGTTGATTCCTTTTCTGGTGTAGTTCCTTCAGCTTCTATATCAAGAGCTTGGGCCTCAACAATGGGTTCTTTGGTGTGCTGTCCTTCCCCATTGTCAACCATTTCTACCTTGGTTATGGCATCATCAATTTTCACATTGATGGACTCCATTACCATCTTAGTTCTCTTGTTGAAGACCATATATGCTCGGCTAGTAGTAGAATACCCAAGAAAAATTCCTTCATCACTTTTAGCATCAAATTTCCCAAGGTTCTGCCGATCATTTAGAATGTAGCACTTGCTTCCAAACACTCGAAAGTACTTTACTTTTGGCTTCTTTCCATTCCAAATCTCATAAGCGGTCTTTTTTGTTCCCGCTCGGATGAATATTCTATTACCAATGTGGCATGAAGTATTCATGGCTTCTCCCCAAAACTTTTGAGGAATTTGCTTGTTGAGTAACATCACTCTAGCCATTTCTTGAATCACTCGATTCTTCCTTTCAACCACACCATTTTGCTGAGGAGTTTTGGGAGCTGAAAATTCCCTTTTGATTCCATTCTTTTCACAAAACGACTCAAATCTTGCATTCTCAAACTCCTTGCCATGATCACTCCTTATCTTGACAATGGGAACACCTTTCTCGTTTTGTAACCTCTTGCAGAGAATTTCCAATTTTTCACATGATTCTGATTTTTCTCTAAGAAATTCAACCGAAGTGTATCTTGAGAAATCATCAACAATGACCATAATGTACCTCTTTTCTCCTAGACTTTCCGTTCTTGTAGGCCCCATTAGATCAACATGGAAAAGCTCTAAAAACTGTGAGGTAGCAATCACATTCACCTTGTGATGGCTTGCCTTTGTTTGTTTTCCCATTTGGCATGCTCCACAAATAGTCTTCTCCACCTTTCCAAACTTTGGAAGTCCCTTAACTGCTTCGAGTGTAGAAACTTTAGCTACTTGTTTGAAATTTGCATGCCCAAATTTGTGATTCCAAAGTTCCAGCATGTCAACACGAGCACTTCTACACGAAATAGGTGTTGTAGGAACTACTGCATAGCAATTATCAGTAGTCCTATTTCCCTCCAAGACTTGAACTCCTACTTCGTTAATGATTAAGCACCCCTTCTTTGAGAACTGAACAAGAAAATCCTCATCACATATTTGAGTGATACTTAAGAGATTTGCCTTCAACCCTTTGATGTATAACACATCTTTCAATAACAGTAATCCCGGTATTTCAACAGTCCCTTTGCCGAGAACTTGAGCATGACTCCCATCACCAAATGTCACATAGTCAATAACTTTCTCTTTGAGAGTCTTAAAGAGTGATTTATCTCCTGTCATGTGACGAGAACAACCGCTATCAAGATACCATAAGCATGAGTTAAACACCTTCAATGAGGTGTGCACAAATAGACATGTATGAGACAAGCATTCTTGACCATCGAGCATAAATTTATTTTCATCATTCATGCATCTGTTAGATTGAATCTTCTTTTTCAGATTATCAACTTTTTCACACAATATTCTATTTCTTCTTTTGTACTTCTTAATCAAAGAGTTAGATTCACAAAGACTATTGTGTAAGATGTGATTCTTATTTTCAAAATATTTCAGCATGTTAGCAAACATCCTAGCATGTTTCTTAGTTTTTAATAACTCTAAGAGTTCCTTGTTAGGACACCCTTCAAACATACTCATAGAGTCATTATCACAAACATTTAAACCACAATTCAGCATGGCCTTTTCCATAGCAACATCCATAACCAAAGGGGTCTAGGATCGCACGTAGGTATTTAAACCACAACAAGTGCATCTACTCTGATACCAATTGAAAGTTCAAATAGCGTTGAAAACACTATGAACGTTTAGACCCCCAAACGACAAATTACTAATTGAAGCTTTATATCAAACAATGTATGTGCGGAAAATGATAACAAGCTTATAACAGAATTAATAAACAATCTAAACCATAAATAATCACAATCACAGCAGTAATTAAATGGTAAAGATAAAGGGAAGAGAGATGCAAACACAAGGACAACACACGATGTGTTATCGAAGAGGAAACCGAAGCCCTCGGCATAAAACCTCTCCACCGCCCTCAAAGCGATCAATAATCCACTAGAAAATGTAGTTGGGATACATGAACAGCAATAGACCCTCCAAGCCTAATCTACCAAGGTACCTAAGCCCTCCAAGCTTCTTGCTCCAACGAGGTTACGCCGAACCTTTTTCTTTTCTAGCTTACCGGATTCCACTATAAACCATAGCATCAACCAATAATCATTGGTCCCTTCCAAACTGCTTCCCTTAACACCAAAAGAACCTTCTCACAGTCGTGGGTATGGTGAGAAAAGGATTTGGTCAAGAACCTCTCAAGGATGTATCAATAGAAATGAAGAGAGTAAAGGAATTTGAAGAGTCTCTTAGGTGAAGATTGTGGATGAGGCAATCTTGTTTTCTCTAGGGTTTTTCTCTCAAAAGTCTCTCTGGAAGCTCTCTACAATTCGTGGGATGAGGGGTATTTATACTAGGGTCAGAATGGAATGTGAAACATTAGTTTTTCCCAAACAGGGTGTTCTGGTGACTTGACCTCGCGACTGGGTTGAGTCGCAAGTTTAAGCCGCGAGCTAACGGCCTGGCCAGCCTGGGACTTTTGTCCTATAGTGCAACAGCTGGCGCAACTCTTCAGCTTCTGGCATGCTTGGCACGTGTGCAACTTCTGGCCACTTGCAAGCTGCGAGCCACCCGCGAGATCCCTGTTTCTTTGCACAATCTGGAGCATTTCTTCACACTCTCTCACTTACTACCCTTACAAGATTCCCACCTAAATACAGGGTTACTAAATGCTAAAATACAAGCAAATATGGTACAGAATAAAGCCAACAAGATGGTTGATTAAATTCAACCTTACAAAGATGAAGAGTGATATTAAGATAGAGGGTAGAGGGTAGTGGGTAGTGGGGAGATGAAAAGGTAAGGTAGAGGGTCGTGGGGAGTAGGGGTGTGCGTAGTTCGGTCAGCTCAATGTTTTGCCAAATTTATTACCGAGCCAATAGAGGTCAATTTTCTCATTATTAGAACCGATGCATACTGCTTAGGGTTGGTTTTTAGACATATAGCGGTGCGGTTTTTTGCGGTCGGTTTACTCGGTTTGGTCGGTTTGAAACTTTTTTTTTTTCACAACAACCTGCCATACACAAAAACATATTCCAACTCATACTTATACAAATTATACTCAGTTACTCATTACTCAATTAGGCAATTAGGTCCAACAATGAAAAAGCCAATACAATAAGAAAACCCCAGATTTAACTTAATAACTAAATAAAATAAATAAATAAACGAAAATATGAGTAAAAGGTATAGTTCACAAATGCCAAAAATCAAATTGCTGAAAAATGCCAAGAACAAAAAACGTTAGATAGATCATAGTTCACGGATGGACTTGGATAGTTGGACTCAAAGTGAGAGAGAGAATCTTTAAAACAACATGGTGAGAGATGGAGAGTGGAGACATGGAGTTACCGGTGGAGTGGCTGGTGGCAGCGAGGCGGTCAGCCGGTGACTGGTGAGGCGATGAGAGAGAAACATGTCAGACAATGACTAAGGAGAGCCATCACCTAGCAAAGCCCAGAGGCGAAAGAGAGACTAAGAGAGTTAAGGAGGAAGACTGAGAAAATAACAAATTTATACCTGGGAGTTAGGGTTAGGGTTGTGCACAAAACGTCGTTGTTTTTAATATATATATATATATATATATATATATTAAACTAAGTGAAATGATGCCGTTCCGATATATATATATATATATATTAGATTTATCGATTGGTTCAGTTTTTTGAATCGGTTTCAGACTTGCGTTCCGAATTTTGTACCGCACCGGCGTCAAAACTAGGGTTCCCCTCCATTCACTGGCCTCAGCTCCATCGGTTGGCTCCAGCGGCGGTGCAGCATTGTCGGCGCTAGTTGGTTTGTGCACACTCCTAGTGGGGAGATGAAAAGGTAAGGGACAAAGAAATGTCAGAGAAAGTGTAAATATTAAAAAAAAAAAAAAAAAAAAAGAGTAAATGTCAAAAAAAATTATAGAAAAATTGGAAAGAAAAATAATAATAACGTGGACGCTGATGTGGCTCAATTGAAACGTAGCAACAAAAAATGTTACGCTTCAGCTTTTATATATATATATATATATATATTTTTCACTTAAAAAAAAAAAATTGTTAATTTTTTTCGCCCATCATGCAAATTTGCGCCTAGTAAAAGATAGTACTTGGAACCTTATAGAGGCACATGGTGAAGTCCTTACATCGAAAGAAAATGACAATTTAGATGTAGACCCTTCCCTAAAGGAGATGCATTTTCATGACCATTTCCTAAAGGAGATGCACTTCTAAAAGGCATGGTCTTTTGCATTCCATGTTCATTGATAGACTTATATGAATTAATACACCTAACTCAAAGTTGAAATAAAAAGGTGTCCTAAACACTGACGCCAAATGGAAGGTGTAAGTTTGAGTTATCCACACAAAAATAAAAACAAAAAACAATTATTGCAACAGAAGCCTTGGAGAAGGAGACCCAAACAAATAGGATAGACGTCAATTCCATTCTTGCCATGGAAAGTCTGGGAAGCACGGACGCGGCTCCAAAGGCGCCGCACCCGTGTCCGATGCGGCGCGACGCGGGAGGGACGCCGCTGACTGCGCGTCAGTGCCGCGTCCTGCCATATGGTTTCTTTTTTTTTTTTCCCGACTCGCGCCGACGCGGCTGAGACTCGACCCAATTCGCGCCGACTCAGACCGTATCGGTCGAAACCGGCGAAACTACTGAGACAAGGTGTTTCATACCGTCCTAAATACTGGGGTGTTTCGGCTTGTATCGGCTATTTCGGGGGATTCCGGTGCTTTTCAGCGGTAACTTCATTCCGGACCGATACAAATTGAAATGGGTTTCTAGAAATTTTTTGCTACTTACAGCACCTCCTCGCCACTGTTAAACCTTTATTCACTGGTAAGATATTGCCGGACATTGAGGCTTGAGCTCGTCGTCATTGCGTCATAGCTTCTTCATTTTTCTTCTCTCCCTCACTATCTCTCTTTTTCTTTCAGCATTTCTTCTAGTCTGGGTTTCTCTTCTAAAGAGAATGTTAACATAGAAACTCAAAATGACTTTTCACTATTTCACTCCTACCTACTTTTGTTATAACCAAAGTTATTAATGGGCGGAGAAACCGAAGTGGTTTGCCTGCCAATTCTTTTCTTTTTATTTTTTTTAATTTCATATAAAACCGTCTAGAGTTATTTTCATTTAGTTTTAATTTGAACTTGCATAAAAAAAAAGAGTAAAAATTTGAAATATAATTAAATATATTAATTTATACAATATAAGTTTTTTTTAGTAAAAAAAAAAAGAAGAATATATATATATATATATATCTATATCTATATATATAAAAAATTGTGAAATTACGGTAATTTCGAAACGGTACACTGGTACTTATGAACATCATGTTAATTTAGTTTCAAACTTATGAGTTGTATTTTAATTTTCGAACATCATGGAATGTTTTAGTTTCAATCTTGGGGGTTGTATTTAATTTATGAACATCATGTTTTAGTTATTATCTAATATTGCTCTTAAATTTGGTATATGTTTATATAATGTGAAAAAGTATGCTTAGCAATATATTAAAAATATAAATAAAAATGTTTTTAATAATTTTTTAATCACCGAGTCCCGCCGTACCCGCACCCACATTTTTCAAAAATTTTCGAGTCCCGCACCCGCACCCGAGTCCTGAAACGTACCCGTGCTTCATAGTGGAAAGTGTATTCCACGTGTTTAGGTCCTTAACGAAAAAATTAGAATCAGTAAAGATAAAGGCATAATTATAATTACGAGCAAAACGATTTATTGATAAAATGTCAGTAGAAGAAAAAGATGGGTAAATAATATAGTTTGATTCAGATAGAAATGAGTAAATATATGTGTAAAATCGAGGACCATATGTTTGAGATATGCAAATCTAAGAAATTTCCAAAAGTAACCTTGTCCCCATGGTATTCATTGTGAATCAATAGATTGGCCTATGCTCGCTGTGATGTTGGAAGAGGCCCCATTATCTGTGTACCATGTTTCATCATTAGAAAAATCTCCGAAATGCGCAACCATGGCTGCAAATTTCTTTGTTGGTACTCTCCCTTTATATGCATTGTCCTTGCGCAGTTGATGGCACGCAACGTGGCCAGTTCTATGACAAAATTTGCAAGGTTACCTAGGTCTGTAAGGATCACCAATATTACCAATTTGTGGAGTTCTTGCTGTGGAGTCACTTTAAATCCCTCAATCTAAACGTTCGTCAGCTGGCTTTCCTGCTAATGGAAAGTTATCAGCAATGGAGTCAATCTGTTTCGCAACAAATTTGGTAATAGAGAGATGTCCTCTATAGGTGGTTTGAAGTTGATGCTTTAGTTGTAGAACTCAAGAATGAGATTGAGAATCTGAGATGCATTGCATTTTTTCCAGCTATAGCCACAGTGTATATCATTTGTATAAAATGACCCTTCACTTAAATTATGTAAGAAATAAAATTTCCCTAAATTCTTTAGCTTCTCTTACCATAAAGATAATATGTATATTATTTGTATTGATGGTTTTGAATATTCGTTCAGTTTGATTCAATCGACATATGTTTTAAGATTCTTATCAAAGTGTACAAATGAACATAAATATAACCACAATATCATTATCTCAAGAACACATGCTACCTATCGACCTTCAACCACTGTAACAGTAACATTGTTAATAGAGCATTTACTTTGGCTGCTTTGAGAGGACTCTGTATACAAAGCAATCTCCCTTTCAGTAAATGCAGGCTGCTTTGGACGAGGAAGATCAACAATCTCACTTTTAAGCATGGAAATAACAAAAGATATAGTCGGCCTCTCTTTGGCAAAATCTTGCACACACAACAATCCAACATGTATGCACCTCAAAATCTCCATTTTAAAGCAAGGTTCAGATATCATTGGGTCTATTAAGGCTACAATGTTGTCTACATTCCACAATTTCCATGCCTGGAAAATAACATAAAAACAAGATTGCAATTCTTAGCTTCAATACAAAAACACTCAAGAAAGAAGCATTGGAGGTTTTCAAAATAAGGGAAATGAGAGAAGGAAGACTTACAAATCCTAAAAGGCTCATGCACTGCTCATCATGATGAAAGCTTGTGTTTCTTCTTCCACTAACTATCTCTAGTAACAACACTCCAAAGCTGAAGACATCTGATTTCTCTGAAAATCGTCCTTCCATTGCATATTCAGGAGACATATAGCCACTAAATTTTCACAACAAAAAACATCAAAATCTTGTCATCTCAAATAGGCATCTAATTGAATTGGTGAAAAACAAAAGATACTTACTAAGTTCCAACAACCCTATTAGTATTGGCTTGGTCTTCATTTCCTCCAAAAATCCGAGCCAAAAACAAATCTGATATTTTTGGATATAGCTCTTTATCCAACAAGATATTACTTGCCTTTAGATCTCTATGTATAATCCTTAATCTAGAATCCCTATGAAGGTAGAGCAGACCTCGACCAATTCCTTCAATAATGTTGAACCGTTTTCTCCAATCTAGCAATTTTTCTTTGTTTGGGTCTATTGAGTTTGAACAAAAGAGAGAGAAACTCACAAGGTGAATGAACATAAAGTTTGCAAAAGAAATTCATATAGTGAAGTCATAAGAGAACTGGAAAAGTCTATTCAATTGATATATCAAAACAAAGACTACTGTTTCGTTATCTCATAATACACTAACAATATTTATATGCAGAAAATGTAAAAATGTAACGTATTTGTATTATAATAGAGGGCATCAAAATGAACTAACCGAAGAGAGAGAAACTCTAGCAATTTTTCTTTGTTTGGGTCTATTGAGTTTGAACAAAAGAGAGAGAAACTAACAAGGTGAATGAACATAAAGTTTGCAAAAGAAATTCATATAGTGAAGTCATAAGAGAACTAGAAAAGTCTGTTCAATTGATATATCAAAACAAAGACTACTGTTTCGTTATCTCATAATACACTAACAATATTTATATGCAGAAAATGTAAAAATGTAACGTATTTGTATCATAATAGAGGGCATCAAAATGAACTAACCGAAGAGGAATGCATCCAGGCTTTTGTTTGGCATGTATTCATAGATCAACATCTTTTCATCTCCTTCAACACAACAACCAAGGAGTCTAACAAGATTCCGATGTTGGAGTTTAGAAATTACTATAACCTCATTCATAAATTCTTGTAACCCTTGTCCGGAGGCTTTAGAAAGTCTTTTTACTGCGATTTCTTGTCCATCGGACAATTTTCCCTATAAACAAACATCAAAATGATTAATTAGCTATTCAAATTATTAGACAAGAAACCTCCAGTAGAACAACCATTACCCTATATACGGGACCAAATCCACCCTGCCCAAGCTTATTAGATAGATGGAAGTTGTTTGTTGCACTCGCCAGCTTCTCAAAATTGAATAGTGGTAGCTCTTGAACTCTGACTTGGTTCAGGTTGTCATTATGATATTTTTGACGTGCTTCCCCTTTGTTGAACAATAAGATCTCCTTTGCTTTCGATTTCCTTGCTAATTTACACTATAGTAGTGAGTAATGTAGTATATAGCAACATTTCCGGGCCCACCGTGATAATTTAAGTTGGAAAATTACCTTTTTGTTTTGTCATCCACCTCCACAGAAAATATGTGCTGATAGAAATGAAAAATGTTCCTATGATCACTGTGATTGTGACAATTATTTTCATATCTCTAACTTTATCTGTAAATGAGGGGAAAAAAGTGTAACAATTATTCTAACAAAATAGATGGCAAAACAGTGTTAAATCATTAGTCTTTTAACAAGGATTTCCTTATCATGGGGAGCTGGGGGTAATGGGAGTAGGTTGAAGTTGAAAGACTAAGTTAATCAGTCAGTCCTAGTTCTGTCTGTGGTTTCTCAGGATTGTCCATATTTTACAAGTAATGTTTTGTTTTAGTCCAATTATGTTAAATTGGGTTTTGTCACAGAATTGCTAAAAAGGAAGATTGTTAGATTTTAGTTCAGCAAATTCCATGACATTGTAATCTTAGTTGAGTCTGTAATGTTTGTCAAATGTTCAAGATGCAGCTCAAAGAAGACAGCTATTGAAGATATTGTTAGGTTCTTCAATCACTGCTCAATTGACTGAACTTGAGTTTTTGACAGTCTTTCAATCCCAGGTTGATTGATCGAATGCCAGTTCTTGACAGCGGCTTGATCTGTTGAGCTTTGATGATATACTATGATTCAAGAATAAATATACTATGATTGATTATATAGTAAATTCACAATAATTTTACTTTGAATGTACAAAATCAAATAATCATCCAAAAAACCATCTTCCTTTTTGTTGTGAAACGTAGTTTTGATGATATATATGACTAAAATGCCCATCCTGTAGTTGTAGTAGAAACAAAAAGAGTACAAATGAGTACAATCAGTCTATAAACAAATTGATAAATTTTTGAGCTTTTAATCTTTATTGACCATTTTAAACCATTCAAAAAGAAATGATGAACAATTTAAAAATAGAAAAATGTATACTTCAGATCTACTACCATCCCATCAAAAATTAAATACAAGAAAGAAGGGAAATACATGCACATATAAATCAAGAAACTAAGTTAAAATAAAAATAAAAGTGTAATTCTACTTCAAGACCCTTAGTCTCTTATTTCTTAGTTTGTCCTTATATATATATATATATATATATAACGGAGACCTGTTGGACTAGGAGGGTCATAGCCTCCTTAGGCTTAAAGTGGCTCCATCTCGGCGGTGGTGTATGATTTAAGAGTGGTGTCCACACATTCTAGTGTACATATAGTACGCATAAGTCACAAATTTTTCTTGTAAATTGTGACTCGTGTATAGAATATTGTAATTTGTGTAATCTGGTGTGTGCACTAGTAATTATCCATGATTTAAAGCATAAGATAAATTTTGAAAGATAACAAAACAACTCACCACGTTCCGAATAGGCAACACGAATGTAAAGATCAACTCCGCTGCTGGAGAATTTTTGTATGTCAATTAAGTTTCTAGTCCATTGCATACAACCAGTGCCAATATCATATGCATAAGCTATACAAGAACAATTCTCTAAACACTGCTGTCTGCAATAGTCTTCATTAGCAGGTGACGAATCTGCAAAGTCTGGCACCTTCATCATCTTCAGTTTCAAAAATTCATCCATTTTGCTGGCTTCATTGCCAGTAGTGTTCACCCTCTCACACTGCAAGGGTGTCCTCCTCAAACATCCACTAGTCCAATTTCCTCTATTCCATTCTTCTGTGTTCTTTGGCTCAAACCCAGGTAAACAGCTGCAAATTGGTGAAGTCCGCGAATTACAGCTTCCAAATGCCCCACAGGTACCATAAACATCACACTCACTTTTCACAGCATTCCACACGATCCTCCAATCGTCCTTCTCACTATCCCAATATCTTTCCACCAAATCTCCATCAGTAGTCAGTACATAATGAAAAAAAGAATTGATCACATAAGAAAAACTTAAAGAAATTGTTCCATTTTCATCATCTACGACACTAAATCCATTATGAAAGACAGAATCCATTTCTGGTACTCCAATAAAGATCCGAGAGTTCCATGGACCACTGCGCCAATGGGGGCTACCATCTTTCCAAATGATTACTTGAACGAGACTTGGAGGTTGAATACCACACGAGAAGCTTCCAATGGATGGAACAGAATGGCTTTTCCATGATGTCAACTGCACTTTCTCACCTGTTATTCCATTAGTACTAATTTTCAGCTTTTGCAAGAGTGTATCAGAAGGATGTTGGAAACTCTCCCATATGATTGTCCCTGTAGTGTTTTCTCTCAAGACTAAGTTCCCCGAATCTAAAAGCTGGGCACTCGAATTGACAACAGAGTTTGTAACATTTGATGACCAAAGAATCTCCTTTTGTCCATTTAGTATTACAAGATTGCCGTCCTCAGATATGGTAAGAACCCCAGAAGAATCCTTGAGGGGTTTATCTCTGTTAGCTACCCACTGGGCAGGTAAATCAGATTTTTTATTATACCATATTCCAAGGAAGCGATTGGAAGACTTTACTGGGCTGAAGAATCCAAGTTTGAAATCACTTCCATGGGAGATTATGTAGTCAGAGTCTTTTCCCAAACATTTATTTGAAATCTCTAGCAATAGCTGAAAGGATAAGAGCTATTACATACTTTCACACGTTTACGCATTCATTAAAAACAACTAAAACTGGGACTTGAAATCACATTTTTGAAAACCGTCACACTTTTAACTTTTTTTTTTTCGTGTGTGTAATAAATATTACTCAAGCCGAAAACTCGGACTTTCTATCCAAATGTTCCAAACACTATCTCTGGCTTTTTCTTTTCTTATCCTTTTTTTTTTTTTTTTTTTCAATTATTGACTTACCTGACTTAGCTGTCCAGGATAAAAGACAAGAAACAAGTGGGGGAGACAAGCTCCCACATGGCCTTGACAAAAAGAGAGAAAAGAGAGAGACACATACGAACCCATTTAGTTAAAAAAGGCCGAATGACAAAAAGAGAGAAAAGAGAGAAAAGGGAGAAAAGCTCCAACTTCATACACTCTCTCTCTCCGCCGACCGACACTCTGTTTTTCAAGAATAAATCACCACAACAAAGAGGGTGAAGTTCTATTTCTATGGGTTGAAATTTGAAAAGATCTGTTTTTTGCTCTCTCTCCTTCCCCTTCTCTGTTCCTCTTTTTCTTGAAAGAAGAAGCATTGTGCCTAACGGCTATATTTGAAACGATGACGTTTGTAACAAAGGAAATACAAGATTCTGTTAAAAAACTAAACTAAACGGTGTTGTTTCGAGTAAGTGACTTTTTCTTTATCACCAGGTCTTTAAACGACATCGTTTTAGCAAAGCTGGAGATTTAATAAAAAGACAGAATGACACCGTTTTGGGTATTGCACAATCCCTCCGTCTCGAAGATGGTCACTATATTCTAATCCTGGAGATTAGTCGGCCAAAAGAGCCATTCACAAATAATCCTGGAAACTCTCCCATATGACTGTTCTTGTAGTGTTTTCTTTCAAGGCAAGGTTTCCTGAATCTAAAAGATCCAAGGCATATTGACAGTGGAATCCTTCCCTTGGGATGTATAAAAATAACTCATATTGGAGTTCAAAAGAAAGGCACTTGGGATTCTTGTATTTGGGGTTGGGATCCATATCTTTATGCCAGAATTTCATTTCGGTTAGTTAATTTTCCATCTTCTAAATTCCAACTCATTCCAACCAATAACTCCAAAACTTCAGTTTTTTTAGAAAAAAAGAAGAGTACATTATTTATTTTTTTTTTTTTTTAAGATTCTTTAGAACTTGAAAAATAAATCAATAAATTAACAAGGAAAATCCCCAAAAATCCAGAGAACTCAGTCCAAAATTTAACTAAAAACTAAACGAAAAGATATGTGGAGAAAGGGAATAGAACCTGAGAATGGGACAATGTTACCTGTGAGATTTGATAACAAAAATATTGGCTTTGAAACCAATTCGAACAGAGAAGCTCTGCTTTGGTAAACAGAGGGTGTGGCTGGATTTAAGACAGTAGATGATGGCAAAAAATTAAAATTAAAATTACCTGACGATAATTCAATTTTTTTTTTTTTTTAATCTAAACATTGTAAAGATTCCAGCATAAATATATAAAGAATTATGTCAAGAACACATGGTAGCTATCGACCTTGAACCTTTGAAACAGTAACATCGTTAACAGAAAATTTTCTTTGGCCGCTATGAGATAACTTATTATCTAAGGGAATTTGCCTTTCAGTAAATGCTGGCTGCTTTGGACGAGGAAGATCAAGAATCTCACTTTTAAGCATAGAAATAACAACAGATACAGTTGGCCTATCTTTGGCAAATTCTTGCACACACAACAGGCCAACATGTATGCATCTCAAAATCTCCATTTCAAAGCAGGGTTCATATAACATTGTGTCTATGAAGGCTATAATGTTGTTTGCATTCCACAATTTCCATACCTGGAAAAATTAAAACAGGATTGAAATTCTTAGCATCAGTATTGAAAATTATAACAAACTAGTCACACACCCATGTGTTGCGTGTGATAATTTTTTTAAGATGGCCTCATTAAATATTTTATCAATACTATAGTTTTAGTTATTAACCATTGGTTTTTCATTAGTTTTTAAGTTAATAAAAACTTTAAATATACATTTTTTTTACCTTTATACACACACACACAAATATATATATATATATATATATAAATAGTGAATCTTTACACATACCTTTAAGAAAACTTTATATATTCCACAATTTTGGATGTGTAAAATTATAGACTACTACTCTATAATGATAGTGGCTAATTAATTTTATATTTTTTTTTTTTAGTGATCTCATTTGTAACGCTTCTTACCATTATCATATATTTACTAACTGATGATTTGCATAACAAAGACAATAAATGAGAGGTAGCATTGTTCATTAGATTTTCGAAAGTAAGTGTATGAAAATTACACACACACACACACACACACACACACACACACATATGTATATATATAAATTATAAATAAGGTTAAATAAAATGTCAAAAAAATGAATTTTTAAATTTTTCTAACTTTATTTCTTATGTAATTTCTACTACTATCAGAGAACATCTCTTTTTTAGTTATGATTAATACGGTTTCCATAGTTAGAGTTTGATTAGTTTTAAATTTAAATTTAGTACTATGCATGATTGTATTTAATTGTTGATTGTTGATTTAATTTTTTAAGTGAATTTAACGATTTATGTTACTACACTGTAATGTTTTTAATATTCTCCACACGACAATCTCTATTTTATTTTTTACTTCTCCTTACAACCTCTTTGTTTTCCAATCAATGATTACTAATTGACGTTTGGTTTTTCTTTTCTTTTTTTTCTTTATCTACTCTTTATTACTTTGTATTTTTTTTCTATATCATCTCTCTCTCTCCATTGGCAACCTATCATTTTCCAAAATTTGATGATGATTCTATGACATTAAATATGCATTATCATTTTTTTTTTTTAATTTAGTGTTTCTAACTTGATTTTTTTGTATTTCATTCTTTCTTTGATGCATTGGGTGTGAGAATGAGTGTTTCCCTAGCATTACTCCACTTAATGTGGAAAATTTTATTTATTTATTTTAGGCAAAATATTATATTTTAAAATTTTTAAAATAAAAAAGGAGTGGAAATATAAATAATTTAACGATATATATGGGGGATGTGGCTGAATTTAAATGTTGAATAAAATGATATGAGAAAAAAATAAAAATAAAATACATAACAATAAACACTAACTTATCCAAATAATTCTATGTAATATAATAGTAGAACATTCTTATACACTATTTTTAATTATTTATAATGCAATATGATAATATTTAACAATCAAAGTCATAAAAAAAATAAAAATAAAAATAAAAAACTTAAAACACAAAACTAAATCCCATCAAACAAAATAGAGTTCTAAAGAATACAAAACTTTATCAAGATAAAATAGAGATGCAAGAAAAATAAAAATAAAAATCCACCAAAAAATTGAGGGAGAAAGAGTGGGAAATAACTACTTTTTTGTGAGAGAAAATTATGTAAAGAATGGAAGAGTGAATGACAAATTTATACTAAGAGGATGATAATAAAAAGAAACAAAATAAAGGAAGATAAAAGGAAAGTGGAAGAGTGATATCAAGGTAGAATATTTGGGAATATGAAAAGATAAAGAAAAGGAGAAAGGTTGGAGAAAGAGTAAATGTTAAAAAAAAAAATTAGTACAATTTGATGAGCACAATTGTCTTTTATTTGAATTTAAGTAAAATATTACATTTTTTATTTTTTAAAACAAAAAGAGAGAGAAAATATAAATAATTTAATGATAAGGAAGATGTGGTTGAATTTCAATATTGAGTAAAATAAAAGAGAAGAAAAAAATAAGAAAAATTAAAAGATATAACAATAAAGACTAAATTATCCAAATTATACTATGTAATGGAATACTATTTTATTTTTATCAACTATCTTTAATTTTTTATAATGTAATCAAATAAAATTTAACAATCAAAGAGCAAAATGATAATAATAATAATAATTTAAAACAAAAAACTAAATCATATCAACTTAAATTAGAGTTCTTAAAAACACAAAAATTTATCAACCTAAAGCAGAGATGCAATAAAATATAAAAATCCAGCAAAACATCGATCAATCGAGAGAGAGAGAGAAACCTTTTTGCGAGAGAAAACTATGTAAAGAATGGAAAAGAGTGACAAATTTATAGTAAGAGAGAAGGGATAAGAAGAGACAAATAAAGGAAGATGAAGGGAAAGATGAATAGCAATATTAAAGTAGAGGGTAGTAGAGAGATGAAAAGGTAAGGGAAGAAGAAATGTTGAAAAAAGTGAAAATATTTAAAAAATAAGTGAATGTAAAACAAATTATAGGAAAATTGGAAATAAAAAAGAAATATATATAGATGTTAAAACCGACAAAGATGAATATGTAAAGTCAATAATCTATATATATATATATATATATTTGTAAAAAAAATTGGAATAAATAATAAATAATAATTATGTGGTGAATGACGTGGCAATGAGGTGGCGCAACAGGAGCTTAGTAGTAATAAATGTCACGCTTCAACTTTTTGTAATATATAGATAGACAAGCATTAGAGGTTTTCAAAAATAAGGCAATGGGATAAGGATGACTTACAAATCCTAAAATGCTCATGGATTGCTCATCATGATAAAAGCTAGAGTTTCTTCTTCCACTTATTATCTCAAGTAACAACACTCCAAAGCTGAAGACATCCGATTTTTCTGAAAATCGCCCTTCCATTGCATATTCAGGAGACATATAGCCACTAAATTATAACAACAAAACCCATCAAAATCTTGTCATCAAATATTTGTACTAGTATCTAATTGAATTGACTAAAGGAAAGGTACTTACTATGTTCCAACGACCCTATTAGTATTAGCCTGGTCTTCATCATTTCCAAAAATTCTAGCCATTCCAAAATCTGATATTTTTGGATTTAGCTCTTTATCCAACAATATGTTACTTGCCTTTAGATCTCTATGAATAATCCTTAATCTAGAATCCCTATGAAGGTAGAGTAGACCTCGACCAATTCCTTCAATAATGTTGAAACATTTTCTCCAATCTAACAGTTTTTCCTTGTGAGGATCTAATAATTTAAACAAAAGCATTAAGAGAAACTCACAAGATGAAAGAAAATAAAGTTTGAAAAAAGATGTTCTAGTGTTGAAGTTATAAGAGAATTGGAAAAGTTTATCTCAATTGAAGTATCACAACAGAGAAGATTGTTCAAATTTCTCAAAATAGTATAATGGTAATTCCTATGCAGAAAATTATCACTGCTCATAAATAAATTGACATTTATATGCAAAAAATTTAATGTTGTAACGCATATGTATTACAAGAAAGGGCATCAAAATTAACTAACCAAAGAGGAATGCATCCAGACTTTTGTTTGGCATATATTCATAGATCAACATCTTTTCTTCTCCTTCAACACAGCAACCAAGAAGCCTAACAAGATTCCGATGTTGAAGTTTTGAAATTACCACCACCTCATTCATAAATTCTTTTGACCCTTGTCTAGAGGCTTTAGAAAGTCTTTTTACTGCAATCTCTTGTCCATCTGGCAATTTTCCCTATAGACAAACACCTAATGGTTAACTAGACATACAAATTATTAGACAAGAAACCTCTAGTAGAGCAACCATTACCCTGTATACGGGTCCAAATCCACCCTTCCCAAGCTCGTTAGATAGATGGAAGTTGTTCGTTGCACTTGCCAGCTTCTCAAAATTGAATAGCGGTAGCTCTTGGACTTTAACTTGGTCCAGGTTGTCACCATGAAATTTTGGTTGTGCTTCTGCTCTGTTGAACAATAAGATCTCCTTCGCTTTCTTTTTCCTTCCTAATGTCCACTATAGTAGTGAGTGATGTAATATATAGCAACATTTACTAGTCCATTGAGCTAATTTAATTGGGAATATTACCTTTTAGATTTGCCATCCGCCTCCATAGTAAATATGCAGATGGAAAGGAAATTTGTTCCTGTGATCACTGTGATTGTGACAATTTTTTTCACATCTCCCACTTTATCTGTAAACACCGGGGGGGGGGGGGGGGGGGGGGGGGGGGGAAAGTTATAATACTTGTTCAAAAAAAATATAGTGCAAAACAGTTTTAAAAAAAGCGTCTTTGACACTAATTTCCTTATCATGGGGAGCTGGGGGTAGTGGGACTTGGGTTGAAGTTATAAAACAAAGTAACCTAATTTGAAGTCTAATTTTCACATAAAAGTATAAAACAAAAACAACTTACCAAGTTCTGAGTAGGCCACACGAATGTGAAGATCAACTCCCAAACTGGAGAATTGTTGTGCATCAATTACTTTATCCGTCCAAGACATACAACCAACGCCAGTTTCATATGCATATGCTATGCAAGAACAATTTTCCAAGCATTGCTCACTGCATTTGTTTTCAGAAGCACTTGACCAAGCTGCATCGTCTGGCACTTTCATCATCTTCAATTTCAAAAACCTATCTTTTTTGCCTTCTTCACCACCAGTGTTCACCCTCTCACACTGCAACAGTGCCCTCCTAACACATCCACTAGTCCAATTGCCTTGATTCCATTCTTCTAAATTATTTGGCTCGAACCCCTGGAAGCAGCTACAAATTGGTGTATTCTTTGGATCACAGGTTCCGAATGACCCACACTTGCCATAAACATCACACTCAGTGTGCGAAGCTGACCACACGACATCCTTCAAACCATTAGACATATATTTCAGCACTAGATTCCCTTGTGAATTCAAGGCAAAATAGGACAAAGACTTGTCTTCATAAGCAAAAGTTAGATAAAAATTTCCATCTTGACCATCTACAAAATTGAAACCATTAAGATATACAGAATCCATATCCGGTATTCCAATGAAGATCCGACTGTTCCATGGACCACTGCGCCAATATGGGCTACCATCTTTCCAAATGAATACTTGAGGAAGTCTAGGAGGTTGAATACCACACGAGAAGATTCCAATGGATGGATCGGAAGGGCTTTTCCAAGATGTAATCTGCACTTTCTTACCTGTTCTTACATTAGCACTAAGCTTCATCGTTGGCAAGACTGTATCAGAAGGATATTGGAAACTCTCCCATATTGTCCCTGTAGTGTTTTCTTGCAAGACAAGGTTCCCTGAATCCAAAAGCTGGGCACTTGAATTTGGAACAGAGTTTGTAACATTCGCTGACCAAATTGGCTTTTTATCTCCATTTAGTACCACAAGAACTCCGTCCTCAGATATAGTAAGAACCCCATTAGAATCCCTGAGAGGTTCCTGTCTGTTAGCCACCCATACAACTGTGCATCCAGAAATGTTATTATACCATATTCCGACGTATCGATTGGTAGATTTTTCTGGGCTGAAGAATCCCAGTTTGAAAGCACTCCCATTGGAGATTATATAGCCAGGGTCTTTGATGGGTTCAGAAGATGTGATGGTGTCTGTGGCAGAGCCAGATTCGAAACAAATGCAATATAGCAAGACTAAAAGAACTGACATGCTTGTATTTCGAACGCGTCCCATAACTTGTTCAATGCTGAGAATGAAGATTTTAGATGCCAGGAACACCATTAAGTCATTGCCTCTTTTCATACTTTTCTTAAAGAGCTGCATAGTTGAACTTTCTATTACTCGAAGTTAAAGCAGCCTATATTGACTCAAATGTTAAACATTTGGATCTATTTTGGGCCGTTCATTCATTTGAAAAATTTGCTCTTGTTTGTTCAAGATATTTTGAAATTAGATACCCAATGGGTAGCGTTCACACACTAGATCACTATCATGGGCTTGTGAAAAATCTCACATACTTTCTTCTCAACAATCTAACGTTTCAGCATCAAAAAACACAACAGCAACACAATGGCTCCGTGAAAGAAAGTCATGGGAAGTTAGTTGAATTATTTTCTTGTTATTTTTACATTATTTAGCTGAAATGACAATCTAAAAATAAAAGTTATGCTGAATATTCTTTCACACTTCTTCATATCCATTATTTCATACATATATCCACAATTAATGCAAAAATATACACATTTTAAGCAGAAAAAAAAGTGTCCACTTTTAAAACTAAAAATGTATGTGAAAAAATAGCTATTAAATAGTGGACGCAAGAGAATAAAAGCTGTACAAGTTATGAATCATTAAATGGACAGAATTTGATGTAGCGGGGTGCACTGTGCACATTGCACTGACTCTATTGGTCCAGCACACATGGTGAAGGCCTAATTGTAGTTATTGTAGTTTTATTTATGTGGGCTGTTCATTTTATTTGTATATCCATGCTTATGTTAATTAATTGGTTAATCACTTTAATTTGGACTTAATTATTAGATTAGCCTAAAATTGACTAAACTGTAATTTAAAATTTGGTGTCTATTTCTTAATCAAGTTAGATTTGATTGTTCTCAAAAACTGATTTTTCCATTGTTTGGTTAACAAGAGAAAATAGGGGGAAAATAGTAGGGCCCAAGAGTTTTCCACCCAGGCCTACCAAATTGTCTTTTGCCCAAATTGTTTCTGGTGGTATTGTGTTTATAGCATATTTTGTGTACTATAGAACAGTTATGGTAATATTGTTCCTTATTAGTTATTTTCATTAGTTTGGTTGGGGTGGTTATTTGGAGTCGGGTGATGTTTTAGGATAGCTACAAAATCTTCTTTAGTAGCTTTCATGGATTGGCTCTTTGGGCCTTGTTGCGGTGTTTTATGTTGAATAAAATCTTCTTTTAGTAGTCAGTTGTTTATTGTAGCCCAATGGATTGGAACTTTAACCATTATTTGAAGTCATAATTAATATAAAAAATAATTAAAATACAAATAAACAAGGCGAAAATAGCCAAATATCACGTTTTGACAAAATTTGTGGCAAACTAGCATTGTTTGGAAATATTTAGCAATCTACCACTTTTTTAGTACTCAAGTTCCACAAAATCGAGTTCTAAATAGTACTCGAGTTCAGTGAACTTGAGTTCTTAGTGAGTCGCTAGCGTGGCACTGCTGACCTGGAATTTGTGTAATTAAAAAAATAATGTGGCACTCGATATTACCGAAATCGAGTACTTCTTTATAGTATTCGAGCTTCATAAAGTCGAGTACCTTGTTTTTCTTTTCTTTTTTTCTACTTTTCATACAGTCGAGTTCTTTTCTATATCTCTGTCTCTCGTAGAGGCACTCTTGCTTCTTTTCTTTTCTTTTTTTCTTTTTTTTCTTTTTTTATCTCCCGTAGGAACTCACTCTTGCAAGTCAAAGAAAATGGCAAGCATTTATGGCCAAAGAAAAGAAGCATGAATTTGGTTTGCATGTCAGATGTTGTTCCTGGCCATCTTCTTTGACAATTCATGAAGAACATTAAATGCAAGCTCTTGCATTTCTTCACGCATGAAACTTCTTGAATATCATGCATCTTCCTGACATGGGCTTGCAAGCCATTTAATGGTTAGTTGGCTAATGTCAAGCCACTAAGTTTGACTATTCAAGTCATTCCAATAGAAACAAAAAGTAGGAAAAAAAAAGAAAAAAAGAAAAAAACAAGGTACTCGACTGCACTAAGCTCGAGTACTATAAAGAGATACTCGATTTTGTAGAACTCGAGTACTAAAAAAGTGATAGATTGCTAAATATGTTCTGAAACAGTGCTAGTTTGCCACAAATTTCGCCAAAACGTGATATTTGGCTATTTTCACCAAATATAAACAAGGTATATATATGTAAGAATTAGACACCGTAATTGAAAGCATCTAAATAAAATTAAACAATTTTCAAGTGCATTTTCTTAAATTAAATAAGAAAACTAAGAAATAACAAAGACTAAACAAAAAATTAATATTAAATTATAATAAATCCTTCAAATTCAAAGCATAATTACATAAATAAACAAATAATCTCCAAGTTTTGCATTGTAACATTACAAAATAAAGAATCATTCAATAAAAAACACACCATCATCATTTATAAACACAAATTTTAATCTTATCAAGTACATAATAAGCAATAATGAATGAAATAAAAAAAAATTGCAAATAGATTTTAATTTTTGTGTTAAATCATAAATGATGATAATTTTATTCTAAAGAAACAACAAGGGGACTAGGAGGAACTTCCATGAGTATCAACAACGGCCTTTTTTTTTTTTTTTTTTTTTTTTTTGAGAAATACATGCTGAAATATATTCATCAACGAGGAAAATTAGACAAAACAAAAGTGCTAACATCTGGTGGAACAGCCTCCTTCTAGACAAGTAAAGGAAAGGAATGTCTAGCTCTCTAGGCTAAAGCATGTGCAACTGCATTGCTTTGCCGTACAACATGAGAGAAAGAAATACTCTGAAAAGAGTTTACAGTGAAAAGGATATCCTTGATGTGATGACCACCTAGTGAATTTTCATAACCACCATGCCTTAGAGATCTGATCACTGACTCTGAATCTCCCTCAAAGACAAATTTGTTGAAGCCCGTTTCAAGGGAGAATCGCACAACCCTCTTGGCAGCTAGTAATTCTAGAATTTCAGCAGAAGGAGGTTTTTGAATCTTCTCAGACAGTGCCGCCATCACTTCACCCCTGGGATTACGAATAATTACACCAATTCCAGCCTCATCTCGCTCATTAAACGTAGCCCCATCGAAATTTACCTTCACTAGATCCGAGTCAGGAGGGCACCATCTCTTAATAATCTTCTGTCGAATGTTGGGGAAGCTTCTGTGCTGCTTAGCAAAAGATGGGCTTGATATCAACATCAAATCAATTACAACTTTGGCATCACCTTCAAGGAGAACAAATTTGGAATGAAGACCATTGTTCCATTGGCATGAAGCAGGGAGGATGTGGTCTGCTACTTGGTTGATTTCTGGGATTGGTTTGGAGAATGGAGATAGTTGTGGAGTGAAGTTGGGGATTGTATGGACCCATGGATTAGTCCATATATTGGTATTTTGAGCCTGATTCAATATGGTGGCATAGACCATTGTTAAGCAATGGAATAGAATTGTAAGTTCCTTTCCAGATGGGAACAGTTGATTTCTTCTATCTTGAACATGTTTAGATTTAAGGAGATGAACCCATGTCTTATCTGCATTAGAAGCTACTGATGAGCCCAACTTAGAGATCAAGGCTTTATTAAGATCATCTGTTCTTCTGAGGCTAAGATCTTCAACGGAGTATGCTATCTATTTTGTGGTAGATGTTCTTTCAAAAGTAGTACGAATGTTCATTTTTTATTGGTAGGTGCCATATTAATTAGCCATTTTTGAAATTTACTTTAAACCCCTAATATACAAATAATTTTGTGTTAAAGAGAGGTAAATCATCTTAAGTGTACCAAGAAGAAAATATGGTTTCTTTCTTCAAAGATTGGAATAATGGTGTGGACATTGAAGAGGGACTAGAAGAATCAGTATTAACACCATATAAGATTCTTCCAAAAGTGTTCAATATTGATATGTAAATACAACATGATTATGTCAATAACACATGCCAGCTATCGACCTTGAACCATTGTAATAGTAACATTGTTAACAAAGCATTTTCTTTGGCTACTTTGAGAATACTCTGTATCTAACCCAATCTACCTTTCAATAAATGCCGACTGCTTTGGATAAGGAAGATCAACAATCTCACTTTTAAGCATAAAAATAACAACAAATATAGTCAGCCTATCTTTGGCAAAATCTTGCACACACAACAATCCAACATGTATGCATCTCAAAATCTCCATTTGAAAACAAGGTTCAAATATCATTAGGTCCATTAAGGCTACAATGTTGTCTGCATTCCACAATTTCCATGTCTAGAAACATAAAAACAAGATTGAAATTCTTAGCATCAATACTAAAACATATAAGAAAGAAGCATTGGGGGTTTTTAGAAATAAGGCAATGAGAGAAGGAAGACTTACAAAACCTAAAAGGCTCATGGACTGCTCATCATGACAAAAGCTTGTGTTTCTTCTTCCACTGACCATCTCTAGTAACAACACTCCAAAGCTGAAGACATCCAATTTCTCTAAAAATCGTCCTTCCATTGCATATTCAGGAGACATATAGCCACTAAATTTTCACAACAAAACACATCCAAATCTTGTTAACTCAAATAGGTATCAAATTGAATTGGCCAAGACAAAAGGTACTTACTAAGTTCTAACAACCCTTATAGTATTGGCATGGTTCTCATTTCTTCCAAAAATCATGGCCATACCAAATCTGATATTTTTGGATTTAGCTCTTCATCAACAAGATATTACTTGCCTTTAGATCTCGATGAATAATCCTTAATCTAGAATCCCTATCTAACCAAAGAGGAATGCATCTAAGCTTTTGTTTGGCATGTATTCATAGATCAGCATCTTTTCGTCTCCTTCAACACAACAACCAAGAAGCCTAACAAGATTCTGATGTTGGAGTTTAGAAATTACTACCACTTTATTCATAAATTCTTGTAACCCTTGTCCTGAGGCTTTCGAAAGTCTTTTTACTGCAATCTCTTGTCCATCTAACAATTTTCCCTATAAACAAACATCATATGATTAATTAGATATTCAAATTATTAGACAAGAAACCTCAGTAGAACAACGATTACCCTATATACGGGACCAAATCCACCCTGCCCGAGCTTATTAGATAGATGGAAGTTGTTTGTTGCACTTGCCAGCTTCTCAAAATTGAATAGTGGTAGGTCTTGATCTCTAACTCGGTTCAGGTTGTCACTATGAAATTTTTTATTTGCTTCTCCTTGTGTTGAACAATAAGATCTCCTTTGCTTTCCTTTTCCTTGCTAATTTACACTATAGTAGTGAGTAATGTAATATATAGCAACACGTTCTGGTTTAAGTGGGAAAATTACATTTCTGCTTTGCCATCCACCTCCACAGTAAATAAGTGCTAATGGAAATGGAAATTGCTCCTATGACCACTGAGATTGTAACAATTTTTTTCGCATCTCCCACTTTATCTGTAAATCAGAAAAAAGAAAATGATTTCCTTACCATGAGGAGCTGGGGAGGTAATGGGAGTTGGGTTGAAGTTGTAAGACTAAGTAACCTAACAACTGAACTAGATGTGGTTAATTTGAAGCCTAATTTTCGCAAAACAAAAACAACTCACCGAGTTCTGGGTAGGCCACACGAACATAGAGGTCAACTCCATCAGTGGATAATTGCTGTGTGTCAGTTAAGTTTCTAGTCCATGACATACAACCAGTGCCAGTTTCATATGCATATGCTAAACAAGAACAATTTTCCAAGAACTTCTCTCTGCATTTGTCTTGATCTCGAGGACTTGACCAATCTGCATTGTCTGGCACTTTCATCATGTTCAGCGTCAAAAACCCATCTTTTTTTCCTTCTTCACCACTAGTGTTCACCGTCTCACACTGCAAGGATGTCCTTCTAACACATCCACTAGTCAAATTTCCTTTATTCCATTCTTCTGTATTCTTTGGCTCAAACCCCGGGATGCAGCTGCAAATTGGTGAATTTTGTGGATCACAGCTTCCAAATTCCCCACACTAGCCATAAACGTCACCCTCAGTCTTCAAAGCAGACCAGCCTAACACCCAATCGTCCTTCTCATAATACCTATATTTTTCTTCTAGATCTCCCTGTAAATTCAACGCATAATATGACAAGAAAGGCTCGTCTGCATAATTAAAAGATAGAAAAAAGTTTCCTTCTTGATCATCTACAAAACGGAATCCCTCAAGATATACAGAATACATATTCGGTATTCCAATGAAGATACGACCATTCCATGGACCACTGCGCCAATACAGGCTACCGTCTTTCCAAATGAATATTTGAGGAAGACTAAGAGTTGAATACCAAAAAAGAATATTCCAATGGATGGATCAGAAGGGCTTTCCAAGATGTAATCTACACTTTCTTACCTGTTCTTACATTAGCACTAAGCTTCATCTTTGGCAAGAATGTGTTAGAAGGATATTGGAAACTCTCCCATATGACTCTCCCGGTAGTGTTTTCTTTCAAGACAAAGTTTCCTGAATCTAAAAGTTGGGCACTTGAATTAGGAACAGAGTTTGTAACATTCGATGACCAAATTACCTCCTTCTGTCCATTTAGTACCACAAGATCTCCGTCCTCTGATATAGTAAGAACCCCATTAGAATCCCTGAGAGGTTTCTGTTTGTTAGCTACCCATACAACTGTGAAAACAGAAATGTTATTATACCATATTCCAACATATCGATTGGTAGAATTTTCTGGGCTGAAGAATCCCAGGTTGAAAACACTCCCGTTGGAGATTATATAGTCAGGGTCTTTGATGGGTTGAGAAGATGTGACAATGTCTGTGGCAGAGCCAGAATCTAAACAAAAGCAACATAGCAAGAATAGAAGAACTGACATGCTTGTATTTGAAACAAGAACCATAACTTGTTTAATGCTTCTGATTTGTGAAAATGAAGATTTTAGAAGTAAAGAGTATCATTAAGTAACTGCATCTTTTCCTCATAACTTTCCTTGCAATGAAATTTCTTTTTTAAGAGCTACATACTTGGACTTCCTATTAATCAATGCAGACAATATTGACTAAAATGGGAAACATCTTAAATTAGATACCCAAGGATTGCATTCACACACCACTATTATGATGGATTTCAGAGCTTCAAATGAAGAAACGAAGTACAAAATCGGAATTTATACCCAAAAAAAAAAAAATTTGAGCAAAATAGACCCTTTCAAAAATTTTGACTTTTGGTTAATAATCAACCCAATAAGTCAAAGTCAACGAGGGTTAAAGTCAACAGTCAACAACGGTCAGTGAAAAATCTTAACACACTTTCTTCTCAACAATTGAAAATTTCAGCATCAAACAACACAACAGCAACACAATGACTCCATGAAAGAAAGTCATGGGAAGCTAGTTGAATTATTTTCTTGATATTTTTACATTATTTTTATTATTAGATTTTCCATAATAAGTATCATTTAGCTGAAATGAAAATCTAAATCATAAAAGTTATGCTAAATATTCTTTCACACTCCTTCATATCTATTATTTCATAAATATATCCACAATTAATGTGAAAATATACACAATTTAAAACGTCAAAAAAAAAAAACAAAAAAAAAGGTCCAAATTTTAAAAAATAGATTAAAAAAAAAAAGTAGATGCTAGAGAATAAAAGCTGTAAAAGCTATGAGTCATTAAATGGACAGAATTTGATATTATTGGGTGCAATGTGCACATTGCACTGGCACCATTGGTCCAGCCCACATGTTTGGGCATGGTGACCGTTTCGGTTTATTTATTGGAATGGAATATTTCGGTACCGGCCTATTTCGGCGTACCGTTTTATACTGTTTCGGAATTATCCACTAATATATATATATATATATTATTACAATTATTTTGACATTAACTAATGAACTCAATAGAGAGGTTTGAAAAGAAATCTTAATCAACTTATCCAAGTAGTTAGATGGTTTTTTTTTTTTTTTTAAATTAAATCAGAATAGTTGGGTTTTTTTTTTTTTTTTTTTTTTTTTTTTTTTTTGTAAATAAACATGGATGTTGGGCATTGTAAAATATGAAGCTTCCAAGAAATTACCAACCCCACGTGATTGTCTTTTCAATGACTTCCTATTTCTACTTTTTTTACTATTTCATCTTTTTTTACTTATTACTTGGATTGTGTGGTCAACTCAATAAAGCAAATAAAACACTACCACTTGCTTTGCTAAAAGTCTGAAACGCCATCTCAAGTTCACTTCTCAAAGATCTTCTCAGCTGGGTTCTAGTGGAGCCTTTGCAAAGACATGGGTTCTAACTTCTAAGAGGAAGCATACAGCCATATATAAATGGTAAATCTCATTATAGTGAGCTTTTCTTGATTTTTTTTCTTTCTTATCTTCTTTTTCCTTTTGTTTTTTTCTCTTGATTTTTTTCTTCTCACCTCCTCATCCTTCCTTTTATTTTTCCCCCTCACCATGGCTCATAAGATTTTTCCTTGTATTCTGTCAATTTTTTTTCACATGAAACTCATTTCGGCCGAATCCATAATTTTGGCCGGTATTTCTTGAAATCACCCGAAACAGTCGGAACACCCTGGAATGACCCGAAATTTGTTCCGAGGTGGAACAAGGGGGTATACCATTCCGGTTTACTTGCTGGAACGGTATTTTCCGGCCATTCCGGCCGGAACGGAACGAAATTAATAACTTTAATTTTTAGCGTAGATTGGGTCTCTTATTTCAAATAGAATTAGGAGAAGGCGATAAAATTAAAAATTTTAATTTTAAAAAAAAAAGGTGCAGTGTTTATATGTAAGAAAAAAAAAAGTTTACCGTGATCTCCTTCATCCCTAACCGCTTAACATGACAATCTATATGACTATCCAATTATATTTTTTAAATAAGTCACATTTTTTATTAAAAAATGTCATGTGACTGAAAGCACATGTAGTCGTTGATAGTTTTTTCAACCGCCATATAATGAGTTGAAAGAAGTTTACTTTAAACCAGCTTTCCTTAGCATAAAGTCATATAAATAGCTGTTACAAAATAATACAGTTCAAAAGAAACTCATCTTTATCTATTAGAAGTAAATAAGATTATTCAAATATTAACCTAACAATTTATCCCATTATTATCCATTTACCCAACTCCTACTAAGAAACTATAAAGTTGTGATTTTCAATTATTTTATGTTGGCTTTAATTTTGTGTCAAATTTGATTGTATTTTTTCAATCATTTCCCTGTATGTTTATGAGATTCAATGTAATGGATTAGTGTGTGAAATTGGTGAAGAACTGTGAAATATAGAGCAACTCATGACTTGCTTGCAAATGACTCGCGAGTGGACAACCTATGAAAGGTCACGTGAGAAGCACATGCTGGAAGCTGAAGAGTCAAGTGCTTGAAGGCATCTCACAACTTGGCCAACTCGCAAGATGACCCACGAGATGCACTGCCAACCTGTTTTGTGTGTTTTCCTCAGTTCTTTACCCACACTATATAAACCCACATTACCCACAAAATTGTAAGGAGAATTTCAAAGAGAAAACTCTAGAAATCCATTTGAGAGTTAGAGATTGTACACCCATAATCTTCTACACATTTCTCTTAGTTTTCCTTTACTACTACCTCTCTAATTCCATACCCTTTGAAAGGTTCTTAGCCCAAATACATACCTCACCCAATCTAAGTATTATGAGTTGTTTTGGTGCCTACAGGAAGCATTGGATGAAGTCACTCTTTGGTGGATGCAATTGGAGCTAATTGTGAGATCTAGAGAACTAGTGAAGACTGACTCAGTAAAGTTCGTTGGGAGCTGGAACTTGGAGGGGTTCAAGTACTTTGGGTAGATTAGACTTAGAGGGTCTTTTTGATATCCTTGTACTCCAACTTTATTCACTAGTGGATCATTTCGGTTTGGAGGGCCGTAGAGAGGTTTTTACACTGAGTACTTCAATTTTTCTCTTCGATAATACATTGCTGTGTTATCTGTGTTTGCATCTCTCTTCCCTTAATCTTCGTGCTTTACATTTAATTGTTTATTATTGGAAGCTCGAATATGTGTGAAAACACAAGAACTATTTAGACCCCCCCAAATTAAAAATTATGGCTCAATTGATTTTACTCTAACTTCAACTAAGTGCGGAATAGAGTAAATGCGAGCGAACAAACAATAAAACTAGTCTAAGCCATATTCATCAAATATCAACAATAAAATGAAAGCTAAAAGAGTAGGGAAGAAGGATGCAAACACAAGATAACACCGAGACGTGTTATCGAAGAGGAAACCGAAGAACTCGGCAAAAAACCTCTCTACTACCCTCCAAGCGATAAATTGATCCACTAGAGAATAAGTTGGAGTACACAAATAACAAAAGACCCTCCAAGCCTATTCTACCCCATGTACTTGAGCCCTCCAAGCTCCTGCTACCAACTGACTTAACAAAACCTTGTCTTCTCTAGCTCTCCAGGTCACTCAATTCAACCCAATTGCATCCGACAAATGATTGGCTTCTTCCAATGCTTCCCAGCAGCACCAAAACCTCACATTACACTCAGAATGGGTGTGGTAAGTGTTTGGGCTATCAACCTTTCAAGGATTTGGATATGGAGATGTAGGAGTTGAGGAAAACCACTAAGGATTGTGGGTATAACAATCTCTAACTCTCAAGGGTTTTATCTAGGGTCTTATCTCTAAAAGCACTCCTAACAATATGTGGGTAATGAGGGTATATTTAGTGTGGGTGAAGACATGGTGGAGCAGATATGCCAAAATAGTAAAACAAAATGTTTCACGGGTATTTCGCGGGAATTCCTTACCCATGAATTACTCGCGAAAACCAGCTGTCATGACTCTTCGCATTCCAGTCATGTGCTTAGCACGTGGCTCACTTCACGGGAAGGCTTCTCACGAAACTTCTCACGAAATCCACTTTGTCTTCAATAGGAGTTTGAGTCTTCACACTCTCTCTCACACACACAACCCATACAATTACATCTCACATAAAATAAAGGTTAAACATGATTGAACAAAATTACAATCAAATTTGACATAGAATTAAAGCCAACACAAAATAGTTGTAAATCACAACTTTACAATCTCCCCCTTTGGCTATTCAGTGACAAAACCCCTAAAATAGACTCTAGATTTAAACGTGAGTTTGAGAACAATGGTAAAACTCACTTACACCCAATTCTAGAAGTTGTGAAGCACTTGCACGAACACACCTATATCCTGAAACACTCGCACACAAAAAAACTTTCAATAAGCTTATGACAAGTTGAATACAAGGTACGTATAGGAGCTAGTAAAATGCGATCAAGGTAATAAGCAAGATATAAACTATGAAGCATAACTTGATCAAACATGAACAGTCATTAAGGAATGACTACAATGAACATTTAGTTAATAAATGATCATCCGGACACGCAATGCAATTAAGAGCAACGCAAAAATCAATTGCATGTCCAATACACAACCAATGCAAAACACTAAAAGTATTTGCATCAAGGATACAAGATCCAATAAGGGCACAAGTGTGTAGTACTAAAGATAATGCATAGATAATGTTAGGTTCTAAAGATTTAGGAATTTATGTATTTAGAACTCTAATGTGTAATGTTGGCAAACCATGATCAAAATAGGTTGTTTAGTCTTGTTTAGGCTTGCTCAAAGTTGTGTCTTTTATGTAAAGTTGGAATCGAGCTGATGCAGAAGTTACTATGCATTTCGGCCTGGCTCGATCGATCGAAGCTTAGGCTTGATCAATCGAATCTTGGGCAGAATGCATTTTTCTGTAGAATTCCAACTCAGCCCTAGCTCATTTAAAACGTTTAGGGTTTTATGTTTTTGCCCTAGGTATATAAGGGAAACCCTAGCCACGTTTTTGTGTGTGCTCATATTGCGGTTTGTGTAAATCTCTTGTGAGATCTGTGAGGTGCTTTCCTTTACACAAGCTTAGGATTATCAAGAAGGAGATTCATTCAAGAACTTGATGATCATTCAGTTGCTGCCATAAGAGCTTAAAGATACGCAAGCGGGAGTGCTTGTACTTGCTAGAGAATCCAAGAAAGAAGGAGTCCGTGATCTCAGAGCTTACACGTGATTGTGTCAGTAAGTTTCTACTGGTGGGTAGTAATAGGATGTTAGTGGTCTAAGTCGCTATTGTAAAACTTCAATTCTTTCTATAGTGGATTCAAGTTTTCCTTGAGGATAGCTAGGTTAAATCCTCCCTAGGTTTTTACCGGTATGGTTTCCTAGGTTATCATATCTTTGTGTTTTTTATTTTTCCGCTGCTATACAAGATATGATTGTTTGATTGTGATAACCTAGAACTGCATAATTTGACTAAGTAATAACTTGGCTTATTAACTAGGTTAATCTAGTTGTGTTTTAAGGGGTCTAAAAAAAAACAAGAGGTATCAGAGCAAGTTGCTCTTTCTCTGTAGATCTTTTGATCTCTGAGCTGATCCTTGACCCATGTTGTCATGGAACATAGACACTCTCTAGTTATTCCTCCTCACTTTGATGGGAATAATTATGTTTATTGGAAAGTAAGGATGAAAGCATTCCTGAAATCTATTGATGAGAGAGTCTGGAACTCCATTGAGTACGGATGGGAGAAGCCCACTACTCCTGTGAGTGAGTGGCAAACTTCTCAAAAAGAAGCAGCTGCGTTCAATAGCAAAGTTATGAATGCTATCTTTAACGTTGTTTCTATGGAGGAATTTAAGAGAATCTCTAATGTTGAGGTTGCTCACACTGCTTGGAAAATCCTCCAGACTGTGCATGAAGGCACAAAGGCTGTCAAAATTAATAAGTTGTAGCAATTAACTTCTAAATTTGAAAGCATTAGGATGTCTGATAATGAATCTTTTGATGAATTCTATGCTAAGCTTAATGACATTGTTAATTCTGTATATAATCTGGGTGAAATCTATGATCAACCTAAAATTGTTAGGAAGATTCCTAAATCTTTAACTGAAGAGTTTAGACCCAAAGTGACTGCCATCACTGAAAGCAAGGATGTGGACTCCATCCCTGTTGATGAACTTGTAGGATCTCTTCAGTCCTATGAATTGGACCTACCCAAAACTAACAAATCCAAGTCAATGGCTCATAAGTTAGTTGATGATGTTGAGGTTGGTGGATTTGATGATGAGCTTTCTGCTACAGAGATTGCTTACCTTACTAAGAATTTTAGAAACTTTCTTAGGAATAGTAACAGTAGGGCAAGAAGTACGAACACTGTTGAACCTAGAAACTTTAGGAAGAATGATCCCATTAAGGTTAACAATAATGAAAAACCTAGAGAAAAAGTTGGTCAATCTTCTAATAATTCTATGGACCCTCAGTGTTTTGGATGTCAAGGGTATGGTCACATGAAATCTGAATGTCCCACATACTTGAGGTCTAAGGGTAAGGCTATGGCTGTAACCCTTAGTGATAATGAAGTTTCTGATGATGAGTCTGGGTGTGACGAGGATGGAAACTTCATTGCTTTCACTACTACTGCTGTAGTTAATGAAAGTGTGTCTGTTGAAGAGAACCCTTCTGTTGGGGAACTCTTTGAGGATACAGATCTTCAAGAACCCTATAATAAACTTTGCGAAGTTGCTACAAAGGATGCTATGAATGTTGAACTTGACTTGAAGAAAATTGCATCTCTTGAGCTTGATAAGAAAAATTTGCTTGTTAAACTGTTTGATGCTAATGAACTTTTAAACAATGTGAAAACTGAGAATATGCTTTTGCTTGATAAAGTTAAATCTTTGGAACTTGATTTATCTGTTGCTAGATCTGCTAGTTCTAAAATTGATCAAATGCTAAGTGTTCAAAAGTCTCCTTCTAACAAATCTGGATTAGGTTTTATTGAAAGCATCTCTGTGTCTGCACCCCATTCCACAAACTTTGTCCCTTCTTCTTCCTCTAAACCCCCTGTGAGTGAGGTTGTGAGTGAGACTGTTAAACCTGTAGAGGTCACACCTCCTAGGAAGATTAGGGTTGATCTGAAAGAATCCAAACCTAAGGAATCTACCCTCTCTAAGGACAAAATGCATGGTAAGCCCGTTTAGTTTTGGCATTTTTATGGAAAGTCTGGACATATTCGTCCAAACTGTTACAAGCTGCAAGCTGCTAAGCAAGCAAATAAGCTGAAAGTGCCTGTGCATCAAGCACAAGATCCTATGGCATTTATTGGTGAATTGGTAAAGGCTCTCAACCTTTATTCCAATCCTGGAGTTGGAAATCACTCTAATGTGAATAAGAACTCCAATGCTCGAGGTGCATTTAAAAAGTTTTGGATACAAAAGGCTCAATCTAATTGAGTCTTTCTGACATGGTCCTTATGCTTCATTGCTCTACCCTTTGTGACCTTTGTTCTTTGGTTTGAGTTTTTCTTTTTTCTTTTCTAGGATTTGCATTGCATAACATTCATGCATTTCATTCTAGGACTGTTTTTGTTTCTTCTTTTCAAAATAAAAAAATAAAAAAAGGAAAAGGAAGCAAATCGTGTTTTGTATTTATTCTCTTAGTTTTTGAAAACAATGGTGGTCAATTTATTTTCACATAACATGTCTTGTGTACCTTGTTTAGCTTTGATGAGCTTATTTATTGCACTTTACTAGTTTGAGATTTGTAATGCGTGTTGTGTGGGAAAGATGTTTATAGTTTTTGATCACTTTGTCTTAATCTTGAAGTCACATGTCTTTGACTGTCGGACTTGAACTTTTTGAGAAATGCATAAATAACCATCTCACCACTATTCACTAGCCAATCATGAACACCTTAGTACATATCGTAAGATTTTGTGCTCGAGAAAGTGGAGCACATGCACAAAAAGAACATAAGATGTAGCCTCGGTTTAAATGCTTAAAATTTGTGTGTACATTATTGGACTTAAAGTTATATCAAATAAATAAAATTGGTGTGTACATTATTCCGGCTTTTTAATAAGTTTCTGAACAACTAAAATTGGTGTGTACAATATGAGGCAAAATCAAGAAACTTACATGATTGCAAGCTTATGTTCTAGGAGATGTGAGAGTTATATGATGTAACTCTTTAGGTGATAGTCTCTTTCAAATTCTATGTGATTAATTTTGTAGACTTTGTGTTTGATTTCTATTCACATATCACCTCACATGTATCTCAAACTTTTGCTAGTTGTACACACTACACAAGTTACTCTTTGCTAAACTTTGTACATGTTATTGTGTGTGTTTTTGGTTTGACCAACCAAGTTTGAAAATATTTTGAGTTTTTATGCAAAACATATTTGTTGCTTGAGAATTTAAAGGGAGGATGTCTGAAAATCTAAATTTTGGGAAAACTGGGTTTAAAACTTGTGTTTTTGAAAAGCATCTCATCTCATACTCATGCATTTTGTTCGTCAATTTCGATACTTTAAGGAGTTATTGCCCAAAATGTGTTTTGTTTTTCAAAACTATGTTTTTTCTTCTCTCAAAAGTTGAATGAGCCTCTGTCTGTTTCGATTGATCCAATCTATTTTTTTATCAATCAAAATTGATTTAAAAATTTTGAATGAGTTTCGGTCTGTTTCGATCAATTGAAACTAATTTTCGATCAATCGAAAATCGTGAATCAGGTTTTTTAAAAATGGATTTTGACTTATTCTTTCTCACTTTTTAAAAAAAGTTTTCAGACTTTTCTTCTCTCTCCAACTAGGACAAGGCTCAATCATCAAATTTTTGTTGTTTTCCTCCAAATTTTTTGCAAGGTTTTTCTCTCTATAAGCCAGTAAGTCCATTTTACCCTTCCTTTTGCATTTTATTTCATGTTTTCATGCATATATTCATGCATTTGTTTGGGATTTTCAGACCTATTCAAAATTGGGGTTTTTGATGAATCAAGCCTTTCTTTCTGAAATTGATCATTGGGTTTTGTTCCTATGATGTTATAAACATGTTCTTAATAGTTTAATTTGATCAATTTTGTGATTTGTGAGAAATTGGAAATTCTAGGGCTTGTATTAACCCGAATTGGGGATTGTGTTCAAATTGGGTTTAATTGATGAAATTGGCTTGTTGAATTGATGTTTTTGATCATTCTAAACTGTATTCTATCCTGTGTGATGATCAGTTAGTCAATTTTTTTTATAAAAACGAACAAGTGGTTTTTCAAATTTTGGAGTTTTTGTTAGAAACTCTATGCATAAGCCAATTTTGTGAATTTGAACTTAAATTGAACTTAGTTTCACTGCATTAGAACATGCATCATGACATTTAATTGATTCATGCATCATATAGACTTTTGTTCTATATTTTTTTTTTGTGCTAACTTGTAGTCTGCCCTTGGTTTTTTTTTTTTTGTTCTTTTTGGTTTTGCTTTGTGTATTTGTCCTTTCCTTAACACCATGCCTAGGAAGACTGGAGCCCATAGGACTCCCTCCACTTCTTCTGAGTCTCCCTCTAGGAGTGAGCTATTTAAGAATGACAAAAGTAGAGAGTTATATGATAAGTTGAACAGTAAGAGGAAGATATGGGCTGAGCGATCTATTGTGTTAGATGAGGTAGATCCTGCCATTAGGGAAAACTTTGAGAGTAGAGGCTGATTGTCTCTGTTAGAGGTAGATCATCCACCTCCGACCGCCCTGATTAGAGAGTTCTACTCGAACCTCTCTTGCCACATCTACGATTCCAACACCCTTGTTAGGAGTTGGATACGAGGAGTTGAGTTCACCATTACCCCTAGGGTAGTGGCTGAGGCTCTTGGGGTTCCAGTCGTTAAGCAACCTGTCTATCCTTATGAGGAGTTTCCACCCCTTGATGACGTCATGTCATACATCACTGGGTCTTCTATCCAGTGGGTTTATGATCCTCAGATCACGTCCGCTGAGCTTCCTGAGACTATCTATCTCTTCCTTCGGATAGCTTGTCATTCTTTGTGGCCTATCTCTCATCTCCACACCATCCCTATTGAGCGATGTGTGTTTTTGTATGCCCTTGTTTCTGGTGCTTCTATTTCCTTCCCTCATCTATTTCTTCATTCTTTAAACAAAATTCATAGGAGTAGCGATGTTGGTCATGCTCTTGTTTATCCTATCTTCATTCATAGGATTTTGCTGTTTTTATGTTTAGATGTTTTCCCTGCATCTAAGCCTGTACATGTCATAGCTCCCATAGGTGCCACCTTCCTTAGGCAGAGAGCTGCTCATATGAGAGCTCCTTATGTTAAGCCTTCTAGTGTTGTACCTCCTCCTTCCTCTTCTACAGGTGATGCTTCAGCTGAGGCATCTGGTGCTGCTGCTGATGTTCCTCCACCAACTACTTCGGATGCTTCAGACATTTGACGTACGTTGGATCATGTCTTGACAGTTCAGGCGGCTTAAGGACAGGTTTTGGTGGACATGCTCGATGAGATCTGTGCTTTGCAAGCGGAGTTGGCACAGTTTCGACGATCCTCACCGCCACCTCCTTTTGATGATGGATTTTGAGTGCCCTTTAGCATTCCGTCACAAAAAGGGGGAGTACATATGGTCTTTTGTAGAGGGTTTTTGATCTCAAAGGGAGAGTTTTGATTATTTGGAGCCTGTGGTGATTAGATTGTATCTAAGAGCTGCACTTTGTATTTACATTTTTTTTTTTTTTTGGCTCTTGATGTATTTTTGTTGGGCTATTCATGATAGGGGGAGATACATTTTTTTTTTTTTCTCGTTTCACTGCTTATTGATTTATATTTATGAGTTATTCATTGATATATGTCTTTATTTTGTGTTTTGTGAAATCAAGAATTTAGTTTTGTTTACTTGTATTTTTCCACACATGCGTTTATGCGTTTTGTTTAGTGTTTCAGGAAATATACAGGTTGATTCAATTTAGCTACTGTCTACACTTGCAACTGATGGATAGTAGTTAGGATTAGATTTGTTGTAATGAGTAATTTTTTTGTAAAGGCTTTTATTTGTAAACTCTGACCTTTTAGTATGTGTTTTGTCACGGATTGCCAAAGGGGGAGTTTGTTAGGTTCTAAAGATTTAGGAATTTATGTATTTAGAACTCTAATGTGTAATGTTGGCAAACCATGATCAAAATAGGTTGTTTAGTCTTGTTTAGGCTTGCTCAAAGTTGTGTCTTTTATGTAAAGTTGGAATCGAGCTGATGCAGAAGTTACTATGCATTTCGGCCTGGCTCGATCGATCGAAGCTTAGGCTTGATCAATCGAATCTTGGGCAGAATGCATTTTTCTGTAGAATTCCAACTCAGCCCTAGCTCATTTAAAACATTTAGGGTTTTATGTTTTTGCCCTAGGTATATAAGGGAAACCCTAGCCACGTTTTTGTGTGTGCTCATATTGCGGTTTGTGTAAATCTCTTGTGAGATTTGTGAGGAGCTTTCCTTTACACAAGCTTAGGATTATTAAGAAGGAGATTCATTCAAGAACTTGATGATCATTCAGTTGCTGCCATAAGAGCTTAAAGATACGCAAGCAGGAGTGCTTGTACTTGCTAGAGAATCCAAGAAAGAAGGAGTCTGTGGTCTCGGAGCTTGCACGTGGTCGTGTTAGTAAGTTTCTACTGGTGGGTAGCAATAGGATGTTAGTGGTCTAAGTCGCTATTGTAAAACTTCAATTCTTTCTATAGTGGATTCAAGTTTACCTTGAGGATAGCTAGGTTAAATCCTCCCCAGGTTTTTACCGGTGTGGTTTCCTAGGTCATCATATCTTTGTGTTTTTTATTTTTCCGCTGCTATACATGATATGATTGTTTGATTGTGATAACCTAGAACTACATAATTTGACTAAGTAATAACTTGGCTTATTGACTAAGTTAATCTAGTTGTGTTTTAAGGGGTCTAAAAACAAACAGATAATCTAAAAGTACTTAAAAAAACTACAAAGCAAGGATACATAAATAAAGTACTAAAGATAAACTGAAGTTTTTAAACTAAAGTACTTTAAAGCTCTAAAAGAAATCAATGTAAATATAAACATAAACTAAAATATCAAATGTAAGTTTTTCTTGCTCTTTGTTCATGATCTCCAATGCTCCCCCTTCAATCTAGCTCTCTTTCTCCCCCTATCATTACACTCCCCCAATCATGAACCATCTCCCCCTTTTTGTAATGGAAGAGCTAGTCTTCATCTTCCACTAGTTTCCTTTGAATTTGGTCCAGTTGAGTTTGGAGAGATGTGAACTTTGTGTCAAAACGTGCGTGTTGGGTGTGCATGATAGATGCAAGTCCGGACAGCTTGGTGATAATTTCTTGGATAGATGACATAATGTTGTCTAACTTGTCATCATAGGGATGTGAGCTAGAGCTTGAACTGCCATGAGGAGCACGACTCTCTTGCTTGGCTCCCTTTCGGGTGTGAATGATGCTAGCATGGAGAGTGCAGATGTTGATTAGACTTTGCTTGGGATATGGTTACTCATCTTCCAATGGATGAATGCCTTTAAGCTTCAAAATTTTTGAGATGAAGGAACAGAAAGGAAGGCAATTCCGTGAGGCAGTTCTCTCAACCGTTTTGCTCAAGGTGTGGAAGATATGAGAGCAAATATCGATCTCTTCATCAATGACCAGGTCATGAAGGAATAAAGCCCGACCAAGATTCATGTACCTGGTGCTTGAAAGAGGATAGAGGTTGTGGAACATGATTGTTGTGAGTAGCCTCAATTCGAGAGAAAGTGGTGCAACACTAACTGATTTCCTATTGAAAAGAACTCTAAGTTTTCTCTCGAGAATTTCCCGAAGCAAATCTTCCTCCAGATTCAAGTCATCATACACTGATGGCTTTGGAAGCATTGGCCGGTTGATGCGCAAAATAATGGCAAGATAGGAAGGTGTCACTATGAAGTCCTTTCCTCTAACCCAACATTTTAGTTCTTCCCCATCACAAATTGCATTTGCATAGAATTCCTTCACCATTTTTTTGTATGTGTCCTCAAAAGTGGATGGAAGAGAATTCCAATCCTTGGTGGCAAACCATTTTGGAATGTTCGTATCAAGAAGAGACGCTTGCTCAACCACCCTTTCAACCAACAAGGGGGCATCTTTGAAATAGCTCTCATAGGCTTGAAATGTGGCATATGCTCTAAATTTGTCGGCATCATAGAACCCTATCAATGATCGAATCTTCTTTGAATTTGGATTGAAGCTATCAAGATCAATAACCGGTTCCTTTCCTTTGCTACTACCCCTTTTCACAGCTGATTTCTTGAAGGGAGACATTTGCAAAGTTAGTCACAAACACAAAGAGACAAGTGCAAAAACACAAAACACGAACACAAACTTGATTAGTACCAAGTTAGTTCATAAAACAAACACAAAGTCCTAAAAAGAACATAAACAGTGTCACAAGATCATGTTGATGTGCTAAACATGTAATAACATTTATCTAACATGAGGGATATGCAAAACATGACAAGTGAACAAGTGTGTGCATCAAGTGTGCATGTGGTGTGCATATGTGATGCATGATCAAGGCATGACTAAGCACATTTGGGTCAAAGTGTGTAAAACACACAACCAATGATCAAAACATGATAAACATGTATAATCATGGTAATCCCCAAAGTTTGGTACTCATCGGAGTCCAAAACAACACCAAAATGCCATTTTGAGATCGATGCCTAAAATTTTTTATATTTCAATTTTGAGAAAAAGCCTTTGGCTTTTTGGGCACCATACATTTCAATACAAGTCATTTTTCCTTTTTCCTAGTCAAATACTAGTATGTGCGACGGCTTTTGCAGCTCATTATCTCTTTTCAAGATTTGACATTGGTTGATCTATAAAGCAAAAACATAAAAAGTGGGAAGATATATAGGCACTAGTCTATGCATGTATCAACACCATCAAGACTATTGACTAATCATTCATAACAAGCTTGAAGATCGATTTACAACAATCACACATAGATGTCAAGATTTTTCCCACAAAAATAGATGTGCATACATGACAAGCTAAGCTCATAAATGCACTACACCATTAGTACGAAGGTACTAGGCCAAACTCTCATGTGAAAATCACAACACAAGCGATCAAACTTTTTGGAAAATTTTCAATTTTTATGGGTTTTTGAATATTTCAACACACTAAAAAATGGAACATGTAAAGTAAGTTCAACAAAAAAATAAGTACAGAAGAAACTTGAAAAGAAACATGCTAAAACGAAGACATAAGCAAACAACCAACCAAACAATGTCACAACATATCGAAAGAATTGATGCATGGACATGTTCTAATGCTTATGCATGTGTACCCTTGTTCACCCACACGGCACGTGCGTTTGGGGTGATATCCCTAGAGGATTAGGTACTTGAGCTGTGATTCTCAAACGTTTGGGTGAAGCTTGCCAAACAAGAGGTGATAGTGTCTATTATCTTCATCACATCACTTAACCCGGGATAAACTTCTTGCCCTTTTGATTGCTTAGTGCTCCAATTCCCCTTTCCCTATCCTCTTAGCCTTTGAGAATTTGCCTTCTATAATGCATGAAGTTTGTAGCAATTAGGTCTAGTGTGTCCTCGAACTCCACAATGGTGGCAATAGTGTTGAACTTGAGGACCTCTTTGAGACTTCAGAAAAGACATCCCTTTAGCCTTGGGCTTGGCCACAAATGGAGTTTGAGGTTTTGTCAAAACCTTTTGAGCATTTCCATTTGGCTTCTTCTCAACCTTCACATCCTCAACACTTGGAGTTGCTACCATTGGTTCCTTAGCTTTAACGAACTTCATCTCCTTTGACCCATTGGTGCTTGAACTACTCTCTCCGATGTATCCTAAGCCGCTTTTATAAAAAAAAAAAGGCTTTTAATGTGCAAGCACTTCGTCAAGCTTCTTGAAGGCAACTCGCTCCACTTTGGCATTAGCTTGAATCACTTCAAGTTCAAGGAACTTGATCTTGGAATAGGCTTCGGTGAGTTCTTCATTTAGTGCCTCAACTTCACACTTCGTTTCTTAGTACCTCGTGAGTATGCTCTTGTAGTCTTGTTCAGCTTTCTTCATTTTTATAATGGCTACTTTAGCCACTCTAGCTTACTCTCCGGTCTTCTCAAGAAGAGATTATAGGATTCTTGCAATCCCTTTGTTCCTTCATCTTCATCTTCACTGAGTTCTTCCACTAGAAGGCTTAAATCTTCTGAAGAGTCCACGGGTGCAATGGCCATAAATGTGGAGTAGTTTCCTTATTTGTCACAGCTTTCATTCGATTCTAATTCGGAGCCATCCGAGTCACTAAGAGTAGTTGCAAAAACTTTACCCTTTGCTTTCAAATACGTGGGGCATTCTTTCTTCACATGCCCATGCACTTTGCACTCAAAGCACGTGACCACTTGAGATGGAGAAAAATCTTTAGAATCCTTCTTCTTGAAGTCCTTTTTGTCCTTCAAATTTGAGAATTTGCCCTTCTCAAAAGACTTCCCATCTCTCTTGAACTTTAAGAACTTACTGAAGTTCTTAGCAAGGTATGCCATTTCCTTTTCGACCTCATCCTCATCTGAGGAGTCTTGAGCTTCCAATCTCTCATTGATTGTCTTGAGAGCAAGAGATTTGCTCTTCCTTTGTGATGGTATAGATAGCTCATAGGTTTGAAGAAAACCGATGAGTTCTTGTATTTTAATCTCATCAAGGTCCTTGCTCTCTTCGATGGTAGTAACCTTTGCACGAAAGCTCTCCGGCAATGATTGTAGAATCTTCCTCACAATCTTGGAGTCCTTCGTCTTTTCACCCAAGTTGAATTTGCCAATCACCAGTTCATTTAGCTTCCCATAAAATGAGTCGAATGACTCGTCTTCACTCATCTTCAACTCCTCAAAGCGTGTGGTAAGCATTTGCAACTTGGTGTCCTTCACCTTTTTGGTGCCTTTATAGGTCGTCTCCAGAATTTGTCACGCCTCCTTGGCAATTGTAACATAGGAGATCCTATGAAATTTGTTAGGAGAAACACTATAGAAAATAGCATTTAAAGCCTTGCTATTAGCATTAGCTGCCACAAAGGCTGAGTTATCCCATTCGGATTTGGTGGCCTCCGGCCTAGTCCATCCTATCTCGACAGCGTCCCAAACACTATCATCAATAGAACATAGAAATGCCCTCATACAGACTTTCCAAAATGCATAATTGCTCCCATCAAAGTAAGGAGGTGCATTGAGGGATTAAGATCGTTCCATCTCAAATGGGGTCTAGGATCACACTTAGGTAATGAAACCACACAAGTGTATCTGCTTTGATACCAATTGAAAGCTCGAATATGTGTGAAAACACAAGAGCTGTTTCGACCCTTAAATTAAAAATTACGGCTCAGTTAATTTTACTCTAACTTAAACTAAGTGCGGAATAGAGTAAATGCGAGCGAACAAACAATAAACTACTCTAAGCCATATTCATCAAATATCAACAATAAAATGAAAGCTAAAAGAGTAGGTAAGAAGGATGCAAACACAAGATAACACCGAGACATGTTATCAAAGAGGAAATCGAAAAACCCGACGAAAAATCTCTCCGCCGCCCTCCAAGCGATAAATCAATCCACTAAAGAATAAGTTGGAGTACACGAATTAACAAAAGACCATCCATGCCTAGTCTACCCCATGTACTTGAGCCCTCCAAGCTCCTGCTACCAACTGACTTAACGAAAGCCTTGTCTTCTCTAGCTATCCGGATCACGTAATTCAGCCCGATTGCATCCACCAAATGATTGGCTTCTTCCAATGCTTCCCAGCAGCACCAAAACCTCACTTTACACTCAGAATGGGTGTGGTAAGTGTTTGGGCAATCAACCTCTCAAGGATTTAGATATGGAGAGGTAGGAGTTGAGGAAAACCACAAAGGATTGTGTAGAGGATTGTGGGTATGACAATCTCTAACTCTCAAGGGTTTTATCTAGGGTTTTCTCTCTAAAAAGCACTCCTAACAATATATGGGTAATGAGGGTATATATAGTGTTGGTGAAGACATGGTGGAGTAGATATGCCAAAATAGCAAAACAGATTGTTTCGCAGGTATTTCGCAGGAAAGCCTTACCCGCGAATTACTCGTGAAAACCAGCTATCATGACTCTTTGCATTCCAGTCATGTGCTCTGCACGTGGCTCACTTTGCGGGAAGGCTTCTCATGAAACTTCTTGCGAAATCCACTTTGTCTTCAATAGGAGCTTGAGTCTTCACACTCTCTCTCACACACACAACCCATACAATTACATCCCACATAAAATACAGGGTAAATATGATTGAACAAAATTACAATCAAATTTGACACGGAATTAAAGTCAACACAAAATAGTTGTAAATCACAACTTTACAATTATGTATGCCTATGCACTAGAGAGTAGTTCTAGTTAATTGCGTGTTGATTACTCTTATTCCACACTTAGTTGAGTAGATTAATAGCAATTAAGCCGTAAGTTTAATTTTGGGGGTCTAAACAAGCTGTAGTACTTTTACTATTGAGCTTTCAGAAGCTAAAATCTTAAAATAAAAAAGAGACATATAACATTCCCAGCTTAATATTTACAAATTGATATTTTCTAGTACGTTCTCAAAAAGAATTTTCTAGTAAACATTGAAACCTCAAAAATATTTACAAACAAAATAAATACCATTTGCAACAAAAAAAAAATTAATATGATAAGAATAAAATAAATTTTAAAGTATAGAACAATATAACCTAATTATTTTTTTTATAAATTGGATTTCTTGATAATAAATCTAATTTATCTAAGGTATTATTGCAATTTCACTTAACAATAAAATTATTGAGAGATTCAGGTGATAGCTCAATGATAATTATATCCTTTATGATATCTCATGTTTGTGTTTCAAACTCTTAGATCCTCCTCCCTCATTATCAATAGTCACAACCTATTCAGACCAAGATGAACTCAACACATAATTCGATGAATTAATATTCAACATAAAAATTTTAAAATTAATAAGGGTATATATAGAAATAAATTTGATTTAAGGGAATCCCCTAATTGGACTAAAGTCGTGCAAAATTGATGTTCCTTGATTTTAATTAATTACGGATATCAACATGTACTAAATGTCATATGCATGATACACTAACAAGTTTGATATCTTAGTTTAGTAATCTTTATTAAGAGTATTTTTGTGACTGTTTAAAATTATTTTTTTGATTATCTTAATTCACATAAACTATATTGTAGTCCAACAGATTGGAACTTGAACAGTATGAAGTCTAAATTAATTAAATACAAAGAAATAGGGTATGTAATATGTATATGTAAGAATTAGCAACCTTAACTGAAAATATCTAAATAAAATTAAAAAAATTTCAGGTGCATTTTCTCCGATCTAGCATTTTATAAATAAACAAATAACTTCTACGTTTTCACATTGTAACTTCACACAATATAAAACCATTCAATTAAAAAAAAAGTCATAATCACTTACAAGTCATATTTATTGTGAAATCTTTTCTTTTATATATCCCTGTCTCCTTAGGCCTCAAAAAGTTATGCTTCTATAATTTCTCAGCCAATATTTACATTTCATTTCAGAAAGGTATGATCATTTTCAAAATTTCATGTTCCTCTCAAATAGTTTATTTATTTATTTATTGTTGAATCCCAAAATATTATGTTCGTTTGAAGTATTTAGTTTAGCTATCTCTAAAAATTGTTTGTAATTCAATAAGAAAGGAAAATTAAAAAATAATAATTGTTAACAAAAAGGAAAAAAAATATTGATTTGTTTGTTGAATCCCAAAATATTATGTTCATTTGAAGTATTTAGTTTATAATTCAATAAGAAAAAAAAATAAAACATAATAAAAAAATAAAACAAAACAAAGGAAGTATTTTTCAAATACCTTTTCCAAAGAAGGTGTATGATAATGTACAAGAAACAGATTGCATAGATGAATTACACAAACATAGAGTTGTCAAAGAAATTTGGAGGTGGAAATTATGGGAGTAAAAAGCCTAGTGACATAGCAATGATCCATGATACTGATAGTTTTAATAGAGCAAGACTTAATAGGTGAATGGTACTAAACCTTAAACATACTTGGGGAAGTAGTTCAAATGACAAATGTTTACAGTGATCAACCCCTTCACTTATAAATGTTTTTTTCTCACTTGGTTATTGGGCTTAATGATGATGTTTTTTTCTTTTTGCTAAACTAATGGTGATGTTGATACTACAACTACTGTGCAAGAATTTGGGAGACATCTTCCCTACAAATGTCAGCGCCTAGGTTGAGCATACAACTGAGCTTACAGGTACTAATTTAATAATTGTTCCTGATTGTACTAATTTAGCAATTAGCTTGGTTAGAGTATCTATATTGCTGTGACATGCCTAAAAGTGTATTGAATCTTTGCTTAGGCTAAAGTATAGTCACCCTTGATGTACTCATAAAACATGATAGTGATTAGAAAGAAATATTTTCTTTGACAGAGGTTTGATCAAAATAAATTTTTAAAATTACCTGTTCGGTTTTAGACCCCTTAAAGACAAGTTGTTTAACCTAGTTATTTAGCCAAGTGATTACTTAGATAAATTATTTGGTTCTAGGTTAACACATTCAAATCATATCATGTAAACAATGCGAAAATATAAAGAACACACGATATGATAACCCAGGAAAACTAAACCGGTGAAAAACCTAGAGAGGATTTAACCTGGCTATCCTCAAGGTAAAACAGATCCATTATGAAAGAATTGAAGTTTTTACAATAGAACTTAGACCACTAACATCCTATTGCTACCTCAAGTAGAAAACTTACTACCACGACCACGTGACAGCTCTGAATCCACAAACTATTTCTTTCCTTGATCTACTACAACCACAAGTACTCCCACTTGTGACTTTCTTTAAGTTCTTTAAGCAGCAACTGAAGCGATCACCAAGTTCTTGACATAAATCTTGATCTTGATAACCCTAAGTGTATATGAAGGTAAACACCTCTAGATCTCACAAAAAGATTCAACACACAACCATCAAAGACTTCTAAAACGTAGTTAGGGTTTTTCCTTTTAAACTTGAAGTAAAGCACTTAACCCTACACGTCAAACGGGCTTGGGCTGAATTGGAAAATCTGCAGAAAAATAATTCTGCACGTGGTTCGATCGATCGAGCCTAATTTTTGATCGATCAAGCCTTGCAAAATTAGTCCAATAATTTCTACAATCACTCGATTCCAGTTTTACATATAATCACACTTTGAGCAAGCCTAAACCTAGACTCTATGTTTTGATCATGGTTTCCGAACACATTACATAATGAAGTTCTAATACATTAGTTCCTAAAGTCTTAGAACCTAACATTGCCCATATGTGTCTTCTTCTTTTTTTCTTCTTTTTTTTTTCCATGTTTTGTCAAAGTTACATTAACACTTATGGTTTTTGTAAACTCAACAAAATGACTAAGATTCGCAATTTTGAAGCCCTGTCTACTATATGACTTTTTTTTTCCAACATGCATATCAATATTTGATAGACGTAGGAGCAATGATTGGATTTATTTTACTTTTAAAAATCTGTTGCAACATTTCATATTAGCTTTTTATTTATCTTAACCATGTAAGGAATTAATCAATAAAGGAGGAGCCTATATGGCATAGTCATAAAGATAATTTCTTATATAATATTTTAAAATAAATTTATATCGTGCCCGTGCATCGCATGGGACATCAGCTAGTTGGCTTAATGGTTGGGCCAACATCACATATTATTTTTAAAAAAACTTAAGATTTTTAGTATATTTCAATTAAAACTTAAATTTTCAAAATGTTTCATTTTAAACCTTAAAGTTTCTAAAGCGTTTCATAAAATTTCTATTATGTGACTAATTGATTTAAATGACTTTGAGTTTTGCTTTCAAAAAAAAAGAAAAAATACTTTGAGTTTTAAATGAAATTTACCCAAAAATTCTTAAGTTTAAATAAAAGTATATGAAACTATATAGTTTAAATAAGATGTTTTAAGAAAATTTGAGGTTTAAATATTACAATTTGAAAGTCATGGTTTAAATGAAATATTTCCAAATTTTTAAGTTTTAAAAAGAAATTTACTCAATCTTATTTTTCCACTGAATAAAATTAAAATATCCACATGCCCATAAATCAATTTGCAGGCTCAAAAGGGCCAAATCGAGAGATTTTAAAATTTCAATCATTTAACAAAATAATATCTCATTGTGGTTCTAGAGTATTGGGTTTTTTTTTTTCTTCTTCCTTGGGCCCATTGGATTTGTTCACCTTGGCGGCTCTGGAAGCCAATTTATCCTCAGCCACGGATCCAACTGGTTCCAATTCATGAGCAAGCTCAATAAGAACAATGGGTTCTCTAATTTGGAAGTTATTTTACATCCCATTTTGAAACTATATCTTTTCAAAGTCTAAGGGTCCATTTGGTAATATTGTTTGTATTTTTTAGAAATACGTGTGGATGAAAAAATGTATGAAAATACGTGTAATGTTGTTTAAAAACTGAAAACTGTTGTTTAAGTTGTGGTACCAAACACCCCCTAACTTTTTAAACCTCACTTTTTACAGGCAAATTTTTTTTAAATAAATAATTTTCAAAAAGGTTTAGGATAGATTTGAAAAACATTGTAATGTAATAGCTATTCTTTAGGAATCAATATATATATATATATATATATATATATATAAGTAGAGACTCATGTGAGAGTGCATGAAGTCCTACCACATGGCACTCTAATATCGCATTTAGCCTTTTTTACCTCTTTTCATTAAGTTTTTTTTACTATTACCCAATAGATCATAGTAACTTATTTTTACTATTATATAAATTTAACATTTTTTACCTTTTTATTTTATCAAGTATATTTTACTGTTACTCAATAAATCATAGTAATTTCTTTTTACTATTATGTGGGGCCAAATAATCCCACGGCCCAGCCCACTTCATTCCTGAGCCGAAGGCCCGAGCCGAGGAGACATCCAAGTCCGAGGATGACCTCATCATCGGACGTCCGAGAGTTTGAGGAACATGTTCGCAGCAAGCGGTCATCTCCACACTAAACGCACCTGACAACCGCCCTGGCCGCATTAATGAGGAAAGGACCTTCACCAGTGTCGCCTTGGTTACCGCGACTCCCAAAGAGACTGGGAAGGCGGCTGATGGGACAAGCACCTGAGCAAAGGTCATGATCACTCAACAAGTGTAGGGCTAGGATTGGTTGGGCAAGAGGTATATAATGTAAGGGAATCCCTCCTAAAAAAGGGGGAAGGAGAAAAAAAAGAAAAGAAAAAGAAAACTCTGAAGAAAGAAAGGAAAAGAGAGAAAACAGGGCAAGAGCCTCCTCGGCCATGGGCCGAGGAGTCCATCCCATTTGTAAACTGTGCTAAGTCTTTTTCTCTAAGTAAAAGAGACCGAAGTTCACGCCACTCGAGCGCCGGCCGACGCCTAGACCTTCGACCCACTCTCTATAAATTCATTGCGGGGTTCGTTGGGCTTTTGACCCGTGTCCATTGGGCTTGGGCAACCAAAAACCCAGTCCCTACAATTGGCGCCGTCTGTGGGAAGGATTAGTGCACCGGTTGGCGCAACAGGCGACTGTTCTAAACAACCGTTCCATGGAAGATCGGCGGTGGTGCGAAAAAAAAAAACTATCAAAAAGAAGAGCGTTGCAGAAAGATAAAAGCTTGAAGACAAAAGATTCAACAGTAAAAAGAAAAGTACTTGATATTATTCAAAAAAAAAAAAAAAAGTCACAGATTACAATCAGAGGCTTAGGCAGGCTTGTTTTACAACTGTTCCTACCAGCTAGTCCTACAATCAGAGGCCCAGGCGGACCCAATCTAAAACTAGCTAGAGGGAGATGTCAACTCGTCCCCTTATTGGCATAAAGAGAATGGGAGAGCTTGACAGTAAGGGGGCGGAAGGGGGCTGAGAGCTTGAACAAAGCGAGGAGCAGATGCAGGGGCTCCGGGACGCCCTCCCCCATGATGTTCCCTTGATTCTCTCCAGCCCACGCGAGTGTTGGCCGTCGGTGACGACAACGCTCGGGCACCGCACATAATGTGAGTTCGCATGTCTCCTCCGTTGGAGGTGCGCTCTGAGGAGGGACGTTAGGTACTTCAACGATATCCCTCCAGGTCACCGTGCATGGCGCCATCGGGGTTACGCCTAGATCCTACCGCACCGGAAGCCCAGTGGGGGCTACGGCCACAACGGCTCTTGGCACGGATGTTCTCATACCCGTCCAAAGCCGCCCCATATCGCCTAACTCCGGTCACAATCCCGGCGGGGTTGTTAAAGGGGCATGGGGAGTTGAAGGGGTATCTTCTTTCTGGTTGGGTTGAGAAGTTCATGGAATGAAGAGAAACCATTCCCCCAGGGAGCCTTATATAGAGGATAAAGGTAGGTGGGAGTTAATCCACGCAGAATTCGAAAAACTGGTTAACGAAGCGTTGGATAGTAATGAAGCGGCCAAATTCCAAGGGAGCCGCAAACCATTGAGCTTATGGGGATTTACGAGGCCATTAATGAAGGCGCGTCTCGCGCACCGAAGCGTCAGGCGCGGAACACGAACGGCCAAGGGACGCTTCGCAAATGATAGAAATGAGGGCTCGAGATGGAGATGAGATCAATGCCACGTGCAAGATCATGAGCCGTCCGAAGGAGGAATCGTCCCCAGTAAAGCAAACCGAGGACAAAACCCTATTCCCAGAGGCTAAGCGTTAGACAGAACCAAGGCACTGCATGGTCCTCGGACTCAGGCCTATGGGGAAACTAACCGCTCCAGAGGCCAAGCGTTAGACAGAACCAAGGCACTGCATGGTCCTCGGACTCAGGCCTATGGGGAAACTAACCGCTCCAGAGGCCAAGCGTTAGACAGAACCAAGGCACTGCATGGTCCTCGGACTCAGGCCTATGGGGAAACTAACCGCTCCAGAGGCCAGGCGTTAGACAGAACCAAGGCACTGCATGGTCCACGGACTCAGGCCTATGGGGAAACTAACCGCTCCAAATGCCAAGCGTTAGACAGAACCAAGGCACTGCATGGTCCTCGGACTCAGGCCTATGGGGAAACTAACCGCTCCAGAGGCCAAGCATTAGACAAAACCAAGGCACTGCATGGTCCTCGGACTCAGGCCTATGGGGAAACTAACCGCTCCAGAGGCCAAGCGTTAGACAGAACCAAGGCACTGCATGGTCCACGGACTCAGGCCTATGGGGAAACTAACCGCTCCGGATGCCAAGCTTTAGACAAAACCAAGGCACTGCATGGTCCTCGGACTCAGGCCTATGGGGAAACTAACCGCTCCAGATGCCAAGCGTTAGACAGAACCAAGGCACTGCATGGTCCTCGGACTCAGGCCTATGGGGAAACTAACCGCTCCAGATGCCAAGCGTTAGACAGAACCAAGGCACTGCATGGTCCTCGGACTCAGGCCTATGGGGAAACTAACCGCTCCAGATGCCAAGCGTTAGACAGAACCAAGGCACTGCATGGTCCTCGGACTCAGGCCTATGGGGAAACTAACCGCTCCAGAAGGCCAAGCGTTAGACAGAACCAAGGCACTGCATGGTCCTCGGACTCAGGCCTATGGGGAAACTAACCGCTCCAGAAGCAAGCGTTAGACAGAACCAAGGCACTGCATGGTCCTCGGACTCAGGCCTATGGGGAAACTAACCGCTCCAGATGCCAAGCGTTAGACAGAACCAAGGCACTGCATGGTCCTCGGACTCAGGCCTATGGGGAAACTAACCGCTCCAGATGCCAAGCGTTAGACAGAACCAAGGCACTGCATGGTCCACGGACTCAGGCCTATGGGGAAACTAACCACTCCAAGAGGCCAAGCGTTAGACAGAACCAAGGCACTGCATGGTCCTCGGACTCAGGCCTATGGGGAAACTAACCGCTCCAGATGCCCAGCGTTAGACAGAACCAAGGCACTGCATGGTCCACGGACTCAGGCCTATGGGGAAACTAACCGCTCCAGATGCCAAGCGTTAGACAGAACCAAGGCACTGCATGGTCCACGGACTCAGGCCTATGGGGAAACTAACTGCTCCAGATGCCAAGCGTTAGACAGAACCAAGGCACTGCATGGTCCTCGGACTCAGGCCTATGGCGAAACTAACCGCTCCAAATGCCAAGCGTTAGACAGAACCAAGGCACTGCATGGTCCTCGGACTCAGGCCTATGGGGAAACTAACCGCTCCAGAGGCCAAGCGTTAGACAGAACCAAGGCACTGCATGGTCCTCGGACTTAGGCCTATGGGGAAACTAACCGCTCCAGATGCCAAGCATTAGACAGAACCAAGGCACTGCACGGTCCTCGGACTCAGGCTCACGGGGAAGCTAAATACTTCGGATGAACCTAAGTATTAGGCAGAACCAAGGCTCTGCACGGTCCTCGGACTCAGGCTCACGGGGAAACCAACCACCTTAGATGATCCTAAGAGTTAGACAGAACCAAGGCACTGCATGGTCCCAGGACTCAGGCCTATGGGGAAACTAACTCCTTCAGAGGATTCCAGGTGTTGGACAGAACCAAAAGCGCTGCATAATCCCAGGACTCAGACCTATGGGGAAACTAACTACTTCAGAGGATTCTAAGTGTTAGACAGAACCCAAAGCACTGTACGGTCCTCGGACTCAAGCTTATGGGGAAGTCAATCACATCAAGGGGAACTTAAGTGTCAACCTAAAGAATTTTCTACCAGGCCCTTAGGGAAAGATGGGCCCACTCGAGCATACATGCCCTCGCTGCAACAATTGATGCCGCGACTGGCCGAGGTGCAATTAAAGATAAAATTACACAAGTAAAGAAAGAACGAATAACGTGCAAGTAAGCAAACAACCACAACAAACCGAAAAAGAAATAAAACTCGCATTCCATTAAGTTCACAAATATTACATGGTGAGTACCACACTACAGTCACAAAGCAAAAAGAAAAAAGAAGAAAATGCAAAGGGCCAGGGAGACAACAGGGTCGGAGGGCCTGCCCCACTCACTTATACTCCTCCCTCAGCTGGGGGCTGGACCATAGCAGCATCAAGGCTTTCTGAGCTTTGGCCAGAGGGGACGGCCTGCGAAGGCGAAGCAGGAATAGCTGCCTCCTCAGCAATAGGAGCTCCAGCTCTAGCGCCAGACTTCACAGCCTCCTGGGGCGCCTCCCCAACGGGGCCCTCACCCGATTCTGCCACCTTGGAAGGGTCACTTCCTTGGGCGGGCTCAGCCACGGGCTCAGCAGTTGATATGTCCTCACCCGTAGCAGTGCCGGTTTCCTCCGCAGCCTCCTCGGCCTCAGCGCCACTTGGAGCAGCCTCGCGGATGACAGGAGGATAGTACACATTCTCCTCCTTCCACAAATCGGATGAGGCCTCGATCCCAACCTGCCTGAGAGCCTTCCTCCAAACCTCGGCAGAGTAGCGCCTGCACAACTCGGGGACTTCAGACCTAAATGTTGCTGCTGTCTCTTCCATCCCTGCGGTGTAAGCCTCCTCCTCGGCTTCCTTCATAGCGGCCAGGGCTTCCTCCCTGCTCTGGTCAGCCTCAAACTTGGCCCTCACGGCCTCGTCCCTCGCCCACTCGGCTGCCTTCTTGTCCGACTCGGCGGCAGCCACCTTCTTGGGCAAATCTGCAAGCAACCCATTTGCAGTCTTCAGCTGCTCCTCCGCCTCAGCCAGGCGCTTCGAGTAATCCTTGGCCTGCTTCTGAAAATCGGCGAGACCGGACAGGTCAGTGTCCCGGGCACTGGTCATCGCACTCAGCTCCTCCCGGGCCTTGGATAGATCAGCCTCAGAGTGTTTAAGAACCTGAGTGGCCTCCAGACGTTTCTCGCGCTCCACCTCCATGGCTTTCCCCTGGTCATGGGCCACGTCCTCCAACCTATAAGTAGCCTGAACGGCCTGTCCAACAAAACAAATACGCCATCAGCTGAGATCAAGAAGCGGAAAGGAAGAGCTACAACTAGGAAAAGTCACAAGTATTGAGGGGCTTACCATCCACAAGTACTGCTTAAGGCAGAGGAAGACCTCCCTGCTCCTCATAGCCGCCAGCTCCGCCATGTCGACTAAGAGTAACAGGCACCTTTCCACCGCGTCGGCCACGTATGTGCCCTCGCCCTCGTTGAAATCTCTGAGGGAGGAGTCTTCCCTCAGCGGCGCCCCGCGGAGCATGGGGGTAGGAAGCCAGGCCTGAGGCTCGGGCTGGTCGTCGACTTGTTTGTCCTGGCCTCGGGAGCTTATCTTCAACTGTTTGGACGGCCGCCGATCATCACCCTCCTCCCGTGGGGGCTCGGACCTCTCCTCAGCTGGCCTCTTGCCCTTATCCTTCTTCTGCTTAGGATCAGAGGGCTCACGTCTGGAAGGCAGACTCGTCTTGGGCAGAGAGGGATGAAGCTCTAATTGGGTAGAAGCCGACTTGCCCTGGGCAGAACGAGTTTTTGGAGGAGGAGGAGGGAGCTCCGACTTAGATTTCCCCGGCTGGCCTTCGATCAGTTCCGCCAAGCTAACTTGCGGCTTCTTCTTGTAGCCCATTTTCTGCCGAGAGGAGGACTTGGGCGCTGAGAAATCTGCTTTGGTCAGACGAGGGTCACCCAAATCTCCTGGAGGGTCCTCGGACTGGTGAGCTTGATCAAATACGCTAAATTCGTCCTCGGCGGGGCCAAAATCAGCAACCTCCACTTCCCTCTCAGGGCCTACTTCGGCGTGTTCCGAGATTCTAAGGGAGAAGGAGGGACCCGCAGGTATTGCGCCTTCTGATGTGGAGGGCACCTCAGGAAACCAAAACCCGTCCTCGGTCACAGTTATCTTCCGAAGCTGAGGATCCTTTGCTCTGATCATGTGCTTCGGCGCCGCAAATGACTTGTGAGCCGAGTCGTATTTCAAAATTTCGTGAGCGGCCCTAACCTGATTATCGGCGTCGTTCACAAAAACCTCTGCCCTCAGCGCCTTTTGCAAGTCTTCCCGGTTGATTAGGCTGAAGTGGCACGTGAAGGCGTGCGGATCTGCAAGAGGAAACACATTCACATTAGAAACCAAACAGTGCAAGAAAGAGGGACGAGAGAAAAGATGGAACTAATTAGGGTCCTAGAACCCTTTCTCTCTCCATTTTCCCACTGCCCACTTGGGGTCCCCTCCGTCGTCGGGCAGTGAAGGCCATCATGCCACTCTCCAGACACGATGAGGAAGTCTTTGTTCAACCCCTTGCTGGACTCAGGGAGACACTGAATGAGCCGGACTCTGTCATCCCTGGTCTTCAGATAGTAAGTTTCGCCCTTCAGGCACTGGAGATTATAGCACCAGTTGACGTCATGGTGGGTCAATCTCAGGCCCATCTTTTCATTTAGGGCATCCACACAGCCCAGGACCCTAAAGACGTTGATGGCACACTGAGTGGGGGCTAACCGGAAGTGCATCAGATAGTCTCTCATCACCGGACCCATGGGAATTCTCATGCCACCTTCAACGAAGGCAACGATGGGAATCACTACCTCACCCTCCTGCCTCCGAAAGCGCCACTCACCCTCCGCACAATACCTCAAGCCCACATTGGCCGGTATGTTGTAGTCGGCGATAAATTTCTCCATCGCCTCCTCAGTGAAGACATACTTCTTAAAAATACCCATCCCAAATAAAGCCTAAACGAGCTAAGAGGGAGCAAACGAAAAAGAGGCAAAGAAGGAGAAGGAAAAAGTTCAAAGGGAGATAGAGTGACTTACAGAAAGGTGTAGAAGCTCCTCGGACAGGTCTTTTATGCTGGAGATGTAGACTCTTGAGTACAAAGAAGCAGAGGAACCGGACTTTCAAATGGGTATTTATACCCTAAAATCAAGGAACGGAGCGGGTTTTTCCACCCCCAACCGTTAGGCAAATCCCCACCGTTCGATTGACATCTTCCCGTTGAACGTGGGGAGCACAAAGCCGCCAGGATTTAATGAAGGGCACGTCGCGCCCTTCAAGGCGTCGGTAACGCTTCTGAGGCAGGCGAAAAGACTCTAGTACCCCCAGAGGGCCAAACTCAACGGTACACGACACGTGCCCGAGGACATCAAAATCCTCCTCTCCGCCCGAGGACGCGGACAGCAAAATTTTGAGGGGCTATTGTGGGGCCAAATAATCCCACGGCCCAGCCCACTTCATTCCTGGGCCGAAGGCCCAAGCCGAGGAGACATCCAAGTCCGAGGATGACCTCATCATCGGACGTCCGAGAGTTTGAGGAACATGTTCGCAGCAAGCGGTCATCTCCACACTAAACACACCTGACAACCGCCCTGGCCGCATTAATGAGGAAAGGACCTTCACCAGTGTCGCCTTGGTTACCGCGACTCCCAAAGAGACTGGGAAGGCGGCTGATGGGACAAGCACCTGAGCAAAGGTCATGATCACTCAACAAGTGTAGGGCTAGGATTGGTTGGGCAAGGGGTATATAATGTAAGGGAATCCCTCCTGAAAAAGGGGGAAGGAGAAAAAAAAGAAAAGAAAAAGAAAACTCTGAAGAAAGAAAGGAAAAGAGAGAAAACAGGGCAAGAGCCTCCTCTGCCCATGGCCGAGGAGCCCATCCCATTTGTAAACTGTGCTAAGTCTTTTTCTCTAAGTAAAAGAGACCGAAGTTCACGCCACTCGAGCGCCGGCCGGCGCCTAGACCTTCGACCCACTCTCTATAAATTCATTGCGGGGTTCGTTGGGCTTTTGACCCGTGTCCATTGGGCTTGGGCAACTAAAAACCCAGTCCCTACATATTATATCAAATATGAGTTGTTCTTGACAATTAGACCAAAAGCTATTCACTAAAAAATGGATTACCTTTTAAAAGTAGACCAAACTTTATGAAAAACTCAAGCCCAGTTATTACCTCAATCTATATCATATACTATATATAACAGCAGAAGTCTTTTCCTACAATTAAGGAGGTGCTGCCATGTAGAAAAAGTACTCACTTAAAAAACAGCTATGTATACAGTTAAATCTTAAAAAAAATCGCACGATGTACCGTTTGAGAGTTTTTTTTTTTTTTTTTTTTGACCGACCGTTTGAGAGTCTTCATATCAAACTTCTTTATAAAAACACAAACCCAAACACTGCATTCCCAATGAAAACTTCAAAGTCACTCTAACTAATCTTAAAAAAAAATCGCACGATGCACCATTTGAGAGTTTTTTTTTTTTTTGACCGAACATTTGAGAGTCTTCATATCAAACTTCTTTATAAAAACACAAACCCAAACACCGCATTCCCAATGAAAACTTCAAAGTCACTCTAACTAATCTCCTCTTCTACCCTGTTCCATTTCTTTACACCGTTTGAGGGCTTTTAACTTTAAAGTTTATCCCACGCGGTTTAAAACAAAATTCGGTTAAATTGAAAAACTGAGAGAATCTGAGAAACAGAGGGGGAGAGAGAGAGAGTCGCAAAGAGTGGAGAAAGAGAAAAAACTGAGAAATCTAGAGAGAGAAATCTAAGAAATCTGTTCACCAACTACATCAAGCCATAAGACAATCCAAGCTCAGATTCTTAAGACAATCCAAGCCCAGATTCTTACTGGTTGGAAGGATCATGTATCATTCTAAACTTAAAGACTTGTTTCAATCTTTGTTTCCAAACATTCCAATCAAGAAAAGAGAAAACCACTTCCCAATAAAACGACCTTTTTGGTTTTTGAATTTTCCAGAAAAAGAAGTAGAAGAATAAGAAGGCATATGAAGTCGACTAAGTACCTGTTTGTTTCAACTTTTGAAGCCCAAAAGTTGCGTTTTCAAAAAAGTCGGCCCAAAAATAGTGTTTGGTTAGTATAAAACGCAACTTTTCGAAAAAAGTTGTGTTTTATATTTGTGAAGAGAACGCGCGTTTGAGTTATGGAGCTCTAATGGTCCATTTTGTTAAAAGTTCGTGGGCGTTTAATATATCTATTGGGGGTGAGTTGGCAATTACCAAATTGCCTTTCAATAAAGGGCAAGGTGTCTTCAGAGTCTCACGCACAGTGCCTCTCATTCCTCTCATCTCATCTCTCTGCTTTGTGCAAGCCAGCTCCCTCACGCCTCTCGTCTCTTCTCTCAGCTCCGCCCTCTCCGTGTTGCTACAAGCCTCTCCTTGCGCGTAAGTCTCTCTTTTCTTTTGTCACCCATTGAAAATCTTCTTCCTCTTCTTCTTCTTTCTTCGTCTTCTTCAACGGGCCTTCCTCTGTAATTTTTTTTTTTAATTTTTTTTTTCTAATCTGATGAGAAATACATTTTGAAGGTAGACAACACCGATCTGCTACCAAAAACCACCAGGTACCAACACTGATCTGAAATTTTTTTTTTTCAGATCTTGCATGCTTTGTTCTTGCTAAAGATCTATTTGTTCTCTTGCTGGGTACTGAAAAAAATTTGTTGGTACATGCTTCGTAATTTTTTTTTATTTTGTGGATGCTCTGTCTTAAGTTATGCGATATATGATTTGGGTATTTTAGCATGATTTGGGTATTTTAGAAATATAAAGAATGAGAAAGAAAGAAGAATTTTTAGAAGAAATATAAATATTTTTCATGCTGGTTGTCACAGAAGAATATCTCTAGTTGACTTTAACTTGATTATGGCAGAGCTTGTTCAGGTCATACATAACGTTTTCATTCTCATTTCTCACTCATTAATTATGCTCTTTTGTTGTTGTTTCAACAAAAAATGTTTTCCAGAAAATCGGCCTATTTTTTTTGGGTGTTTGGTTGTGACCTTGAAAATAGGCAGAATTTATTTGTCGTGGTTCGTTGAGTATGTGACATTCTGGAATATTGGGCTTGTTTTCTGTTGAATTACGTTTTCCAATGTACCAAACACCAAAAAAAACACCATATGATTGTAATGCAGCCCAGATATAGTCACCAGTGACTGAATAGTTTACATATGATATAATTTTGTTCTATCACAGATGAAATTTAATTACTGAGATTAAGAAATGAGAAGTGCGTGTGGTGCTAATGAGAAGTGCGTGTGTTGCTGCATGGTGAGGTGCTGCAGGGTGTGCGTGGGCTGCTGATGTGGGGTGCATCTGCTGCTGATGGGGCATGCATGTGCAGCTGCACACACATGCCCCATCAGCAGCAGACGCACCCCACATCAACAGCCCACGCACGCCCCATCAGCACCCCACACATAAGCACCCCACACAAGTTTTTGTGCTTTAATGTTGATTATTAGTTATTTAATTATCTGGGTTTTTAAGGTTGTGGTTGAAAGTCTTTTGCTTGATATGAATTTTCAAGTTTTAGTTATGTTATGGGGTTATATTTATTTTTATGTTTTCTAGTACTGAGTGGTAGCTTGAGTTTTTTGGGTTGGTTTTTGTGGTTTTTGTTGATTATTAGTTATGTGGTTTTCTGGGTTTTGAATGCTTTGGTGTAAGAATTTATTGCTTAGTTTAAGAATTGAGGTTTAAGCTATACATTTTCAGTTGGTGTGTCAAAGTTGATCCATTTATTGTGTCTTATGGTTGCTTAACTCTATAGATGGGTAAAAACACCACTTCCAACTCCGAGGCAAACAAAACAAGAGCATTATGGGGAGATCCAAGTTGGACATCTACTTTTTGTAACCTTTGTGTGGAAGAGATTGAAGCTGGGAATAAAGGATCATAATTAAGTCATTGCGTCTTTTCATACTTTTCTTGCACGGAAATATCTCTTTAATAGCTGCGTACTTGGAATTTCCAGTACTCAACGCAGCCCATATTGACTAAAATGTGAAATATTTAGATCGGCAAATTTTGGGCCATTTATTCATTTGCCAACTTGCTCTTGTTTGTAGCAAGATATTTTGATATTAGATACCCAATGGGTTGAATATACACACAAGATCACTATTTTGATATTAGATACTTCTAAACTTTTCAGCATCAAACAACACAATGGCTCCATGAAAGTCACAAGGAACCTGGAACCGTACATGCAGGTAATGAATTCCATCTCTAGGAAGTTAGTTGAATTATTTTCCTGTTATTTTTACATTATTTTTATTATTAGATTTTCCATAATAAGTATAATTTAACTGAAATGAAAATAAATCATAAAAGTTAGGCTAAATATTCTATCACACTCCTTCATATCCATTATTTCATACACATATCCACAAGTGATGCATAAATGTACGCATTTCAAAAAACAAGGAAAAAAATATCCACATTTAAAATATAAAAATGGATGTGAAAATATAGATATAAAAAAGTGGATGCAAAAGAATAAAAGCCGTAAAAGTTATGAATCATTAAATGGACAAAATTTGATGTTGTTGGGCGTGTCATTGCACATTGCACTGGCACCATCGGTCCAGCCCACATGGTGAAGGCCCAATTGTTTGGGCGTGTCAATTTTTGCGTAGATTTGGTCTCATATTTCAAATAGAAGAGAAGGCAATGATATAGTTCAAGCTACCAGGAGGAAGGGAAAAAAAATCTAAGTGCAGTGTTTATTTGAGCAAAAAAAAGGAGTAAATTTTCTAATTGTGAGACATATACAAATTGATTAAAATTGTTAATCGATTTTCTTAATTCATATAAGACTAGATTTAGACCATCAGATGTCATGATAGATTAGGTTTTTATTTCAGAGAATTCTTGGGTATTTGTTCAAAATGTGAATAAAGTGCATTTTGTAGAAATATTTTGAAAATCTTCATGCATACTATTTAGGTTGCCCTAATGGTGGAGGGACAGTGGAGCAGAAGCAATTTTCAAATTGGGGATTTAGGGTTTACAAGAATCTGAATTTGGGGGGAGGCTGGCATGCACGCAAGATAAAGAGAGATGTGGAAAAAATTGGCTTTTGTTTTAATTGATTTTGAAAAAGGGGGCTTCGGTCTTTTAAGTTTGTTCCACCTAAGCAAGAAGCATATGCTTGTCACGTGCAGTAGGATTCTGTCAAACATAATAGCCAAAGTAACACCGAGGTGCAAAGTGTACCTTTGGATAGTTTAGGGTGCAAAATGTAATCTAGTGTATAGTTTAGGGTGATAAAATATAATTTCCATAAGAAAAAGATAAATAATAAGTTTCTTCTTTATCATTTATCAGACTAAATCCATCTTGAAATACAGAAGCCATGTTTGGTATTCCAATGAAGATCCAAGAATTTCGTGGACCACTGCGCCAACATGGGCTACGATCTTTCCAAATGAATGATTGAGGAAGACCAACGGGATTAATACCGGCAGAGAAGCTTTCAACGGAAGGATCAGAAGGGCTTTTACATGATATCAACTCAACTTTCTTACCTGTTCTTGCATTAGCACCAATTTTCATGTTGGGCAAGAATGTATCAGTAGGAAGTTGGAAACTCTCCCATATGATTCTCCCTGTTGTATCTTCTTGCAAGGCTATACTAAGTAAGTGAGGCGATTGCCTAAGGCCACCAAGCAAAAAAATGCCCCAAATTTTAACCAATCAAAAATTTTAAGTCCCAAAATATTAGATGATAAAATAACGTCAATAGTGACCCAAATAAAAATCAGTAAAAACCAAAATCTTCTAACTCAATTGTTGTGAAAAATAGTATGTTCTATAACATTACTTCTACCCACTAGGATATCTCTTTCCTGAAAGTATTATTTAAGCCCCAAATTTTAACCAATAAATAAAAAGTAATTTTTTTATCAAAGAAAAAACTAGAACAAATAAATTTTTGGTTTGATGTGTAACCTTTCATCTTCTTCATTGGTGTTTTCCAGTGTAAAATTCATTAACTCCTGTATAGAGAAGCTGAGAAAACACACACACACACACACACACTCTCTCTCTCTCTCTCTCTCTCTCTCTCTCTCTCTCTCTCTCTCTCTCTCGCTCTCTCTCAACCAAACAATTGAAGTGTAAAAACAAAAAATATATACATATTCAATTTTTCGTTCGAGTCTGATCCTCTGGTTTGTTATTTCTCTAGAACCTTTATTTCTTTCTTGAACTTTCTCATAATTCAAGCTATTTTGTTTTACTTTCTCTTTATTTTATTCTTTGTAATTACTTTACATTCTGACACAGCACATAGATAAACTCATTTTCTTTCATTCATTCATTTAACAAATTGGTTGGAACATGGAGTAGCATAGGACCATAAATTTATTTTATTTTATTATTTTTAGCAATCATGGAACTACATCTTTACATACGCTCTTAGGGTTTTAATTTTTTTAAATAAATTTCACCTTTTTTTTTTTTTGGAGAATTTCGTTGATTCTTTAATAAAAAAAAATTAATTGTATACTCTTCTATGAGTCCACCGCACACTCTTGATGTGATAGTCACTCCACAAGTACAAGTATTTGTGGAGTGTGGGAGCAACGGGCGGAGTTCAAGTCTTAAGAGAGTTTCACACACATATACACTTAGATTAGACTAGAGTAGAATTTATATCTTGTATCAAAAAAAAAACTATTTTTGTAAAAAAAAAAAATATCAACAGAAAAAAAATTTAATGTTTCAAAAATTTTTTTTTTCAGAAGCCCCACTCAAAATTATTGCCTTGGGCCCAAAATACATTGAGCTAGCCCTGCTTGCAAGACAAGGTTCCACGAATCTAGCTAAAAGCTGGGAACTCGAAAAAACAACAGGGCTTGTAACATTCGACGACCAAAGAATCACCTTTTGTCCATTTAATATTATAAGATTGTCTTCGTCAGATATAGTAAGAACCCCAGAAGAATCCTTGAGGGGTTTCTCTTTGACTGAATACAGATACGTTATTATACCATATTTCGAGGTATTGATTAGTAGATATCAGACAGTTAAGAAGAAAGGACCAGAGAATAAGAAGGAAGAAAAGAAGAACTAAATGACACAACACATAAGCTGCAAGTTTATTTAGATCAGTAGCTAAACGGCATGTAGTTTTAAATGTTAATTTTAATTCAGATTGTGTTACACGTGCTGTAACTAACCTTCACACGTGTTGTAACTAATCTCCTTATGTTTTGGTTAGTTTGTTACGCGTTGTTTTGGGGGTTTAGGTTCAGAGGTGTATATAAGCTTAGATTGTGTACAGGTTCATTCAATTTACAACATTAAGAGAAAGTTTCTCATCTTCTCTCCCAACTATCTCTCTCTGTGTTCATAGATCCTTTCTTTTCTTTATCTCTGTTTTGTTATATGGTATCAGAGCTCGAGCCTTCTTCAATGGTGTCGAATACTCAGAATACTCAAACTGGCTCATCTTCCTCTTCTCAGCGAGAACTGACTCCAATGGAAGATCCACGAAGTCTATTTTTCTTGCATCACGGTGAAACACCAGGTGCGATTTTGGTTACTCAACCGTTAACTGAGGACAACTATCCTATATGGTCCAAAGCAATGATAATGGCTTTGGATGCCAAAAGCAAGCTTGGATTTGTTGATGGTTCTATCAATGCTTCGATGGCAGTTACACCATTAGAGAAGAAAGCTGGGTCTAAATGCAATTCAATGATCTCCTCATGGATCTTGAATTCAGTTTCTCCTCATCTTACTGCTAGTGAAATTTACAGAGACACTGCATTTGAAGTATGGAATACTCTCAAGAAACGATTCTCTCAAGCCAATGGTGTTAGGGTTTGTGCCCTAAAATCCAATTTATTGGCATGTCATGAAAAATTAAGTTGCTTAATTATTTGAGACCATTTATGAACTAATGGGACATTATCTTAGTCCATGAGATGCATAGTATGTGATTTATGTGAAAAGTCACAGAAAGATATAAATCACAAGTTCTTTGTAAACTCAGAATTTTAGTTCGTAGTCGGTAATGAAATTGGGCATTTCATCTGCGAAGACTATAACATATCAACTAAGATGATTTGTCTTGATCATGGAAGTGGAGATTTCTAGTTGGTATGTTAATATGTTTTAAGAGTTAAGACATATTGAACTGGACCGCTGTGAGATTTATTATTCTCCTAAAGACCGTCAAATGAATAATAAAGCTCACGACTTCTATTTACATCAACTCTAAATCCTGAGAGAATAATGGACCTGATCATGAGATGTAGGTTGCTTTGATATATCAGGAGTGAGACCTATAAGTTATGGTCAAAACCTCAGTATGTTGGGCAGCCGCATTTAGTGTTGATGGAACATATATTCTCAAGATGGAATTTATAATCTCTTAACGGAGATATAAAATATTCCCTTGAGATAAGTTTAATGGGTTTGGTTATTCAGAGTGTTAGGCCCAACCACTTTAGTAAAGAGTTACTAAAGTATATATTTATGAAATTGGATTCCATAAATATATTATGAATAACATAAAGGATTAAACCGGGTACTCAAGGATTAAGATGTAGTAACCTTCAAAGTGGCAGTCAATATTAATGACTTTGTATTACTACGAATATTTTAATGAAGGGGTTGAATGTATAATAAAGTCTTGGGATATAATTTATAGATAAGGCCTAGAGTGCAATTATATTCTTATAGTGGTATTGAATATAATTAATAGCAACTTTGGACTTGTCAAGAGTTGACGGAAAAGCCCAAGGCCCATTGGAGCTAGTGTCTTATTGGTCCCTTTGGTCCCATCTCAAGCCACAAACTAAAGCCCAATTGGGTAGGCCCAAAAGGCTAACCCAATTAGAAATCAGTCATTATTTAATAAGTGTTATTAAATAAAGAAACAATGAGAATGGTTTTAACGTACGTAAGATAAAAAGAAAAAGAGTTCAGTTTTTCTCCACAAGGAGAAGAAGATGGATTTTTCTTTGAGAGTCTATGTACAAAAGACTGATTGAGAGACCACACATCTTGGGCACCATGTGGAATTGAGATGAAGATTAAAGGTATTCTCAAGTTTGGTTTTGAAATTCACTGCATCAAGGTACGCTTTCTATTCTTTGATTCTAGAATTCATGGTTACATGTTTATCTTTCATGGTTGAAGTAGATCCGTTTCTTTTTGTTGCTTCCGCTACGTGTGTTTTTGTATGAGATACAAAAACCAGATTTCTCCAACAATGGTATCAGAGCGGTCTTCAATATCATGCTTGTATAACATGTGATTGAATTTTAGAATTAAAGAAAAAAACGTTTTCTTGGTGATTTAATTTTCTGCATTAAAGTTTCTGCATATTTTTGTTTCAGAACCACTGTTTGTTAAAACCGAATGCCATGATTAATATATATATGATATATTGATTGTTGATTGTTGATTCGGAAACCATTGACATGATTCATGGTATTAGTTTTAAATGGAACTGATACATCGGTCAAGCATGTGGATTTCGTTTTGCACTGCTTGAATATAGTTGGTAACTGAATTTACTATGATAACGATTGCCAATGCCGTTTACGTATATGTTGAATTTAGTTTTACGGAGTGGTCATGATTGTGTCTCTTAATATATGCTATGTTTTTGATAGTCTTCGTATAAGGGATGAACACAAAAACCTATAAAGCAATGATAGAGTTTAATGTGTTGTTCTCTTGTCTTCTTGGAATGCATTGACTAATATGCTATGATTTAATATATGAGATATATAAATATATTTGTTTGTGTTATTCCATGGAGCCCATGATCATGTCTTTTGTTTATGATGTACATTTACAGATGTTAGTCTAGTAATATATTTTATGATCAAACAGTAAGTTAATGCTAGTTTATGAAATTTATTCCTAATGAGATTAGGATTGTGTTTTCAAGGTTTCTAGCATATTAAGGTTCTTCATCTTGATCTTGAAAATCCTTATGTTTGATCTGAAAATCTTCGTTGATAAAATCAAAAAAGTGTTTTTGGAAGAAAACAATGAAGATGTCAAAACGGTTAGTTGTTTGTTCAAGAAAAACCCTAGAAAACTGCCTTAGAAAATTTCTGGAAATTCGAGTTTCACGAGTTTCGATCGATCGAAAATCACTTTCGATCGATCGAGTGAAACAGTGATCAGACCTTTTAATTAGATTGTTTTTCGATTGATAGTCGATCGATCGAATTTGTTTTTCGATCGATCGAGAGGCTATCGAGTATCGATCGAACAAGTCAGAAGGTCAAGTTCGAATATTTTAATTTTTTCGATCAATCGAGGGGCACATTCGATCGATCGAAAGAAATAAAATTAGAAATTTTTTCTAAGTGTTTTCAAGTTTTTTAAGAGCAAGGTTATGTGTGATTAGATTACACATGGTTCTAACTAAAAGACCTAATGAGATCAAAGATGTTAGTTTAATAGAACTCTTGGTACTAAATCATTTAATGATTAATAGTCCTTAATTTATTTTAATTAGAGGTTTTTAATGAGATTAAAATTCTAATTAAAGTTATATAGTTTCTAATGAGATTAGAGTACTTTGCCTAGTAAATTAAGGATAGAGTTCTATATAACTAATTTTTGATTCATTAGTGTTTAAGGAATCCTAAATAGTTTAGGACTTCCATTTTAGTTAGTGATTCTAATAAGATTAGAGTCTTTAATCAAGTGCAAGGTTATTAGTTGTGATGGGATCACAATTATTGAAGAAAAACCCAAATAACGAGTGGGAGTGCTGAAATAGCCATTTTGTTAAGTTTATTGTAATGTGAATAGATACCTTGTCTTGACTTCGAGTCTTGCATTCCATGCGGAGGGTATTTACTTCACGGATTACAAGGTTAAACTTCTTTGTGATTGCGCGAATGTTCATTACACTATTGTGACGTGACTTAGTTACATCACATTGAATTTAAACAATTAAACACATTTAATGTGTAGGGTTAAAATTGTGATTAGATCACAATGATTTCAAGACAATCCACTTGTTTTAAAATTTCTAGTGGGAGAGAGATACAAGGGTTGCATCTCACGGCCTCCATTGTTGGTTCATAGTGGTGTGGGGTAAACATCTCGTCTTGGCCTCGAGCCATGCGTTCCATGCGGAGGATGTTTATTTCATGGTACTACAAGATTGAATTTCCTGGTTTATAGTGGTTTGATCAAACACCTTGTCTTAGCTTCGAGCTTTGCATTCCATGCGGAGGGTGTTTTTATCATGGTACTACAAAATAAGCCTGTTAAAGAGATGAAATGTGGCTACACATGATTCTAGACAATGGTGTACACTAGACTAAGTCTGATAGCATCCTCTATGCTGAGTTCTTGCTATTATTACTTAGAGGCCAAAGGAAGAGCGGCAAATTATTTTTGTTTGGTAAGAGTTACCATAATAGCATTAATAATGAGAATAATTCTTGCCTGATCATAGTGATTGGTATTCACTCTATGCTGAGGAATATTAATTGCGGGATTAGGTTGTCGTTGCACCTAGTATAGTATGGTTTTCGGGTTCCATATTATATGGTTATGGATGCAAAATAATAATGTCCTAGTATTTAAGTTCATGGTCTCAAAATAAAGTTGTCATAAATTTTGTCCTCTAGCTACTATTTTAAGTGAATCACATTAACTAAGAAATAATTTTGGACATGTTGCTTAAAGGAGCTGAAATACATATTTAGTTTTCGATTCAGCATTGTCATAATTTCTTATACATGATGCATTTATGGAAGATAGCTTATGATGTGATCATAGTCTCCATTGAAATGCTAAAATGTTTCATTGGCTTCTATCTCAATTGTGCTACAGCATGAGATGCAAGAGTTAGTACTAGACTTAGACTTTATATTAAGTCTAAATGAGATGTTTGGTATGAATCATATTGAGTGCTAAGAAAAGCTTAAGAAGTTCCAATTCTATATCATTTTATGAAAATTTATTTTTTTTAAATGAATTGGAATTCTTGGATGTAGAGATTAAATGTTAATCTCATGTAGATATGATCCACAAGTCCTTGTTAGAATCATTTGATTAATTCAGATTGTTTTGAAAATAAATTCTTTTTATATTATCTGAATTGATGAGTGAGTTCTACGCAACGGAAGACATCCTAAAAGCTAAGGCTAGGATCAATATGATTTAATTCTAATTCTTAGCCTAAACCGAAAGGTAAGGGTGATAAGAAGAGGAATTATAATACCAAACAGTTGGACAAGTTAGTTGCCCTAGTAGTTGCCAAAAGGAAATTAGACTCAAAAGCTTGACCAAAAGGAAAGTGTCTCTGATTTTGGTAAAGCTAAGCACTGTCCATAATTATCTTCTAGATGGAAATTTACATGTTTTACATTTTAAAGAGAAAGTTTCCATCCTTTGGTTTTGTATGTTTTGGCACTTATGTCTAGATCTTATTAATCTAAATGGTATTCAAGATTGGTGAAAGATGGGCTTTTAGAACCATTATTTTGTTATATTCACAATCTATGAATTCTTTTTAGAGGATAATAAGATCTAGGGTTCCTTTTTGTAAAGGAATGAAGTTCCAATGACTTCTTTAAGTTAGTGCATACATTAAGGAGGAATATGGCTCTTTTCAAGGTAGATTGTTCTAGAAGAAAAATTGTCAAAATTTGTTATAGGACAACTATAAAGTACATTTGGAAATGAGATGGTTGTATTAGATACACCACAAGACATTATTCTAGATATATATAGCTAGTACACGGGTACAATATTGTAGTGGGAGGATTACCAAATAAATTCATACTTTTGGGATAAACTTTTGAAGTCATTCCATAAGGATATGAATTTGATCCTCAGTCCTACGTAAAGGCAATAGATGATATGAATATGAATTACTGATTCAAGGTTATGTGAATAGAATTAAATTCTATTTAAAGTCTAGAACTTCTAGAGGTGCTTAATTGCATTAAGCCTATTGTTTTCAAATAGGTCTACAAGTAAATGAGATTGATAGATTTGAAGGTGCAAACCTTCAAAGTCAAGACTAGTGGTGAAAAGATTTATTCAAAAAAAAAAATGTTTCGACTATGAAAGGATTTTTTCACCAATAGTCTAGTTTGACTCTATCTAGATTCTCTTATCCATTATATTTCATTAGGATGAAATATGGTAATGGATATCAAGAAAGCTTCTTTTAGTAGCAATCTTGAGGAAGACATCTATATGATGTAACTAGACTTGTTCATAACAAAGAATCAGTAGTGTTTAGTATGCTAGTTGCTTAAAATCCATTTATGGACTAAAGCAAGCATCTAAATCATAAAATATCATCTTTGATCAAGAAATCAAATTGTTTGATTTTGATCAAGTATTTAAAATGCCTTATGTGTGTAAAGGCTATATAGAATAATAAATTTCTTAATGAATGTTGACGACATTCTAATCATTTAGAATGATATAGAGTTATTGTCATCAAAGGAGAAAGAAAAAGAGTTCAGTTTTTCTCCACAAGGAGAAGAAGATGGATTTTTCTTTGAGAGTCTATGTACAAAAGACTGATTGAGAGACCACACATCTTGGGCACCATGTGGAATTAAGATGAAGATTAAAGGTATTCTCAAGTTTGGTTTTGAAATTCACTGCATCAAGGTACGCTTTCTATTCTTTGATTCTAGAATTCATGGTTACATGTTTATCTTTCATGGTTGAAGTAGATCCGTTTCTTTTTGTTGCTTCCGCTGCGTGTGTTTTTGTATGAGATACAAAAACCAGATTTCTCCAACAAATGGACCAAGAATATCTCAGCTTCAGAAGAAAATTTCAACTATGATGCAAGGTGCTGCTACGATTACAGGATTCTTCACTGATCTTCAAGCTGCTTGGGATCAACTATTGAATTTCAGGCCTTTACCATGTTGCTCATGTGGAAAGTGCACTTGTGGTGTGAATGACAAAATCACAGCACTTCAGCATCAAGATTCTCTTATGCAGTTCTTAAATGGCTTGAATGATTCTTATTCTCAAGTTAGAACATAAATTCTCATGATGGAGCCTAGTCCTTCCATTGATAAGGTATTTTCTTTAGTGATTCAAGAGAAAAGGCAAAGATGTTTGGGTTTTACTGTTGCTCCCTCAGTTGAATAAACTGCTCTTGCAGTCAAGAATCAAGGATTCAATCAGGGAAATTCATTTCCAGGGAACAACAAGTATATTAGAGGAAACAATACAAAAGGGAGGCCTGTGTGTAGTCACTGTGGGAAGCTTGGCCATGTTATGGAGAAATGCTACAAATTAGTGGGATTTCCTCCTGGTTACAAGCAGAGAGGTAAAGTGGCTATGGCAAATCAAGTCTTGGTTGAAGGTGATCAAGGCAATTCTGATATTCAACAAGTCAATTCATTCCCTTTCACTTCAGAGCAATATCAACAACTGATTTCAATGCTCAGTTCTCATGCATCTACATTGATGTCGCGAAAGCCTGAAGAAAAGCACACACGATGCTCTCTTTGATGGACAGAAACTAAACTGTTAGTTTCTGGTAGTAAACCTCGAATCCACGAGGGGTTTCCCTGAATCCACAAGGAGATAAAACTGGAATCCACCAGAAGAAAATTTGACAAAAGTCTATGTTTATTGATAATAGTCTGATTTGCCTCTAACGGCTACAAAACATATAAATACTGAGGAAAAAAAACGTTTAAAACCCTAATTCGCACTAATTAAGCGATTAGGTGACAAAATTACCGAATTTTACCAAAAATGGCAAAATTGAGTTAAATGCAGAATCATAAACTACTGACCTTAAGGGTCGTCCCAAAACAGACGGGACCTTATTCTGACTTTTAAACTAAAAGTTATTAAGAAAAAACAAATATTACTATAAATAGCAAAAACACTGTTATCGGGGCCTTAATGAAGGAATTCGCCTAAATTTTGGCAACGTTCATGGTTATGATTCTGGATCAGAATGTCGCTTCCCTTCAGCCTGCCAAATTTCATGCAATTCCGACATTGTTACCCCGATGGTCCCTACTGGCACCCCCCTTTGATCTTGCATTGTGACTTTCTGCGCCCCTGCTGCTCAAGGAAGGCATGTGCTGTCTGTTCTTCATCAATCCCCCCCCACTTGAAAAGAACTCGACCCCTAGTTCCCACTATCTGGTTCATCAGGAGGATGATAATCATACAAGTCAGCAACATTGAAGGTAGAAGAAATGCTCATGTCTGGAGGAAGAGCAACCACATAAGCATTGTTGTTGATCTTCTTAGTAATCTGAAATGGTCCATACTTCTTGTCCTTCAATTTGTTGTAGGTACCAACAGGAAATCTCTCCTTTCTAAGATAGACCAGCACTAAATCCCCAACATTCAAGATCTTCTCACGCCTCTTCTTATCAACAGCTTCCTTGTACTTGGCATTTGTAGCTTCAAGTTTCTGCCTCACCTCCTCTTGCATAGCCTGAATACGATCAGCCATATTTTCTACTGCTTGACTCACTCTTGGAAGCTCAGGTAAAGGTACCAACTCCAAAGCGTGTTTTGGGGGCACGCAGTTGACGATGGCAAATGGAGACTTACCAGTGCTTCTATTGACTGAGCTATTGTACACAAACTCTGCTTGGGACAATGCAAGATCCCACTGCTTGGGCTTCTCGCCTGAGATACACCGGATCAGATTCCCCAAAGTGCGATTAACCACTTCTGTTTGGCCATCAGTCTAGGGATGACTGGTGCTACTGTAATTCAAGGAAGTGTCAAAACGCTTCCACAAAGTTCGCCAGAAGTGACTAATGAACTTGGTATCCCGGTCAGAGGTGATGGACTTTGGCACTCCATGCAAACGCACAACTTCTTTAAAGAACAGATTGGCCACTCGAGTAGCATCTGAAGTTTTCTTGCATGCTATGAAATGGGACATCTTCGAGTACCTGTCAACCACAAGAAAAACAGAATCCATACCTCGCTGGGTTCGAGGAAGACCCAGTATAAAGTCCATAGACAGATCCTCCCATGGTGCTTGTGGAACTGGCAAAGGCATGTATAAACCAGTATTCTGAGATTGACCCTTAGTAATTTGGCAGATTGGACACTTCCTCACATGATTTCCAACATCCCTCTTGAGTTGTGGCCAATAATACCTCTCTTCCACCAGTGCTATAGTCTTATCTCTGCCCATATGTCCACCCAAACCTCCACCATGCAACTCCCTAATAATCTGTTCCCTCAATGAACTTTTAGGGATGCATAATTGGTTACCCCGAAAGAGGAAACCATCCTGGATGTACATACTATTGACAGCAGTATGAGTTTGTTGACACTTACCCCAAATATCACCAAAATCCTCATCATGCTCATACAGCTCCTTGAGGCAGTCAAACCCTACAACTTTAGTACGTAGGGTGGTCAACAACGATGCTCGCCTGCTGAGTGCATCAGCCACCTTATTAGTGACACCAGACTTGTGCTTCAATGTGAAATGGAAGCGTTGAATATAAGCTACCCACCGAGCATGCATTCTCTTAATGCTAACTTGACTATTGATGTGCTTCAATGCCTGATGATCTGTGTATAATACAAACTCCCTCTGAATAAGGTAGTGCTCCCAATGCTTAAGAGTCCGTACTACAGCAAAGAACTCCAGCTCATAGGCTGACCATTTACTTCGAGCTTCACAAACTTTCTCACTGAAGAATGCCACTGGTCTGTTGTCTTATGAAAGAACAGCGCCTATCCCAACCACAGATGCATCACACTCCACCTGAAACACCTTATCGAAGTTGGGCAATGCCAAAACCGGGGCTGTGCTCAGCTTTTCCTTGATCAAGGCAAAGCTTTATTTTGCCTCTTTTCCCCATGAGAACCTCCCCTTCTTCAAACACTCAGTGATAGGGGCTACTATGCTACTGAAATCTCGAACAAACCTCCGATAGAAGGTTACTAGCCCATGGAAGCTTTGCACATCACTAACTGTCTTTGGGGTTGGCCATTCCCTGACTGCACGAATCTTGTCCTCATCAACATGAATCCCATCTACACTAACCACATACCCTAAGAACAGCAACTTATTAGTCAAGAAGCTGCACTTCTTCAAGTTAATATACAACTCATTGGCCTGCAACACCGCTAATACTTCTCGTACATGATTATAGTGGGCTGCTTCCATCTTACTGTAAATCAGGATATCGTCAATATAAACTACCACAAACTTTCCAATAAATGGTTTCAATACCTGATTCATAAGTCTCATGAAAGTGCTGGGAGCATTGGACAATCCGAAAGGCATTACCACCCACTCATACAACTCCTCCTTTGTCTTAAAAGTTGTCTTCCACTCATCTCCAGGTCGGATCCAAATCTGGTGATACCCACTCTTGAGATCCAGCTTGGTGTAACACTTGGACCCACTCAGCATATCAAACATGTCATCTAGTCGGGAAATAGGAAATCGATACCTGACTATGATCTTGTTGATGGCTCGACTATCCACACACATACGCCAGCTCCCATCCTTCTTTGGTGTTAGCAGTGCCGGTACTGCACATGGACTCATACTCTCCCTAATCTGCCGCTTGCTCAAGAGCTCATCCACCTGCCCTTGTAGAATCTGACCCTCTTGAGAATTCATCCTGTAATGTGGCAGATTAGGTAGACTAGCTCCAAGAACTAAATCAATGCAATGCTGGATGTCACGCATTGGTGGTAAACCTGCAGGCAGCTCTTCTGGAAAAAGCTCTTCAAACTCCTTGATCCATGGTTGAATTGCCTCAGGTATCTCAGTAACCTTTTTTGGCTCACCATCTGTCACCACTACAGCATATACCTGTTTTAACTCCTTACACTCCCTGTCAAACTCATCTTCATTGTTCACTATGTGGAGTGCTAGCTTCCCCTCCACTTTAGAAGCTTTGGGTATACTGCCTTCCTTAATAGGACCAAGGACAATTTTTCTGCCATTCTTAAAAAACACATACACATTATCCTTACACCTATGAGTAGCATCTACATCATACTGCCAAGGTCTACCCAGTATTAAATGACATGCATCCATTTCAACAACATCACAAACTACTTCAGCTACATAACATTTACCCATAGAAAAAGTAACACGACATTGTTGAGTAACAAGAGTTTCCGTACCTTTCTTGATCCAACCTATCTTGTACAAAGAGGGATGCTTTTCTGTTTTCAGTCCTAGCTTGGTAACCAAACTCTTTGACGCAATGTTCTCTACACTGCCACTGTCAATGATCAAATCACAGACCCTCTTACTGATGTTGCATCGTGCTTGGAAGATCTCATTTCACTGATCACCGTATTCCACCCTTGATGTGAGCAACAACCTCTGAATCACCAAAGACCGCCCTAGTGGCACACCTTCCTCATCCTCTTGGACCTCATTGGGATCATAGGCATACGGATCTGCTTCATTATAGACCTCTTCACCCTCCTGTTCACCTTCTACCTCGCCCTCTTCTGCCACCACCAAATTCACTGCGACTCGCTTAGGGCAAGTACTAGATCGATGTCCTGGTTCTCCGCACCTGTAGCACTTATTCCCAGTTGGCCTAGCATAGGGGTTGGCATTTGCTATCGGCTGGGCTGCGGAACCTGCTACTGCCACTGTGGATTGGTTCACACCACTATTCTCCCTAACCACAAGTTGTGATCGTGGTGTAAACATAGGCTGTTTACCTTTGTTTGTAGTGGAACTAGAGGACTCCGAATTGCGGTTGGAAAACTTCGAACCTGCCCTGAGATGCTGATACTCTATTTTCTTGGATAAGGTCACAGCCTCATTCAAAGTATATAGGGTTTGTAAGGATACCTGATCTCGGATGGAAACTCGTAACCCGTGTACAAATCTGGATATCCGTTGATCTTCAGTTTCCTCCAAATCATTGCGATTCGCCAACCTGTCAAACTCCTCCATGTACTCATTAACTGTCCGCGTACCCTGCCTGCAATCCTGGTACTGTCTGAACAACTCCTGCTGGTAATCTGGTGGTAAGAACCGATCTGCCATTAGTCTTTTCATTCTCCTCCATGATCGTATTGGAAGCTTTCGTTCACGGGTACGGTTTAATTGAACACGATCCCACCAGGCAGATGCTCCTCCCTTCAATTTGTAGGCCACCAAACACACCTGTTTGTCATCTGCTGTACCCATATAATCGAAAAACTTTTCCACCTCACTTACCCAATCCAGATGCTTTTCAATGGAGACATTACCATTAAAGGATGGTAACTCTACTTTCATCCGATAGTCCCTTTGCTCCTGATAATCTCGGCCATTATCCCTTACGGGGCCACGATGATTTCCAAGGACTCTCTCTGCATACTCCTCATCTTCACTGTCTTCTTCATTGTAGTTTTGCTGTCTATTCCGATTTGGACCACGATAGGGAGGGCCACGCGCTCGGTTATCACGTCACTCTCCATCATCACGATTAGGGTTTCGGTTAAGCAAGGTGGCAAGCGCTTCTTGAATTTGGTCCAGAGTCTGCTGGGTTGAATCATGAAATTGTTGATTTTCATCACGAAAATCAAGGAACTCAGCCCTAGTGAGGACTAGGTTGTTGATGTCGTCACCGCCGTCATTGTTGTGGTGGTTACCGTCTCGCCGGTTAGCCATCAGACCAGGGTAAGTCAAGGCTCTGATACCAACTGATGTCGCGGAAGCCTGAAGAGAAACACACATGATGCTCTCTTTAATGGACAGAAACTAAACTGCTAGTTTCTGGTAGTAAACCTCGAATCCACGAGGGGTTTCCCTGAATCCACAAGGAGATAAAACTGGAATCCACCAGAAGAAAATTTGACAAAAGTCTGTGTTTATTGATAATAGTCTGATTTGCCTCTGACGGCTACAAAACATATAAATACTGAGGAAAAAAAACGTTTAAAACCGTAATTCGCACTAATTAAGCGATTAGGTGACAAATTACCGAATTTTACCAAAAATGGCAAAATTGAGTTAAATGCAGAATCATAAACTACTGACCTTAAGGGTCGTCCCAAAACAGACGGGACCTTATTCTGACTTTTAAACTAAAAGTTATTAAGAAAAAACAAATATTACTATAAATAGCAAAAACACTGTTATCGGGGCCTTAATGAAGGAATTCGCCTAAATTTTGGCAACGTTCATGGTTGTCATGAATCTGGATCAGAATGTCGTTTCCCTTCAACCTGCCAAATTTCATGCAATTCCGACACTGTTACCCCGATGGTCCCTACTGGCACCCCCATTTGATCTTGCGTTATGACTTTCTGCGCCCCTGCTGCTCAAGGAAGGCATGTGCTGTCTGTTCTACATCATACATCTGGTGGTACCAATGATGCCTTACACTCAGCTAACTCTGCTCTTTCAGGTAATGTGTGTACTGCTTGGTCTGATTTCATTTCCTTAGATTTGCATCATTCAGTTTTTGCTATTAATCCTGTCAATAAAGCTGCCTATGGTAATGATGTATGGATTCTTGATACTGGAGCCACAGACCACATAGTCCATTCCTTATCTTTGTTTACACATATCACTAGTTCTATATCAACCTTTGTTCAATTGCCAAATGGTGAAAGAGTCAATGTTACACATATTGGTACAATTCAAGTTACTTCAACTTTGAAACTTGAAAATGTGCTATGTGTTCCCTCTTTCACTTTCAATCTAATTTCTGTCAGCCAATTAACCAAAACACTTTCATGTTGCCTAGTTTTTCTATCAAATTTGTGCTTTACACAGGACCTTACTTGTTGGAAGACGATTGGAGTGGGTGAATTACATGACAATCTATATCTGCTGCATACTGCTTCAACTAGCAAATCTGTTTCAACAGCTTCTTCAACCCTTGAGTCTGTTTTTCAATCTTTTGTTAATTCTATGTCTGGTTCTATGTCCATTCCTAATGTTACCAAGTCTTATCTTTGGCATATGAGGTTAGGACATGCCTCTGATAATAAATTTCATGCTTTACATAGTCATATTCCTGATGTACAAACCTTTCATAGCAATAAGAATTGTGTTCTTTGTCCAATTGCCAAACAGAAAAGACTTCCTTTTCCATCTTTTAATCACATTTCAAATAATGCCTTTGATTTGATTCATTGTGATGTTTGGGGACCGTTTGCTAAATTCACTCATGATGGCTTCAAGTATTTTCTTACCATTGTGGATGATGCCACAAGATCCACCTGGATTTATCTTATGAAATCAAAGGTTGACACTAGATCTTTGTTGATTTCATTTTATAACATGATCAATACACAATTTCATACCAATATTAAGATCATTAGAACTGACAATGCCCCTGAATTTTTCTTAAAAGAATTTTATGCAAACAAGGGTATCATTCATCAACATACATGTGTTGCCACTCTACAACAAAACTCAGTTGTGGAGAGGAAACACCACCACATTTTAAGCATTGCAAGGGCATTGAAGTTTCAATCTAATGTTCCTATATCCTATTGGGGTGAATGTGTATTGACTGTTGTCCATATTATCAATAGGTTACCTTCTAAAATCTTGAACCAGAAAACTCCTTTTGAAAAACTCTATAGCAAACCTCCTTCATTTGCTCATTTAAAAGTTTTCGGTTGCCTTTGTTTTGCCTCTACTCTTACCCATAACAGATCAAAATTTGACCCTAGATCATCATCTTGTGTTTTTCTTGATTACCCGTTTGGTGTTAAAGGTTACAAGTTACTTGATTTAACTACCAAAAGGATTTTTGTATCCAGGGATGTTCAATTTCTTGAAAGTGTTTTTCCTTTTGTTTCATCTTCTCATTCCTTCTCTCCTCACACTAGCATACCTTTACCTCATCTCTTCCCTTCAATGGCTCAACCAACTACTTCTTTGTTTGATTTTCATTCATCTATTCCTTCTGCTTCCCTTCCTAACAATGATGACATTCTTTTTGATCCACCTATTTCTATCCTAGCTTCTGCAGATTTACCTGTTACCAATTCTGCAGATTTACCTATTGATAATTCTGTAGATGACATTTCTGCAGATTTACCAATCTCTAATCCACCTTCACATATCATTCCTTCCACCACTGTCCCTTTTCCAACTTCTATTTCATCTCCACCTGTTATTCCTTCCACCAATGCACCATCTGTTCATCTGAGGAAGTCTTCCAGGGTGTCTAAACCACCTGCATACCTAACTAATTTTAAGTGCAGCACAGTTGTCAGTGATATTCCTGCTCCTTCTTTTTCTGCCAACAAGTCAGGTACTCAATACCCTTTGTCCACTTATCTTAACTCCTCAAAATTGTCCACCACTTATGCACATTTTTGTTCTCTCATCTCTACCATTCCTGAGCCTACATATTACCATGAGGCAGTCAAGGATCCTAATTGGCAGGATGCTACGGCATCTGAAATTGCTGGTTTGGAAGCAAATCAAACCTGGACTATTACACCATTACCTCCTCACAAAAGGGCTATTAGGTGTAAATGGGTTTATAGGGTGAAGTATAATGCTGATGGCTCTTTGGACAAATACAAAGCTAGGCTTGTAGCCAAGGGTTTCACTCAGCAAGCTGGTTTGGACTTCACTGATACCTTTTCTCCGGTTGCTAAACTCACCACTGTCAAAACTTTGCTTGCCATTTCTGCTGTGAGAGGCTGGCATTTGGTTCAGCTCGATGTGAACAATGCTTTTCTTAATGGTCATCTCCATGAAGAGGTATATATGCAATTGCCTCAAGGAGTTCACAGCAAGGGGGAGAACCTAGTTTGCAAGCTTCACAAGTCTTTGTATGGTCTCAAGCAAGCATCAAGGCAGTGGTACTCCAAGTTCTCTACAACCATTTTAAAGTATGGTTTCAAGCAATCAAAATCTGATTACTCCTTATTCACTAAGAAGTTTAATCAGACTTTCATAGCATTGCTTGTTTATGTTGATGACATTCTCATTGCAAGTAATGATGTTCAAGCAATTGAAGACCTCAAAACTTCTTTGAATCTTGAGTTCAAGTTGAAAGATCTTGGTAATTTGAAATACTTTCTAGGTCTTGAGGTTGCTAGATCAGAAAAGGGAATTTCATTATGCCAAAGGAAGTATGCATTAGGGGTTCTTAAGGATGCTGGTATGACAAGTTGTAAACCTAGCAAAGTACCAATGGAGCAGAACTCGAAACTAAGTAAGTATCAAGGTGATTTATTGGTTAATCCTAGGGTTTATAGAAGATTAGTTGGAAGGTTACTATATCTAACAATAACAAGACCAGATATTACATATTCAGTCCATAAACTAAGCCAATTCATGGCTAAGCCTAGAAAACCACATCTTGATGCAGCCTACAAAGTATTACAGTACATCAAAGGATCTCCTGGTCAAGGCATTCTTCTGTCATCAAAGTCTGATCTACATTTGAAGGCTTACACGGATGCAGATTGGGCTTCTTGTGTAGATACCAGAAGATCCACTACTGGTTTTTGTGTGTTCTTAGGAGACTCATTGGTTTCATGGAAATCTACGAAACAATCTATAGTTTCTAGATCATCAGCTGAAGCTGAGTATAGGGCAATGGCCTTGACAGTTTGTGAAATGACTTGGCTGCTAGCTCTGTTGAAAGATTTAGAAGTTGATCATCCACAACCTGGTATGCTCTTCTATGATAATCAGTCAGCAATACACATTGGTGAGAACCTTGTCTTCCACAAGCGTACAAAACACATAGAAGTAGACTGTCATTTGGTTAGAGACAAGGTGCAAGAGAAGGTGATTCGTTTGTTCTTTACTCCCACACATACACAAGTAGCAGACCTGTTTACCAAAGCATTATGCAGCCAACAACTAAAGTTCTTAATTTCCAAGATGAATGTATTGAACATACATAGTTCTGAGTCTCATCTTGAGGGGGAGTATCAGACAATTAAGAAGAAAGGACCAGAGAATAAGAAGGAAGAAAAGAAGAACTAAACGACACAACACATAAGCTGCAAGTTTATTTATATCAGTAGCTAAACGGCATGTAGTTTTAGATGTTAATTTTATTCAGATTGTGTTACACGTGCTGTAACTAACCTTCACACGTGTTGTAACTAATTTCCTTATGTTTTGGTTACTTTGTTACGCCCTGTTTTGGGGGTTTAGGTTCAGAGGTGTATATAAGCTTAGATTGTGTACAGGTTCATTCAATTTACAACATTAAAAGAAAGTTTCTCATCTTCTCTCCCAAATATCTCTCTCTGTGTTCATAGATCCTTTCTTTTCTTTATCTCTGTTTTGTTACAGTAGAATTTACAGGGCTGAAGAATCCCTGTTTGAAAGCACTCCCATCGGAGATTATGTAGTCAGTCTTTTGTCTTTGATGGATTGAGAAGATATAATGGTGTCTACGGCAACAAAGGACAGACAACAAGTTACTCTTGTTAAGAAGTCCCATAACTTGTTCGAACCTACCTCTACTTGGAGTGAGAATGCAGAACAGGGGTTAGGGAAGCCATGTTTATCTTTTTTTTTAGATGAACTGAAAATTTTATTCTAGCCACCAAAACAAAAGAAAACTAAGCCTTCTTGTCTGGTCAGGGACGCCATGTTTATTTAACAATTTATGGTGGATCTGCAGAGGCGGCGATACGTGTTAGTCAAGGACTAATGGACTATGGCTGAAATTAAGATTTTTTTTTTTTTTTTTTTTCCTTTTTTCCTTTTTCCTTTTTCTAACAACACATGCGGGGATGATTTGAATCTAGTTAAAGTAGCTTTAATTATGGGAACAAAATATTCGGTACCAATTGATATCAGTATACCACCACGTGATATATAAGTACTCGTCTTTGGCCAGAACAGGGGAAGATGAAAAATCTTTTCTGCAACTCTTTTATTAGAAATCCAGATGATGGCATATTGAAGTCAAATTTTGGAGAAAAGATCACTGTTCCATTACTACTTGGTTGATTTTCTGTGATTGGTTGGGAGGGTGGAGAATGGAGATAGTTGTGGAGTGAAGTTGGGGTGGCACGGACCCTTGTTAAGCAATGGAATAGAGTTGTAAGTTCCTTTCCAGATGGGAGCAGTTTTTTTCTTCAATTATGGACATATTTGGCTTTGAGGAGATGAACCCTTGTCTTATCTGTGTTAGAAGCTACTGATGAGCCCAACTTAGAGATCAAGGCTTTATTTAGATCATCAGTTCTTCCGAGGCCAAGACCTACAGTTGATTTAGGTTTATAAAGTGAATGGCTGAAAGCCAAAAAGTAAAAAAAAAAAAAATCACGAAGTAGGCTGTCAATTTTGTGGCAGATGTTCTTTCAAAAGCATTACGAATGTTAATTTGCTTGCTCAAAACTGCCAATTAGAGACATTTAAAAAAACAGAAAAGCGTTCAATCATTCAATAAAATAATGTCTCAATGTTGTACTAGAGAATTGGGTTTTTTTTTTTTTTCTCTTCTTGGGACCATTGGATTTGTTCAACTTGGCAGCTTTGGAAGTCAATTTATCCTAGGCCACGGATTCAACCGGCTCCAATTCAAGAGCGAGCTCAATAGGAACAATGGATTCTCCAATTTGGAAGGCATTTGACATCCCATTTTGAAATTGTGCCTTTTTAAAGTCTAACTTTTTAAACCTCACTTTTTATAGATAAAACTTTTAGGATAGGTTAGGGAAAAAAAAAAAAATTGTAATGTTAATAGCTATTCTTTAAAAAAAAAAAAAAAAAAATCTTTTGATAAGAGATTTTCTTTTGGAATTGTTTTTCTGTAATTTGGTTGTGTTTTCTTTGCATAGAATTTCTATTTTGAATAATAAATGTTCCTTATAAAAAATCTTATAATATCTTTTCTGTAACCTACATAATTGATAATACCCTTTACAATAATCTCTTAAACACCCATTAGCTGTTGCTCCCCATCCCCCAAATTTTTTTTTGTTGGTTGTGAATCTATAGGTTCTCTCTCTCTCTCTCTCTCTCTCTCTCTCTCTCTCTCTCTCTCTCTGTAGTGCTTTCTGCCATATTAGACCCAGAAAGAACACTTCAGCGTTGACTGAGAGTGCAATCCTAACATTGTGATGTTTAAAATAACTCATATTGGAGTATCTCATTTTAAATTCCAACCCATCTAGATTAATATCTCGAAACTTTAGTCTTTTTTTCATTTTTATTTTTATTTTATTTTTCCAAAACAAGTCTACTTTAGTATTTTAAGAACTTGAAAAATAAATTAATTAATTGACAAGGAAAATCCCCAAAAATACAGAAAATCTCAGTCCAAAATTCAACTACAAAATAAACACAAAAATATGTCAGAAACAAAACCTGAAGTGAGATTGGATAACACAAAGAATAGCTTTGAAACCAATTCGAACAGAGAAGCTCGGCTTAGGTAAACATAGGGTGGTCGCAGGATTTTAGAGGGTAGATTGATGGCCAAAATAAAAATAAAAATAAACAAAATTTCATAGCGATGATTCAATTAAAAAAACAAAAAATTGTAAACAGTGTAAAGATCCCAACATAAAGTCATATATATAGAACCAATTATGTCAATTGTCAAGAACACAAGCTAGCTATCAACCTTGAACCATTGTAACAGTAACATCGTTAACAGAAAAATAAATTTCGCCGCGTTGAGATGAATCTGTATCTGAAGCAATTTGCCTTTCAGTAAATGCCGGCTGCTTTGGATGAGGAAGATCAATAATCTCACTTTTAAGCATGGAAATAACAACAAATACATTTGGCCTATCTTTGGCAAATTCTTGCACACATAACAGGCCGACATGTATGCATTTCAACATCTCCATTTCAAAGCATGGTTCATATATCATTGGGTCTATTAAGGCTATAATGTTGTCTGCATTCCACAATTTCCATGCATGGAAACATGAAAAAAGGATTGAAATTCTTAGCATCAATACTGAAAACTATTGGATGTTTTAAAAAATAAGGCAATGAGATAAGGGTGACTTACAAATCCTAAAAGGCTCATGGACTGCTCATCATGATAAAAGCTAGAGTTTCTTCTTCCACTTAGTATCTCTAGTAACAACACCCCAAAGCTGAAAACATCTGATTTTTCCGAAAATCGCCCTTCCATTGCTTATTCAAGAGACCTATAGCCACTAAATTTTTAACAACAAAACACATCAAAATCTTGTCATAAAATATTATTACTAGTATCTAAATGAATTGACCAAAACAAAAGGTACTTACTATGTTCCAACGACCCTATTAGTATTGGCCTGGTCTTCATTATTTTCAAAAATCCTGGCCATTCCAAAATCTGATATTTTTGGATTTAGCTCTTTATCCAACAAGATGTTACTTGCTTTTAGATCTCTATGAATAATCCTTAATCTAGAATCTCTATGAAGGTAAAGTAGACCTCGACCAATTCCTTCAATAATGTTGAAACGTTTTCTCCAATCCAACAATTTTTCCTTGTGAGGATCTAATGAATTTAGACAAAAACATTAAGAAAAACTCACAAAATGTAAGAACATGAAGTTTGAAAATAGAAGTTACAGTGGTGAAGTTATAAGAGAATTGGAAAAGTCTGTTTCAATTGTAGTCTCACAACAGAGAACATTGTTAAAGTGACTCAAAATAGTATAATGGTAATTCCTATGCAGCAAATTATCACCACTCATGGTATAATACACTGACATTTATCTGCAGAAAATTTAACATTATAACGCATTTTGAGATATGCTAAATTACTCCTAGAGAGTATTTAGAACCATTAAAGCAAGCTTTTATGACTAAGTTGATTTTAACACTAAACTAAACAATATAGTCCAAGTGTAAATGACTTAACCAATTTTCAAACAAACTAAACTATACTACACAAAGCATGGTAGTGAGTTAATCCCACATCGAAAAATGAGTATGAGTTAAAAAGGTTTAAAGACTGTGTTGTGTATCCAAGAGTTAGGCCCCTTTGGATATACGTCACTGTCAGTTTCTTTAAGACCTTCTCCCCTCCTCCCGTGTGTGTGTGTTAAAATACTTAGTTGAAAGCTCAAAAATGTGTTGAAAACACAAGAGCTATTTAGATCCCCAAATTAAAGTTATGGCTCGATTGATTTTACACTAACTTAATACTAAGTGCGGAATAGTGTAAAAGCGAGCAGATAAACAAACAAGCTACTCTAATCCATAATCAAAGCAACACAGCAGTAAAATGGAATGTAAAAGAGTAGGGAAGAAAGATGCAAACACAAGATAACACGCTGATGTGTTATCGAAAAGGAAACCAAAGAACTCGTCAAAAAACCTCTCCACTGCCCTCTAAGCGGAAATCGATCTACTAGACAATCAGTTGGGATACATGGGTTAGCAAGAGACCCTCCAAGCCTAATCTACCTAATGTACCTAAGCCCTCCAAGCTCCTACTCCAACAAGGATTCTCGGAACCATGTCTTGTCTAGTTCTCCGGATCCCGCAACAAGTTTCATGTTGCATCTGCCATCCTTGGCTTCTTCCAATGCTTTCCAATAGCACCAAAACTTCACTTGATACTCTGAAAGGGTGTGGTAAGTGTTTAGGCTATCAACCTCTCAATGGTATGGAAATGGAGAGGTAGGAGTTGAGGAAATTCCACAAGCAAACGTGTAGAGGATTGTGGATACAACAATCTCTAACTCTCAAGGTGTTTGGCTAGGGTTTTCTCTCAGAAGCACTGCTTAACATTTGTGGGTAATGTGGGTATATATAGTGTAGGCACAGAAAGTGTGTATCAGAATGGACAGTCTGGCAGAACATAATGTCTTGCGCGTGTCTCGTGGGAAGGCCTTACCCGCGAGATACTCGCGAAACACAACTGTCTCTATCTTGGCCTAACTCTTCGCATTTTAGCATGTGCAAGTCACATGGGTCACTTCACGGGATGCTTAGTCACGAGCTACCCACGAAAACTTTTCAGTCTTCAATTGCTTGAGTCTTCACACTCTCTCTCTATCACACAACTCTTACAATCAAATCCCACGATAAATACAGGGTACAAAAGATTGAATAAAATTACAATCAAATTTGGCACGGAATATAAGCCAACAAAACACATAATTGTAAATAACAACTTTACAATCTTAGTATTCTCAAAAAAAAAAAAAAAAAAAAAAAAAAAGTATGGCAGTATAGTAAAACAAAGGAAATAAAGAGGAAAGCAATCAAACCACATTTGCTTAGAAAGAGGAAAACCCAAGCCTTGAGGGTAAAAACCTCTCCCCCGACCACCCATTGGAAATCTCTACTGGGCAAGATAGTTGCAGTACATTAGGACACTATGAACCCTCCAAGCCCAAAATCTTACATCTACTTGAGCCATCTAAACTCCAGCTAGCAGCCACCACTCCAAATCCCTTCTCTTCCTAGCTTTTCGGAGACCCTCCATTAAAGCACCAATGGAAACACCACCAATGAAGATTGGATTTGAATGTGGCTTCTCAAGTTTCCATAGCCATTTCTCTCACTCACAAGGTCTATGTTAATGGGTGAGGAAGGTGATTACAATATCTCAATCAATACAATGAAGGAGATGGAAAAGAGAGGTTGGATTGGTTTTCTCAAAGAAGAAAAGCTCTCCTTTTTCATACACTTGACAGGCTTCTCCTGGATATCTCTCTTATGATATCTCTCTTGTGTGTGTGTGTGTGTGTGTGTGTGTGTGTGTGTTGGCAAATATGTGTGGGACAGGTGTTGTCCAGAATGCAGAATACAGAGATCGTGTAACTCGTAACCTAGTCGCACCCTAAGGTCGCGAGGTACACAACTGCACTCTAATCCAAACCACTTCCGCATGGACTTCACAGCGAGCTAGGTCGCCTCCTGGTCACATCTAGCCCCGAGATTCCTGGTTGATGCAACTTCCAAACTTGAAGGACAGGCTCAATTACTCTACCCCAAATAACATTAAAACACAGGAAAATTACATCAAACATAAAATGCTTTTTGTCAATGAATAAAGCCATTAATAAAATGATTTCTCACATGTGTATTATAAGAAAGGGCATTAAAATTAACTAACCAAAGAGGAATGCATCCAAACTTTTGTTTGGCATGTATTCATATATCAGCATTTTTTCTTCTCCTTCTACACAGCAACCACAGATCCTAACAAGATTCTGATGTTGAAGTTTAGAAATTACCACCACCTTATTCATAAATTCTTGAAACCCTTGTCTAGAGGCTTTAGAAAGTCTTTTTACTACAATCTCTTGCCCATCTAACATTTTTCCCTATAAACGAACATCAAATAGTTAACAAGTCATTCAAATTATTATTAGACAAGAAACCTCTAGTACAGCAATCATTACCCAGTATACAGAACCAAATCCACCCTGCCCAAGCTTGTTAGATAGATGGAAGTTGCCTGTTACACTTGCCAGCTTCTCAAAATTGAATAGCGGTAGCTCCTGGACTTTGACTTGGTCCTGGTTGTCACTATGATGTGATTGTGCTTCTTCTCTGTTGAACAATAAGATCTCGGTCGCTTTCTTTTTTCTTGCTAATGTCCACTATACATGTGAGTAATGTAATATATAGCAAGATTTACTAGTCCACTGGCCTAATTTAAGTAGGAATATTACCTTTTTGTTTTGCCATCCACCTCCACAATAAATAAGTGCAGAAGAAAATGAAAATTGTTCCTATGACCACTGTGATTGTGACAATTTTTTTCACATCTACCACTTTATCTGTAAATCAGGGGAAAAAGGTATAATACTTGTTCGAACAAAATAGACTGCAAAACGGTGTTAAATAAAGAGTCTTTTTACACTGATTTAGTTGGTCGAAGTAAAAAGACTAAGTTACCTAGCAACTGGAACATTTGTGGATAATTTGATGCCTAACTTTCACATAAAAGTATAAAACAAAAACAACTTACCAAATTCTGAGTAGGCCACACGATTGTAAAGATCAACTCCAAAACTGGAGAATTGCTGTGTATCAATTAGTTTATTTGTCCAAGACATACAGCCAATGCCAGTTTCATATGCATATGCTATACAAGAACAATTCTCCAAGCACTGCTCTCTGCATTTGTCTTGATCTCGAGGACTTGACCAATCTGCATTGTCTGGCACTTTCATCATGCTCAGCGTCAAAAACCCATCTTTTTTTCCTTCTTCACCACTAGTGTTCACCCTCTCACACAGCAAGGATGTCCTCCTAACACATCCACTAGTCCAATTTCCTTTATTCCATTCTTCTGTATTCTTTGGTTCAAACCCCTGGATGCAACTGCAAATTGGTGAATTCTTTGGATCACAGCTTCCAAATGCCCCACACTTGCCATAAACATCACATTCAGTCTTCAAAGCGGACCACTCGAACACCCAATCCTCCTCATAATACCTATATTTTTCTTCTAGATTTCCTTGTGAATTCAAGGCATAAAATAACAAGAAAGGCTTGCCTGCAAAATTAAAAGTTAGATGAAAGTTTCCTTCTTGATCATCTACAAAACTGAATCCCTCAAGAAATACAGAATACATATTCGGTATTCCAATGAAGATCCAACCATTCCATGGACCACTGCGCCAATATGGGCTATTGTCTTTCCAAATGAATACTTGACAAAGACTAAGAGGTTGAATACCAAAAGAGAATATTCCAATGGATGGATCAGAAGGGCTTTTCCAAGATGTAATCTGCACTTTCTTACCTGTTCTTACATTAGCACTAAGCTTCATCTTTGGCAAGAATGTATTAGAAGGAAATTGGAAACTCTCCCTGTAGTGTTTTCTTTCAAGACAAGGTTTCCTGAATCTAAAAGCTGGGCACTTGAATTGGGAACAGAGTTTGTAACATTCGATGACCAAATTACCTCCTTTTGTCCATTTAGTACCACAAGAACTCCATCCTCAGATATAGTAAGAACTCCAGAAGAATCCATGAGGGGTTTCTGCTAGTTAGCTACCCATACGACTGTGAATACAAAAATGTTATTATACCAATACAGAAATGTTATTATACCATACTCCAAGGTAGCGATTGGTGGTATTTACTGGGCTAAAGAATCCTAGCTTGAAAGCACTCCTATTGGAGATTATATAGTCAGGGTCTTTGATGGGTTGAGAAGATGTGATGATGTCTGTGGCCGAGCCAGAATCTAAACAAAAGCAACATAGCCAGAGTAGAATAACTTCTTTTTTTTTTTTTTTTTGAGAAGGAAGAGTAGAATAACTGACATGCTTGTATTTGAAACAGGACCCATAACTTGTTTAATGCTTCTGATTTGTGAGAATGAAGATTTTAGAAGCAAGGAACATCAGTAGTAACTGCATCTTTTCCTCATACTTTTCTTCCAATGAAATTTCTTTTTTAAGAGATACATACTTGGACTTTCTATTATTCAATGCAGTCGATATTGACTAAAATGCTAAACATTTTAAATTAGATACCCAAGGATTGCATTCACACACAAGAACACTTTTATGTCTATTATGGAATTGAACTATTTTCTTGTCATTCTTACATTATTTTTATTATTAGATTTTCTGTAATACGTATTATTTAACTGAAATGACAATTTAAATCTTAAAAGCTATGAATCATTAAATGGACAGAATTTGATGTCATGATAGATTAGGTTTCTGTCAATTATTTCAGAGAATTTCATGGGTAAATAATGTGCATTTCATAGAAAATTTCAGAAACTTTCACGTTGAACTGTGTTTTTCAAGCCTACCGTTTAAAATTCTAGCATGCAGTCATTTAACTTGCACCACATACTCAAAATAAAATCTTTTTTTATTCTTAGATATCATACTTGTCATATATGTTAAGTCCTCATTGTGCTGGCTTATTTCATGCTAATTTTCTTGTAATTCTTTTATCTATTGTTATTTTGGGGGATTAGTTGTAATGGGTAGATGTAGTTGAGCCTTGGTCACTGTTGCTGTGAAGAGCATTTCACAGGAGCTTGTTCCCACGAATGACACATGTAGAAAATGAAGAAGCCTTTGTAATGAGCAATTCAGGAGCAACTCGCAAAAAGTTCATTCCCATGAGATGCTTACGGACCAAAATAGCAATCAGGACTATAAATGAACCAAGTCATTTATGAACAACTCAAGCTCAAGTAGGGAAAAAACTTGTTTATAGTCTTTTGTTTAGAAAACAGGCCAAGTTAAAGTCCTTTGTTTAAGCTCGGTTATTAGACGAGTCAAGCTCAAACAAAATAAATTATTTGTAAACTAACTTGTGAACACGATGTCTCAATTTAACTATATATAATATTACATTTTTATATGTATACTTGTCTAAAAATATATTTATTTAAATTTGAAATCGGATTGTATAAGTTTGATGATATTAAATTGTTAATTATAACTTATTGACAAAAAAAAAATATATATATATATATATATATATATAAACAATCTATTTGTAATAAAAATTCAAGGAATTGTGAAGAGGTAAAATATTTTAGTCACGGTTTCATAATATATAGGAAAAGAATAACTTAATCAAGTAGCTCGTGAATAAGCTCGAGCTTGCTCAACAAGAAAATATGCCAAACTTGAACATAAATCTTATTTGATGATGAACTTGAGCTTGGCTCGCGCTTGAAAAAAATAATTAAATGAACAAGTTTGAACTTTTAATACTCTGCTCGGTTCTGGTTGTTTACAACTCTAACAACAATGCATTTTATCCACTTGTCTAGCTCAATTCCAATCAATATCTCTTGTTCCCATTACACAAAAAACCTTTGAGAGATAGCTAGAGCAATTTTCAAATTGCTTCTTTGAGAGAGAGAGAGAGAGAGGACCTTCTTCTATAATATATTTTATTATTTATTAGAGGGGACCTTCTTCTATTTTGGGGCCTTAGGTAGTGACCCTAACCATTATATATATATATATATATATAAGGAGAGATCTTATGTGGGAGAACATAAGGTTCTGCCATGTGGCGCATTCTTTGCAAAAAAAATTAAAATAATCTCAAGTGTCACATCAAAGATAAAAACAAATTAAATATAACTTTTTATTTCATTTGGTTCAATATTTCAAGACTTTTCTAATTAAAAATAAAGATTCTTTGTTTCCTTCGAATCAATGTTTCAAGACTTTTCCTCCCTCACACATACACACAAAACTCTTCGCATTTTAATTCATTATTTTCACCTCTTGCACTTCTATTATTTTATATACATCTACCGAAAGTCCTCATGCCATCCCATATCAAATACACAAAGACCAAAACAATGTCATTTACCTTCAATCTTTTGACGGCACCTACCTAACTCCAACATTGTTATCACATCTAATACTAACATGTATGAGTTGGCTACAATCAAAGAAGTGAGCTTTCATTTTATATTGAGTGACAATGGCACTTACAATTTTGATGTTGAAAAGTCGAACATTGTGGACTTGTGGATTTTTTTAAAGGTTGTGATTGACTATGGGTGTTTGGGATGTTGATATGGGAAAGTCATAAGTGTATTTTGTTTTAGAATTATGGAAAAAGAGAAAGGTACATTCTATATAAAATTTTATTCTACAAAATTGTTCCAAAGTTGGTTTTTTATTGCTCATTACTTGAACTAAATTATTATAATGGATATGTATATGCAATTTATAATTGTTGGTTCTTATGATGAAATCATTGCTAACAAAATTATATAACAATTATACTATAATATATGTAAAACATTCTTCAAAATTATTTTACATAAAACATATATAACATTATCCATGCATCACATGGGTAAGTTACTAGTTAGCTTAATGGTAGACCTGACATTCCAAATTACTTTTTAAAACTTAGGGTTTTTTGGTATGTTTTATTTAAAACTTAAATTTTCAAAATTTTTCATTTAAACCTCAAAGTTTTTAAAATGTTTCTCAAAGTTTCTATCACATTTATTCAGTTAACACTAATAAACATTTCGTTTTTTTTTTTTTTTTTTTTGGGTAAACCATGCTTTAACATTACGTTACTAATTGTATTCAATGACTTTGAGTTTTAAATGAAATTTACCTAGTAATTCTAAGGTTTAAATAAAAGTATATGAAACTATACGGTTAAAATGAGATGTTTTGAGAAATTTTGAGGTTTGAATGAAACAATTATGAAAGTTTAAGGTTTAAATGAAACATTTCCAAATTTCTAAGGTTTAAAAAGAAATTTACTCAATCTTATTTTTCAAATGAATAAAATTAAAATACCCACATGCCCATCAATCAATTTGCTAACTCAAAACGGCCAAATAGAGACATTTAAAAAATAAATAAATAAACAAAGAAGCGTTCAATCATTCAACAAAATAATATCTCATTGTCGTTCTAGAGCATTGGGTGTTTTTTTTTTTCTTGAGACCATTAGATTTGTTCAACTTGGCAGCTTTGGAAGTCAATTTATCCTAGGCCATGGATTCAACCAGTTCCAAATCAAGAGCGAGTTTCATCAATACTATTGAGCTCGGTCTTGAATTTTTTTTTTTTTTTTTTCATTTTTTTATGAAACTTGCTCTTGAATTGGAACCAGTTGAATCCGTGGCCTAGGATAAATTAGACATGGCAAAACGGGTCAGACCCGTTTGACCCGACCCGTTTGACCCGTAACCCGTTTGACCCGTTTAAAAATGACCCGTTTTGACCCGTGACCCGTTTAAAAATGACCGTTTTGACCCGTGACCCGTTTTGACCCGTGACCCGATTGACCCGACCCGAACCCGACCCGACCCACCCGTTTTGCCACGTCTACCAACGTTGAGTAAATTGAAATTGAGGTGTAATTCTTATAAGATATTTACTTATTCTTTTTTACTTAATATGTTATGTACTCCATTATAGTTTGTCATTCTTTACTTGCCACCTTCATTTTCTCTTCCTACTTTATACAGATCAAAAATTATACCAAGATTAGCTTCTAGAAAGCTGGAACAAGAGTTGCACCAAATTTAGGTATCAAGTGTTTAGTGGTAATTGGTAAGTAATAACAGTATCACCAATGAGAATCTAATCACAGTTAAGGAACTCAAAAACAATTGACAAATTGCATCTATTTCCAAAAAAAAAAAAAAAAACTTGTTTGAAAAATACGGGTCAACTCGACCCGTCCCGCGACCCGACTTGACCCGCGACCCGTTTGACCCGCAACCCGTTTGACCCGCGACCCATTTGACCCGCAACCCATTTGACCCGTTTAAAAATGACCCGTTTTGACCCGTGACCCGATTGACCCGACCCGAACCCGACCCAACCCGCCCGTTTTGCCATGTCTAGGATAAATTGACTTCCAAAGCTGCCAAGTTGAACAAATCCAATGGTCTCAAAAAAAAAAAAAAAAAAAAAAAAAACAATGCTCTAGAATGACAATGAGACATTATCTCTCTCTATATATACATACTATAAAATCGAAGTCTCTGACTTTTGGTTGACTTCTCCATATTCTGCCACATTAGATTTGCTAGCTCCAAAAGTTTCCACGTCAACATTTTTTATTTATATTTTTTTAAACTAATTTATTTCTTTCGAATACCAATTGCAAGACTCCTTTTATGTGACTCCTTTCTTTTCTCGCTTGCTCCAGCACCTTGCCCATTAAGACTTCGGAGTCTTCTATTCTAGATCTCCTTCTCAAGCTCACTCAGCATTCAAATACAAAGAATCTGCAACTGAAGCCAGGCTTCTCTGATGAGCAAAATCCAAACCCGAGGTAAAAATTCTAATTCGCTTTCAGTAGGAACAATTGGTTCTCCAATTTGGAAGGCATTTGACAATTGACTTCCCATTTTGAAATTGTGCCTTTTCAAAGTCTAACTTTTTAAACCTCACTTTTTATAGATAAAACTTTTTTTTAAATATACCATTTACAAAACGGTTTAGGATAGGTTTGGGGGGTAAAAAAAAAAAATTGTAATGTAGTAGCTATACTTTAAGATTTTTTTTTTGTTGATAATATATTTTCTTTAGGAATAGTTGTTCTGTCATTTGGTTGTGTTTTCTTTACATAGAATTGCTATTTTGAATAATAGGTATTCCTTATCAAAAATCTTATAATATCTATTATGTAACCTACAATGAGTTTACATTCGGTCCGGTATTGGCATAAAGCCAAGAGTTTACGCCTCCAATAAGATAGTGACACGTTAGCATTTTAAAAGATGAATATAAACATTCACAAACAATACCAGCACACAATATCAGATCTAAAATAAAATAAACAAAAACAAAATCCAGTCCTCCTCTCCCATTCAAACCAAATCTCCACTCCACTCTACCTCGCAAACCATTGGAATCACCATGGATTGAAATTTGTGGTGGAGCTTTATTACTACGCCATCGCTTGAGCCACAAACAATGACTCTCAAACCCAAAATCATATCATCTCTTTCTTTGAAATCATTCAAAATGATCAAACCCATAACCTGAAACTCTCACTCATCAAAGGCCTAGTGAGAGTCTATAAGGTGGCCTGAAAAAAACGCTGCATCCATCGGATCTCAAACAAAGGACCCAACACCATGGTCATCTTCCCCATCATTTTTGTTAATTTATATATTTTGTCATTTGGGTTGAAACAAGCTGATGGGTTTTTGTTTTGTTATTAATATTGGTGTTTATAAATTTTTGGGTTTGGTTACTTCTTTGAGATGAGCACTAGAAATGAGATGGGTCTTATGACTTTTCTTATTTTTGTTTGTAAATTACACTCAGTGGAGTGGCGGCTCCGGTGTTTTTCTTTACTCCAGATGTGACTCTGTCGGCTTTTGTGGTAGCATGTGTGGTGGAGCTATGGAGGTTTGGTTTGAACGTGAGGAGGAAGGTTGAGTTTTGATTTTGTTTTGAAAATGATATTATAAGTTGTTATTGTGCGTGAGTTGTATTCATATTTTAGTAAAATAATGATGTGGCACTAGCTCATTGGAGGGCGTAAACACTTGGGTTTACGCCAAATCCTAACTGAATTAAAGCTCATTGATAATACCCCTTACAATAAACTCTTAAAACACCCATTAGTTGTTGCTCCCCATCCCCAAATTTTTTGGTTGTGAATCTATAGGCTCTCTCTCTCTCTCTCACATTTGTTTTTGTAGTTGCTTTCTGCCATATTAGACCCAGAAGAACACTCTAGTGTTAATTGTCGTTCCTATTTTTGCCACTGATTTCTACCATATTAGACCTACGAACAAAGTCCATGGGATATTAAGAGTGCAATCCTTACATTGTGATGTTCAAAATAACTCATATTGGAGTTCAAGATAGGCATTTGGGGCTGGGATCAATGTTATCAATTCCATTATGTTCTGCCTGAAACAGTCAAAAAATTCCATTTCCGTTAGTTAACTGGTACAAATAACCCCTCTATTTTATCTTATTTTAAATTCCAATCCATCTCAATCAATATCTCTAAACTTTAGTCTTTTTTTCTTTTCGTTTTTTTTTTTTTTTAAAATTCAAAACAAGTCTACTTTAGTATTTTAAGAACTTGAAAAATTAATTAATTAATTAACAAGGAAAATCGCCAAAAATACAGAGAATCTTAGTCCAAAATTCAACTAAAAAATAAACACAAAAAATTGTAGAGAAGGGGAACAGAACCTGAGGTGAGATTGGATAACACAGAGAATAGCCTTTGAAACCAATTCGAACAGAGAAGCTTGACTTAGGTAAACATAGGGTGGTAGCAGGATTTAAGAGGGTAGATTGATGGCCAAAATAAAAAATAAATAATATTAATAAATAAAATTTCTTGGCGATGATTCAATTAAAAAAACAAAAAATTGTAAACAGTGTAAAGATCCCAACATAAAGTCAGAAATATATAACCAATTATCTCAATTGTCAAGAACACACGCTAGCTATCGACCTTGAAGCATTGTAACAGTAACATCATTAACAGAAAATTTTTTTTGGCCGCTTTGAGATGAATCTGTATCTAAGGCAATCTGCCTTTCAATAAATGCCGGCTGCTTTGGACGAGGAAGATCAACAATCTCACTTTTAAGCATGGAAATAACAACAGATATAATAGGTCTATCTTTGGCAAATTCTTGCACACATAACAGGCCGACATGTATGCATCTCAACATCTCCATTTCAAAGCATGGTTCATATATCATTGGGTCTATTAAGGCTATAATGTTGTCTGCATTCCACAATTTCCATGCCTGGAAACATAAAAACAAGATTGAAATTCTTAGCATCAGTACTGAAAATTATTGGAGGTTTAAGAAAATATGGCAATGAGATAAGGACGACTTACAAATCCTAAAAGGCTCATGGATTGCTCATCATGATAAAAGCTGGAGTTTCTTCTTCCACTTAGTATCTCTAGTAACAACACCCCAAAGCTAAAAACATCCGATTTTTCTGAAAATCTTCCTTCCATTGCGTATTCAGGAGACATATAGCCACTAAATTTTTAACAACACATCAAAATCTTGTCATCATATATTATTACTATTATCTAAATGAACTAACCAAAACGAAAGGTACTTACTATGTTCCGACGACCCTATTAGTATTGGCCTGGTCTTCATTATTTCCAAAAATCCTGGCCATTCCAAAATCTGATATTTTTGGATTTAGCTCTTTATCCAACAAGATGTTACTTGCCTTTAGATCTCTGTGAATAATCCTTAATCTAGAATCTCTATGAAGGTAAAGTAGACCTCGACCAATTCCTTCGATAATGTTGAAACGTTTTCTCCAATCCAACAATTTTTCCTTGCGAGGATCTAATGAATTTAAACAAAAGCATTAAGAAAAACTCACAAGATGAAAGGACATGAAATATGAACATAGAAGTTCTAGTGGTGAAGTTATAACTTATAAGAGAATTGGAAAAGTCTGTTTAATTGAAGTATCACAACAGAGAACATTGTTCAAATGTTTCAAAATAGTATAATGGTAATTCCTATGCAGAAAACTATTATTACTCATAGTATAATACACTGACATTTATATGCTGAAAATTTAACATTGTAATGCATTTGTATTATACAGAAGGGCATCAAAATTAACTAACCAAAGAGGAATGCATCCAAACTTTTGTTTGGCATGTATTCATAGATCAACATCTTTTCTTCTCGTTCAACACAGCAACCAAGGAGCTTAACAAGATTCCGATGTTGAAGTTTCGAAATTACCACCACCTCATTCATAAATTCTTGTGACCCTTGTCCAGAGGCTTTAGAAAGTCTTTTTACTGCAATCTCTTGTCCATCTGACAATTTCCCCTATAAACAAACATCAAATGGTTAACAAGACATTCAAATTATTAGACAAGAAACCTCTAGTAGAGTTACCACTACCCTGTATACGGGTCCAAATCCACCCTCCCCAAGCTTGTTAGATAGATGGAAGTTGTTTGTTGCACTAGCAAGCTCCTCAAAATTGAATAGCGGTAGCTCCTGGACTTTAACTTGTTCCAGGTTGTCAGTATGAAATTTTGGTTGTGCTTCTCTGTTGAACAATAAGATCTCCATCGCTTTCTTTTTTCTTGCTAATGTCCACTATAGTAGTTAGTAATGAAATATATAGCAACATTTACAAGTCCACAGAGCAAATTTAATTAGGGATATTACATTTTTGTTTTGCCATCCACATCCACAATAAATAAGAGCAGATGGAAAGGAAAATTGTTCCTGTGATCACTGTGATTGTGACAATTTTTTTCACATCTCCCGCTTTACCTATAAATCAGGGGGGGGGAAAGTTTAATACTTGTTCAAAAAAAATAGACTGCAAATAAAGAATCTTTTTACACTGATTTACTTGGTTGAAGTTAAAAGACAAAGTAACCTAGCAACTGGAACATTTGTGGATAATTTGAAGCCTAATTTTCACATAAAAGTATAAAACAAAAACAACTTACCAAGTTCTGAGTAGGCCAGACGAATGTAAAGATCAACTCCAGAACTGGAGAATTGCTGTGTATCAATTAGTTTATTTGTCCAAGACATACAGCCAATACCAGTGTCATATGCATATGCTATACAAGAACAATTCTCCAAGCATTGCTCCCTGCATTTGTTTTCAAAAGCACCTGACCAAACTGCAATGTCTGGCACTTTCATCATCTTCAAATTCAAAAAACCATCTTTTTTGCCTTCACCACCAGTGTTCACCCTCTCACACTGCAACGGTGTCCTCCTAACACATCCACTAGTCCAATTTCCTTGATTCCATTCTTCGGTATTATTTGGCTCAAACCCCTGGAAGCAGCTGCAAATTGGTGAATTCTTTGGATTACAGGTTCCGAATGCCCCACAATTGCCATAAACATCACACTCAGTCTTCATAGCTGACCACCCAGTATCCTCTCTCCCATTATTCAAATCTTTTTGCACTAGATTCCCTTGTGAATTCAAGGCATAATATGACGATACAGCCTTGTCTGCAAAATCAAAAGTTAGATAAAAATTTCCATCTTGATCATCTACAAAACTGAATCCGTCAAGATATACAGAATTCATATCCGGTATTCCAATGAAGATCCGACTGTTCCATGGACCACTGCACCAATATGGGCTACCATCTTTCCAAATGAATACTTGGGGAAGACCAAGAGGTTGAATACCGACAGAGAAGATTCCAATGGATGGATCAGAAGGGCTTTTCCAAGATGTAATCTGCATTTTCTTGCCTGTTCTTACATTAGCACTAAGCTTCATCTTTGGCAAGAATGTATCAGAAGGATATTGGAAACTCTCCCATAATGTCCCTGTAGTGATTTCTTGCAAGACAAGGTTCCCTGAATCCAAAAGCTGGGCACTTGAATTGGGAGCAGAGTTTGTAACATTCGCCAACCAAATTACCTCCTTTTGTCCATTTAGTACCACAAGAACTCCATCCTCAGATATAGTAAGAACCCCATTAGAATCCCTGAGAGGTCTCTGTCTGTTAGCTACCCATACAACTGTGAATACAGAAATGTTATTATACCATATTCCAACATATCGATTGGTAGAATTTTCTGGGCTGAAGAATCCCAGGTTGAAAGAACTCCCATTGGAGGTTATATAGTCAGGATCTTTGATGGGTTGAGAAGCTGTGATGGTGTCTGTGGCAGAACCAAATTCTAAACAAACGCAACATAGCAAGACTATAAAAACGGACATACTTGTATTTCGAACACGTCCCATAACTTGTTCAATGCTGAGAATGAAGATTTAGATGCCAGGAGCATCATTCAGTCATTGCTTCTTTTCATTCTTTTATTAAATAGCTGTATAGTTGAACTTTCTATTACTCAAAGTCAAAGCAGCCCATATTGACTCAAATGTCAAACAATATTCATTTGTCAACTTGCTCGTCTTTGTAGCAAAATATTTTGAAATTAGATACCCAATGGATTGCATTCACACACAAGATCACTATAAAGGCTAGTGAAAAAACTCACTAACTTTCTTCGCAACAATCATCTTAGCATTAAACCACACAATGGCTCCATGGAAGCTTCCATGATCCATCTCTAGGAAGGTAGTTGAATTATTTTCTTGTTATTTTGACATTATTTTTGTTATTAGATTTTCCATAATAAGTATCATTTATATCCACCATTTCATAAAAGTGAGACTAAATATTTTTTCACACTCCTTTATATCCGCCATTTCATACACATTTCCACAATTAATGCTAAAATTAATATACCGATTTTAAAAAGCAGAAAAAAAAATGTTCATACTTAAAATATAAAAGTGGATGTGCGAAATAAATATAAAAAAGCGAATTAAAAAAAAAAATAAAAGCCGTAAAAGTCATGAACCATTAAATGGACAGAATTTGATGTTGTTGGGTGCACTGTGCACATTGCACTGGCACCATTGGTCCAGCCCACATCGTAAAGGCCCAATTGTTTGGGCGTGTCATTGTTAGCGTAGTTTTGGTCTCTTGTTTCAAATAGATTTAGGAGAAGGCAATGATAGTACATGCCCACAACAGGAAGGATAAATTTTAAGTTTTAATTTTTTTTTTTTTTTAAATAAATAGTGCAGTGTCTATACGAGGGCAAAGAAAAGAAGAGCTTTTCTTTAATCGTGAAACATGTACAAATTGATTAAAACTGTTAATTTTTTTTTTTTTTAATTCACATAAGACTAGATTGAGACCCAACAGATGTCAAGATAGATTAGTTTTCTATCTCAATTTATTTGAGAATTTTTCTTAGGTATTTGTTCAAAATGTGAATAAAGTGCATTTTAATGAAATTTTTTGAAAAATTCATGTTGAATCTTGTTATTCATGCATTCCGTTTAAGATTCTAGTATGTAGTCATTTAACTTGCATCACATACCCGAAATAAAATATAGTTTCATTCTTAGATATCATCCACATGTCATAGAATGGGTCCTTTCACTATTTTTTTTCATATAAAATAATAAATTTTTAATTAAAATTTCAAAAAGCCTGCTTGCGAAGAAATTGGCTAATGCGACGTAAAAGTTTTTTTTTTTTTTTTTTAATTTCTTAAGAAATTACACATGAGAAATTGTTGCATTTAACATTCCCATGCAACATGTAGATGGAACATATCTATTAGGAACGTACCAAAAAAAAAAAAAAAAAAAAAAAAGAAACAAGAAAAACAATCAAGCTAGAGCTCATATGGACGTGATTACAAGAGTTACGTGTTTAGGATAGTTACTATGTAAATCTTTATGAGCACATATATATAGAATTAGTAAGCCAATAATGAGTAACTGATTCTAAGAGTGTTGTTTCAAATCTTTGCATTATTATTAGTGGTATGCTTTCTTGTGATAATAAAAGTAGTCTACATTTTTCTTAGCACATGATCTTGATTGATATCCTTTTTTTCTTTTTCATTTTTTAAGTTCCTTCATCTTTTGCCTTAGTTGTTAGACTCTAATTTTACAAGTTCATCAGCTTAAGAATTATCACCATTCTTCTTCATATTTACATGCGACAATGAGAGCACTTGCAATACTCCCTAAACCTATGTGTTTATTCATAATTTTAATTAATTTCAACATTAAGTGTGCATTTAAATATCGCTTATTTTACTGAAAACTGAAAAATGAAAACAATAAAAAATATATATATTTTAGTTACTCTTCATTAATGAATTTACTATTCATTGGCCTGATTGCACTGTTCATGTCCCATGAACAGTGCACCAGGCGCTAGTATAAAATAAAAAATAAAAAAAAATAAAAAAAAAAAAAAAACTGAAAACCAATAAACGCAAACGTGGGAAGCGCGTTTTGCGCTTCCCAAACGCACCCTAAGGTTGTGTTTGCCATTGGCTGGAAAATGTAGTTTTTTTACTATTTAACTTTTTTTTTCTACTATTCATAGGTCTCATTGCACTTTTTGATATTATTCATAAGTCTCATTATACTATTTCAGTTAGCTTTTAACTTTATCTACAATACTTTCAGCAAAAAGTTTTCAATTTCAACTATATAAGTTATTCCCAAACGGACTCTAAAATTATATTTTAATCCAATTCTATTTTTAATTAGGGTTGTTAACTATTTTATGAAAATTATTTTCAACATTTCAAGCACATGATAACATTGAGGTAATTTTGAGGTGAGCCAAGTGAAATACGGAAGAAAGTGATATTAGGGTCATGGATTGAGACATTATTTTACCACATTTAATTAGAGAGAAAGAAGAAAAATAAAAAGGAATAGAAACAAGCACAAACAACACTAAATTGTGTTTGGTTTGGCCTTTGTTTATATAGTGAATTTATTTATACACAATTTTTCAAATTTTCATTTTCTATAGATACAATAATAAGCAAGCCCAATCAGCACACCACTAAAAAAAAAATGTGTACTTATTATCATTGTTATCTAGAATGAGAAAGTCTACAAACACAAAAAAAAGTTCAAACCCAATTGATATGGCAAATTGTTTAGTAATAGGTAAAAAAAATGTTGTCAATGATAAATCCAAATAAGAACCAATAAAAGCTTGTTAACTCAATTGTTACGATAGATGTGAAATTTTGTATGTTTGTGGCATTCCTTGCCTAGACTCTCAAACACCTAGTTATTTCTTGAGTAAACTTAAATCAGGCTTCAAGATCCAAGTTCTGTATAACAATCATGATATCTTCCATCTCGGGTTTACATTTTTTTCTTACATTTATTAGCTTACATACATGCTACAGCATAAGGTGGGGCATGCTCAATGCATCCCACACGAGGAATACTAGAAGTCCTCTGTGCAGTACAAACAAACTAGGGAAAACAAAATGCAAGCACTCGGATTTCATCTTGTTCCGGTGTTCCCCACTCTTCATAGCCAAAAAAATCTGTGCAACCATTGGCTTACTAGTAGATATCATATGAGATTGGTCAACCCTCTAGTCCAGGCACAAAATCTTCCTAGAATGAGACACTTACACAGAAAACCATGGAGAAAAAACCAAAACTGAATTTGTTTCAAACAAAATATATATGTCTAAATGCACCTGCCAAGCCAGTTATAGTGTTATACTCCTTTCCTTGAAGCACAAAACTCTGCTCTAACACTTTGTAAGTATTGCCCAATTTTAAGGAAAAACCTGTCAACCAGTTTCCATTGTGGTCCTAAAGGCCCTGACTGGGTTTCCCTTGCAGGTGCCATGTTAAGCTTCGCTAGATGACCGGAAGAGGGGACCAGGCGATCAACTGATATTTTTGGAGCAAGAACAGTATGGATATCTAAGTGGAAAAATTCTCTTGCATGTTTTGTTATCCAAGAAAATATAAGTCGTGATGAGCAAAAAGAGTGCATGTTTTGTGAACCAAATATTCCTAGTCAAGAGAAAAGGAAACAAATCCAATTAAGGAAGGTGAATGAAAGAAAGAAATCAGTTCAAAGAAGCAAAATGTAATACTAGATTCGATGCAATCTCATTGTAGGTCAATGCAAAATTCCACTGACAATATGTTTGGAAGTTTGGAAGGAGAGAAGAGTAGAGAAGTTTGGAAGTTTGGAAAGAGAGAAGAGTAGAGATTATCAAATGAAAAGAGAGGAAAGCGGAGGAAAATATTTATCCCCCTTTCCCTTGTTTTGACCTCCTTAAAAATAAATAAATTGGAGAATATCCCTCCCTTTTTGGATGTCATAAAAATTAAAATGGGAAGAGAGGAAATGATAAAATATCATACAAAATGACAATTATACTTGAATAAAATTGAAAGGCTCATGAGATAAGGATGACTTACTATAAAGTTATGATTTCCAACTATACTGTGTTGGCTTTAATTCCATACCAAATTTGATTGTAATTTCTTCAATCATTTCCCCGGTATGTATGTGGATTTATTTGTAAGGGATGAGTGTGAGAGATCAGTGAAAAAAAAAGCTTCAAAAGTTGAATCAGTGGATTTCACGACTAGCTCGTGAGTAGCTCGCGAGAAGCAACCCGCGAAAAAGACACGTGTGGAGCACATGACTGAACGATGAAGAGTCGTGCCAGGCTGTCAATTTTGCCACTGTCTCGCGAGAAGGGCCAACTCTCAAAAGACCTGCGAAAGTTTCTATTTGGCAAAAAGTTGTGTTTGCTTTACCAAGTCTTTACCCACACTATATATATCATCATTACCCACGAATTGTAAAGAGTGCTTTTCAGAGAGAAAACCCTAGCAAATACACTTGAGAGTTGGAGATTGTTATACCTACAATCATCTACACATTTCCTTGTGGTTTTCCTCAAACTCCTACCTCTCCATCTCTAGATCCTTGAAAGGTTGTTAGCCCAAACACTTACCACACCCATTCTGAGTGTTAAGTGAGATTTTGGTGTTGTTGAGAAGCATTGGAATGAGCTATTCATTGGCGGATGCAATCGGGTTGAATTGCGGGATCCGGAAAACTAGAGAAGATAAGACTCCAAGAAGTCCGTTGGTAGCAGGAGCTTGGAGGGCTCAAGCACATGGGGTAGACTAGGCTTGGAGGGTATTTTGTTATTCGTGTATTCCAACTTTATTCTCTAGTGGATCGATTTCAACTTAAAGGGTTGCGAAGAGGTTTTCGCCGAATTCTTCGGTTTCCTCTTCGATAACATGTCTCGGTGTTATCTTATGTTTGCATCTCTCTTCACTACTTTTTAAGTTTTCATTTTATTGTTGATGATGGATGAATATGGCTTAGGGTAATACTATCGGTTCATTGCGTTTATTTACTCTTATTCCGCACTTAGTTTAAGTTAAAGTAAAAGCAATCTAACCATAATTTTTAATTGGGGATCTAAACAAGCTCTTGTATTTTAGCACAAATCTGAGCTTTCACTTACAAATCCTAAAAGGCTCATAGACGGACTGCTTGTCACAATAAAAGCCAGAGTTTCTTCTTCCACTTATTAGTACTAGTTTAAATTGAAATGACCAAAACAAAAGATACTTACTACGTTCCAATAACCCTATTAGTATTGGACTGGTCTTCATTATTTCCGAAAATTCTGGCCATTCCAAAATCTGATATTTTTGGATATAGCTCTTTATCCGACAAGATTTTACTTGCCCTTAAATATCTATTAATAATCCTTAATCTAGAATCCCTATGTAGGTAAAGTAGGCCTCGACCAATTCCTTCAATAATGTTGAAACATTTTCTCCAATCTAATAGTTTTTCCTTGCGAGGATCTAATGAATTAAAACAAAATCATTATGAGAAACTCACAAGGTGAAAGAACATAAAATTTGAAAAAGAAGTTCTAGTGGTGAAGTTATAAGAGAATTGGAAAAGTCTGTTTCAATTGAAGTATGACAAAAAAAGACATTGCTCAAATGTCTCGTAATACTATAACGGTAATTCTTGTTGCCCACAGTGTGTACGTACACAGTGTGTGCAACAATCACTAGTCATACACTGATATTTATTTGTAGAAAATTTACCTGTAACACAAATGTATTATAAGAAAGGGCATCAAAATCAACTTACCAAAGAGGAATGCATCTAGAGTTTTGTTCAGCATGAATTCATAGATCAGCATCTTTTCTTCTCCTTCAACACAGCAACCAAGGAGCTTAACAAGATTCCGATGTTGAAGTTTAGAAATTACCACCACACCATTCATAAATTCTTGTAACCCTTGTCCTGAAGTTTTAGAAGGCTTTTTACTGCAATCTCTTGTCCATCTGACAATTTTCCCTATAAACAAACATTTAATGGTTAACTAGACATTCAAATTATTAGACAAGAAACCTCTAGTAGAGCAACCATTACCCTGTATAAGGGACCAAATCCACCCTGCCCAAGCCTGTTAGATAGATGGAAGTTGTTAGTTGCACTTGCTAGCTTCTCAAAATTGAATAATGGTAGGTCCTGGACTTTAACTTGGTCCAGGTTGTCACTAAGAAATTTTGGTGTGTTTCTTCTCTGTTGAACAATAAGATCTTCGTCACTTTCTTTTTACTTGCTAATGTCCACTATAGCAGTGAGTAATGTAATATATAGCAACATTTACTAGTCCACTAAGCTAATTTAAGTGGGAATATTACCTTATGGCTTTGCCATCCACCTCCACAGTAAATAAGTCCAGATGGAAAGGAAAATTGTTCCTGTAAATCAGTGATTGTGACAGTTTTTTCACATCTCCCACTTTATCTGTAAATCAGGGAAAAACAAAAGAATAATACTTGTTCAAACAAAATAGACTGCCAAATGGAGTTAAATAAGGAGTCTTTTAAATGGTGTTCGGTTGAAGTTATAGGACTAAGCTTCACATGGTATTAAACTGGACCATTAGTGTATAATTTGAAGCGTAATTTTCACATAAAAGTATAAAAAAATAAACAACTTACCAAGTTCTGAGTAGGCCACACAAATGTAAAGTTTAACTCCACAACTGGACAGTTGCTGTGTATCAATGTTTATCAGTCTAAGACATACAACCAATGCCAGTTTCATATGCATATGCTATACAAGAACAATTCTCCAAGAACTGCTCTCTACATTTGTTTTGAAAAGCAGTTGACCAATCTGCAAAAGTCTGGCACTTTCATCATCTTCAGTTTCAAAAACCCATCTTTTTTGTCTCCTTCACCACCAGTGTAATTGCCTCGATTCCATTCTTTGATATTCTTTGGCTCGAATCCCAGGAAGCAACTGCAAATTGGTGAATTCTGTGGAGATTGATACCATCATATTCTTCACTATCTCAAGATTTGTGAGTGTTGATTAGCGCCTTAGGAATCATTGGAGCAACCCAAAATTAGCCATGGTAGCTTGAAGTTGCAATTAAAGCTTAGTTGCAAATCCAGATGGTAGAGTAGAGAAAGGAATTGCGAAGTTGGTTGTGAGCAAAAGCTTAGAGGACTTGAGTACATAGATATTATGTACTGTAACTATCTATTCTAGTGGATTGGTTTCGGCGGTAAGACCCCAAAGGTTCCCTCTAATTCTTGAGGTTTCCTCTTCAATAACACATCCATGTGTTATTGTAGTTTTGATTTCTGTGGGCTATTCATTTTATTTGTTTATCCATGCTTAGTTTTGATTTCTGTATTCTTATGTTAATTGGCTAATCACTTTAATTTGGACTTAATTCTTAGATTGGCCTACAATTGACTAAATCTTAATCAAATTAGATTTGATTGTGCTCAAAAACTTATTTCTCCATTGTTTAGTTAACAAGAGAAAATAGGGGTGAAATAGTGGGACTCGAGTTTTCCACCTGGCCTATCAAATTGTCTTCTACCCAAACTGTTGCTGGTGGTATTGTGTATAGAGCATATTTTGGGTACTATGGAATCCTAAGTTATGGTTCCCTATTAGTCATTTTCATTGGTTTCGCTGGGGTAGCTATTTGGAGTCAGTTGTGTTTTAGGACAGCTACAAAATCTTCTTTTAGTAGCTTCCAGGGATTGGCTCTTTGGGCCTTGTGGTATTTTTTGAGTTGGGAAAAAAAAAAAAAAGGGAGGTAGTCAGCTGTTTATTGTAGCCCAATGGATTGAAAACTTGAACCGTTATGAATTCATAATTAATTTAAAAACTAATTAAAAAAGAAATAAATAGGGCATATATGTAAGAATTAGCCACCTTGATTGAAAATGTCTAAATAAAATTAAACAATTTTCAAGTGCATTTTCTTAAATTACATAAGAAATGACAAAGAATAAACAAAAAATTAATATTATAATTATAAATGTAACATTATAATTAAAAATTAAAATGTCTAAATATTATAATCCTTCAAACACAAAGTATAATTACATAAATAAAAAAATACTTCCAAGTTGTAACATTACAAAATAAAGAACCATTCAAAAAAAACACAACATCATCATATAAACATAAATTTTAATCTTTTCAAGTACATAAAGTCATAATGAATCAAATAATAAAAAATTGCAAATAGGTTTTTTTGGGTGGGGATAAATGAGGATAAATTTATTCTAAAAAAACAATAAGGGGTCTCGGAGGAACTTGCCCATGAGTATCAACAAGGGCCAATTGAAGAATAGATTTGATGAGTTACATTTCTATGAAACAAGCAGGATGAGGTCTACTACTAGGTTTTGATTTCTCAGATTGGTTTGGAGGGAGGAGAATGGAGATAGTTGTTGGGGATTGTATGGACCCATGGATCAGTCCATATATAATATATTGGTATTTGAGTCTGTATATAATATATATACAGACTGACCCTTGTTATTGTTAAGCAATGGAATTGAGTTTCGAATTCCTTATCAATTGGGAGCCATTGATTTCTTCAATCTTAAAGATATTAGAAGCTCCTGATCAGCCCAACTTAGAGATCAAGGCTTTATTTAGATCGTCAGTTCTTCTAGGGCCAAGGCGTTCAACTACTCTTGGGTATAGGTGCCTATCTGAATGTTCATTTTGTGGCAGATGCTCTTGTAAATTAATAAGAACTAGTCGCAGACCCACACGATGCGTGGGAATATATAAACACTAATTGTTAACCCATGCGATGCACCGGATAGTTAGCAAAATGTATCAATGAAGATCAAGTTTTCAAATCAAAGAATCTCTTAGATTACTATAATTCTGTGAAATCATCTGAATGCTATGAACTTTTTTTTTTTTAATATCGATAAGACTAATCCCTAAAACTGTAAACACAAATTACAGCTTCGTGTAAAGTGTACATTCATAACCCAATCACACACGCACAACTTAGAGTGCTGATACTCATACTCTATATCTGTAAGGAAGGCAACATCAAAAACCTCTTACATGTGTGAGTTAGATTTAAATCAAACTACATATATTCCAAGTCTAATAAGCCAACTCAATGGTAGACAATTCAAAGAAATCTTTTAAGAACCCGAGACCGTGAACTTAATCTCAATAGATTAACAAAACTTTCACCTAATATGACAGGTAACATAGTTGGGTTCACAGATTGTAAATGGATTTTACATATTGATTGTCTGTAAGACATGGAACATGTACTGTTGTGTGTGCTTATTAGACATTGAGCATGCTCTGTCATGTATTCTATAACTGATTAGTAATGTGAGTCAAGCTTGAATTCAAGCTAATGAGTGTCTCTATACTAAAAAAAAAGGAGAAAACAATTCTACAATAAGAAGTACACCACAAAAAAAGAAAAAAAAAATCTAAAATAAATTGCTACAATCTGGAAGAAGGAAAAAAACAATGTGCTAAATGGACATTGTATATACTTAGTAAGAAGAACATCTCCAAGTATTGGACCTGCAAAATGGACATGGTACAAATTTAAATTCTAGAAAAGGAACAAAACATTGGTTCACGCAGCAAAAATTGCCCCACAACAAAGAAGGGATGAACCTGTTCCCAAGAGCTCTTGGACCGAGTCTTGGCTGCCCATTCTTATTGGTCTCAGCATCAAGCTAAGCCACAAGGAAAGCATCAAGCTGGAACTCCAATGATCATGGAGGCACCAGCTGAGGTCCCAATTGAATCACATTCAGGTGAAGGTATCCAACTGTGATGATGTAAAAAGATAAAACAAAAAAGTTGACAGGAACATAAACAAAAATTGTACAAATAATTCAATTTCATGTAACATTCTCACTCAACTCATTGCTAGCTTTCCCACATTGGAAAGGTTGGATGATGTGATGGAATAAGGTCATCATTCTAACACAAGTTACATTGTTTTTCAGTTAAATTGATTCATTGTGTAGAGAACAAAATTGTACAAATCATATTATCATCTTGATTGGGCTTTATTCAAAGTAGCAGGCAAGAATTCTCACTTCCTAAGTTGAAACTTGTATATTTTTCAATATTTTTAGAACTGAAAGTAACAGTTGGTTTATATTAGACAGTGAAGAAATTCATGTTCACAGTTATCCTTTTGCTTTACAAATGTTGACACCAAAATAATAAAGCAATATTTTTGACAGGGGTGATTGGCAGAGAGAGACAAACAAATCAAAGCTTCAGAGAAACAAAATAATCAAACACTGAATTAGAAGGTGAAATCAAAGTGACCTATTTTGGTTGCTAAACAAAAGATTTGATTGCTTCTATTAGATCAGACAATCAAACAAATATACAATAAAACTTGGACGATGCTTAATGTCAACACTATCTTTATAAGCGATGTCTCCAAGCCAAAGCCCCTTTTTCAGTTTGGCTCAGGCATTTTGTCAAACACTTTGAGGGTAAAGGGTTGGCCTATGTTCATTTCTTATGCGATGAAGAACTATCAGAGCCTACTTGGAAAAAAATTCAGAACATAGAGTTTAAAAAAACTTAGAAGAGAGATAAAGATAGACCTGGTGAGGCCAAGTGGCCAACGATGACAACATAGAAGGCAGCCACACGCACTGCCAGAGATGGACCTGTGGTAGGATTCGCTTAACGGTGGGACTAAGGCAGCCATTCAAGTGGGGTTGTTCTGCCTTGGGGTGTTGGGGGCCGAAACCGTTGCCGTAGAAGGTAGATAGTGGACTGGAGAGTAGAGACAGAGGAGAAGACAGCGTTGATTGAACGTGATGGCGGGAGATTGGGCTCCACAGTAGCTGGGTGGTGGTTGCTGGTCATCTTGCTGGAGAGAGAGAGGAGTTGCACCCTATAAGGTTAGAGAGAGAGAGAGAGCAGAGCAGAGGGAAAAGTGGAAGAAAAGGTCTGGTATAAAATCGTAAGGAAAAAAAAAAATCAATTTTCTTAAAAATTAAATAAATGCATACGTGAAAATTTGTGAGCCCTCCAAATCCTACGTGACACAATTTATGGAAGTCAACTAATTGTCAAACGATTTTTATTATATAGTATTTATAGATTATAAAATATATAAAAAATAACAATTATTTTAAGTATTATTTATATTTTTTTAAAAAAATTTTACAATTATTTTTTATCTTTTTATCTCTACAAATATATATCTAAATTTTATAAATTTCAAATTTATTATTCAAATTTCTCTTTTCTTAAGGAGTAAGGAAATAATCATAATAATAAAAACTCATCATAAAATTACAATGTTTTCTCAACCAAAATTAAAATGAAACCAGAGGAATAAAATAAAGACTTTATAATAATTTATTACTCAAACAATTGGTACACATTCAAATTCATAGCTATGTAGATTATATTTTGATATAAACTCAAATTCCTATTTCCAAAAAAACAAAGTACTAACCCAAATCAAAATTCAACCAAAGCTATAAAAGGGATAGAGAAGACTTTGTAATTAGTATAAAGAAATGAGAAATAAGTAAATGATGTGACCGCTAATGTGGCTCAATAAGAGCATAGCAATAATAAATGCTACACTTCAACTTTTAGATATATATAGATATAGATTAGTACAAGATTTTTCACTAAATTAGTTTAGTATGATCTCCTTCACCCCTAATCGCTTAACGTAATGATTAATAAGACTATCCAATTATATTATTTAAATAAGACACATTTATTATTAAAAAATGTCATGTGACTGAAAGTACATGTAGTCGTAGATAATTTTTTCTACCACCAAATAATGAGTTGAAAGAAGTTCACTTCAAACCAGCTTTCCTTAGCATAAAATCATATAAATAAATGTTACAAAATAATAGAATATAGCATTAAAATTATAATAAAATAAAAAAAATAAAAAAAATAAAAAAAAAACTCATCTTTATCTACTACAAGTAAATAAGATTATTCAAATATTAAACTAACAATTTATCCCACATTATTACCCATTTACACAACTCCTACTAACAAACTACAATCTTAAATTAAAATAGAGACATATAACATTCCCAAATATTTACAAATTGATAATTTCTAGTATCTTCTCAAAAAGAATTTTCTAGTAAACATTGAAACTTCAAAAATATTTACAAAAAAAATAAATACTGTAGAAAGGGAAAATTTCCGACCTATCACAAGCTGACACGTCACACTACCAAGACCACAAAATACAGCCAATTACAAAGCGCCACATACTGCTGCTAGGTTTTACTGTTGCTATTCAGAAGCCAACAGAAATTTGTCAAGTGTCATGCAAGAACCAATCATGCATCGGCTCGTGCAAGCGATGACCCAAGCAACCTCACACGTGTAAGCGATGACCTAAGCAACCTCGCACGTGTAAGCGATGACATAAGCAGACCAATTAGACTGTGACATGTGTCACCAATCAGACTCCGCCACGTGTCGTTCATCCACCCCAAAACTCCTATAAATAGAAGCCTTCCTAAGACATTTAGGAGGACATCAAGCCATCTAAAGCACAAGTAGCATCAGAGAAGATTCAGAAGTCCAAAAGCTCTGCCGGAACCAAGCTCTAAAGCCTCCAAGAACTTCAAGAACTTCAACTTCGAATACGAAGAACATTCGAAGAGAAATCATCCAAATCATCCGCCTAGATCCAAAAGTTTGCGGGAATCAAGCCTAAAGTGTCCGAAAACATCAACAAATCACAAATCAGTGAAGCTCTACAGATCCAAGCTCCTAAAGCCCCGAAGAACTTCCACCATAAAACTTCAAAGACGAAGAACACGAAGAACGTGAAGAACAAAGGATTTCTAACAAGCTCATAGCCAGAGATTCATTGTAATTCCGTTTCAGCAATCTTCGATCCATCCCTCAACCAAATTGAAGGATATTTTGTGTTCAAGTCACAATCACATTACCACAAATCCAAATCAATAAGTCTTGCAAGGAGATCGAATCAAAGGATCACTCTTTTGTAATCACAGAGAATTGTACCACACAATTATCAATACAAATTCACATTTGTGAAACTATTTTTACTTGTTTGATTTATTTCAAACTAGAAATTTAGTCGTCTACAAATACCATCTGCCAAAAAAAAAAAATAGTACGATAAGAATAAAATAAATTTTAAAGTATAGAACAATATAATCTAATTTTTTTATATATAAATTAGATTTCTTGATAATAAATCTAATTTATCAAAGGCATTATTGCAACTTCACTTAACAATAAAATCATTGAGAGATTCAAATGATAGCTTAATGATAATTATATCCTTTATGATATCTCATGTTTGTGTTTCAAAATCTCATCGCCTCCTCCCTCATTATCTACCTATAAAAAAAACAATAGAATCATTCAATAGTCACAACCTATTCAGACCAAGACAAACTCAACACATAATTCGATGAATTAATATTCACCATACAAATGTTAAAATTGGGGTATATATAGAAATAAATTTGATTTAAGGGTATCCCCAAATTGGACTAAAGTCATGCAAAAATTGTTGTTCCTTGATTTTAATTGATTAAGGATATCAACGTGTACTAAATGTCATACGCATGATACACTAACAAGTTTGATATCTTAGTTTAGTAATTTTTATTAAGTGAGTATTTTTGGGACTGTTTGAAATTATCTTTTTTTTTTAGAAGAGTTTGAAATTATTTTTTGATTATCTTAATTCACATAAACTAGACTGTAGCCCAATAGATTGGAACTTGAACCGTGTGAAGTCTAAATTAATTAAATACAAAGAAAAGGGTATGTATATGTAAGAATTAGCAACCTTAACTGAAAATATCTAAATAAAACTAAACAATTTTCAAGTGCATTTTCTCCGATCTAGCATTTTATAAATAAGCAAATAACTTCTAAGTTTCACTTTGTAAATTCACTCTATATAAAACCATTCAATTAAAAAAAAAAGTCATAATCATAAATTTTAATTTTTTTCAAGTGCATAAAATCATAATGAATGGCATAATAAAAAAAACTATAAATAGATTACTTTTTTGGGTAAATGAGAATAAATTTTATTTAGAATTAGTCAATTTTATTTTATTATTTTTTTTTTTTATTTTTTTTTTTTTTGAGAAAGAGAATTAGTCAATTAGAAGAAGCGAAAAAGAGATTAATTTTATTGGTCACCCAGATGATGACATCTTCAGATGGGATTTGGATTTTTTGAATGTGATTTGGCTGTGTTGGAGTCAAAAATTTGGAAAGAGAATAATTGTTCCATTCCTCTTTTAAGAGCTACATGCTTGGGACTTTCTATTACTCAAGGCAGTCGATATTGACTAAAATGTGAAACATTTTAAATTAGATACCCAAGGGTTGCATTCACACACAAGAACACTATTATGGGCTCGCTAAAATTTTCACATAATTTCTTCTAAACAATCTAACACTTCAGCATCAAACAACACGACAGCAACACAATTGCTCCATGAAAGTCATTAGGAGCCGTACATGCAGGTAATGACTTCCATCTCTAGGTAATTACTTGAACATTTTCTTGTAATTTTACATTATTTTTATTATTAGATTTTCCTTAATAAGTATTATTTAACTGAAATGACAATCTGAAATCATAAAAGTTATGAATAATTAAAAGGATAAAATTTGATGTCATGATATATTAGGTTTCTATGTCAATTTATTTTTAGAGAATTCAATGGGCAAGGACAGAGCTAGAACTTGGAGTTAGGGAGGGGGGGGGGGGGGGGGGGGGGGGAGGCGACATTGCTGTTGGTTGTGTGCAGTAACTTCGGCCTCCGACTTTACTGCTACTGCTTAGTGTGGGCACTAATGGCCATGAACGGGTAGATTTTCTCGTGAGAGGTACGCCTCTGCCTTGGAGTAGATCAGGCAGAGGGTGAAAAATGGAGCCGCCTCCTAGATTAAGTCTAGGAACCATATTAGGCTTTTTAGGCCACTCACTTACATTCATAGGTCTACATACCAGATTATAAGTCCACAGTTTGGGTATAGCTTGGGAAGGTGTTAGGCACCCATAGTTGCTGGATTTGTGGGCCGGCCTCTATTATGTTTTGCTAGGCCATTTTTAAATAAAGAAGTTATTAAAAGAGCCCTAATCATTAACCTAAACATACATCATGCACTTAAATAAAATAACACACACAACATGTTAAAGATTAAATCACAACATTAAAGAAAACAATTGAAACCAAATCAAACACATAATTAATATGGAAAAACTAACAATTAAATGAAACACAAAAGGGTGGAAAAAGACCAAATAAAATATGAAAAGAAAATAAACACAATTGATTAACCTAAACAAAGTTAAACATAATCAAATAACATGTGGAAAATAACTAAATTAAATAAAAACAAGATTTTTCCCTAATCTGGGTTCAGGGTGCGTATGCATACTCAACTATGCATACGCATACTCAACTAGGTTGGCTTTCTTGGAGAACCAACCTACGTCTCCTAACCAGATTCATGCATTGAGAAACACGAGGATTGAACTTAACTGTTGGTTCGTTAGGGAGGATGAGATGTGGAGGCAAAGGGCTAGGCAAAATTGGTTTCAAGGTGGCGATAGGAATACGAAGTTTTTTTCATGCAAAGCCTTCGGACCATCAAAGCAAGAACCATATTGAAGGTATTTTTTATGGGAACGGGGTGTGGCATGAGGATGAGGCCGAGATAGCTGGAATTTTTGTGGATTACTACACGAGTCTTTTCTTTTCTTCCCTCCCCATGGACTTTGAGGAGATCCTCCATGCAGTTGGGCTGAAAGTTTCAAGGGAGATGAATGCTGATTTGGCTCGTGTTTTTCATGAGGGTGAGGTCCATAAAGCTCTAAAGCAAATGTATCATCTAAAGGCACCGGGCCCGGATGGTATGCCACCTTTATTCTATCAACATTTTTGGAGTACATGCGGACATGTAGTGTGCAAAACAGTCTTGGATTTCTTGAACGATGGTATCTCTCCTCCTAACTTTAATCATACATGTGTCGTGCTTGTTCCTAAAGTTAAAGAGCCAAAACATGTGACTGATTTTAGAGCTATTAGTCTATGCAATGTAATTTACAAGATTGCTTCGAAGGCTATAGCTAATAGATTTAAAAGAATTTTGCCATCTATTATTAGTGATTCTCAAAGTGCTTTTGTGCATGGTAGACTTATTACTAATAATGTGTTGGTAGCTTTTGAAACTATGCATCATATTAGTAAAAAGAAGAGGGGGACATGGCTCTAAAACTTGACATGAGTAAAACATATGATAGGGTGGAGTGGGTTTGGTTGGAAAAAATTATGGAGAAGCTAGGGTTCGCTGAAAGGTGGAGAGGTCTTGTTATGAAGTGTGTTACCTCTGTAAACTATGCAATTAAGGTCAATGGGTGCCCCTTCGGAAGCATTACTCCTACTAGGGGTATTCTTTAGGGGGACCCCTTGTCGCCTTATTTATTTCTCATGTGTGCAAAGGGTTTATCATCTCTTATTAAGGCATCTGTGGCTAACGGTGTTTTGAAAGGGATTCTCATTTGTAGAGGGGGACCCGAACTTTCCCATCTATTTTTTGCAGATGATAGCCTTATATTTTGTAGAACTTCTATGGAGGATTGTGTTAAGCTTCAAAGAGTGTTGGGAGTCTATGAGAGAGCCTCAAGTCAACAGCTAAACCGCGCAAAAACTTCTCTCTTCTTTAGCAAAAACACTCCAAGGGAAATCTAAGGTGAAATCCAAAGAAGGTTTGGAGCTCAAGTCATAAAACAACATGAGAAGTATCTTGGCTTACCATCACTTGTAGGGAAAAACAAGCGGAATACTTTTAATGATATCAAGGAGAAGCTCGGTAAAAAAACTAGCGGATTCGAAGGAGAAGTTGTTATCAAAGGCGGGCAAAGAAATCCTCATTAAAGCTGTGGCTTTGGCTATCCCAACATACACAATGAGTTGCTTCAAAATCCCGGATTCTCTATGTGATGACTTAACAAGTATGATTAGGACTTTTTGGTGGGGCCAAAAATCCAAAGAGAAGAAAATTCCATGGGTGTCATGGGAAAAGATGTGTGAGCCCAAAGCGCGTGGTGGTTTGGGGTTTAAGAATTTGAAATGTTTTAACTTGGCTCTACTTACCAAACAAGGGTGGAGATTGCAACTATCCTAAGACTCATTGGTAGTCCGGGTGTTGAAAGCTAAATATTTTCCTAGTTGCGATTTTATTCATGCCTCTCTAGGCCATAATCCATCCTATACTTGGAAGAGCATCATGGCGGCCAAGATCTAGTGAAGGACGGAGTTATGTGGTGAGTGGGTAATGGGAGGGATATGAGGATATGGGGTGATAGGTGGCTGCCTTGTTCTTCCTCTCATGGGGTAATCTCTCCTCGGTTGTTCTTGTATGAGGATACTTGGGTTGGAGAGTTGATAGATACTGAGTTCAAGTGTTGGAAATCCTCGGTGGTGGACTCTATTTTTCTGCCACATGAGGCAGAAGCAATCAAAAGTATCCCTTTGAGTGCCCGCTTCCCTCCAGATAAATTGGTGTGGGCTGAAACGACTAATGATAAGTTCACTGTCAAAAGTGCTTATCATTTGGCTGTGAGTATATCTTCTTTGGTTACTAGAGGGAGTGTCTCGGATTGTAGCCTAATGAGAAGGTTTTGGAAAAGTCTTTGGAGGCTTCCTATTCTCCATAAGGTTAAGCATTTTGCATGGAGAGCTTGTAGAGAAGTGTTACCCACAAAAGTAAACCTTAAGAGAAGGAAAATGCTGACAGAGGATTCATGTGATTGGTGTAAAGCGATGCCCAAAACTGCTGGCCACATTTTGTGGGGTTGTTCAAAAGCTCAAGAGGTGTGGGAGTGTTCTAAGTTGGTCCTAAGCCTAGATAGAAGAAATGATATCTCTTTTATGGACATCTTATGGTAGTTGCTGTTAGGTGATAATGTGAATTTGGATTGTGTTGCTCGACTGGTTATGATAGCTTGGAAGGTATGGCAGAGTCGAAATGAATGGCACCTTAATGGTGTGATACATTCTAGTAAGCAGTTGATGTTCAGGGCAATGCAGCATTGGGCTAAGTTCCTTGCAGCTAATGAAGGTGTTGTGCTTTCCGGCTCGGCAGTCCAATCGTTGTATTGGTCTCCTCCTCCTCTGAGTTTCTACAAAGTGAATGTTGATGCGGCCACTTTCAAAAATATAAGAGCAACGGAGATTGGAGTTGTAATCCGTGACAGCTTGGGTAAGGTTGCTGTGGCTTTATGCAGAAAGTTGGAAGCTCCTCTCGGTCCAATTGAGGCTGAATCAAAGGCCCTTGAAGCAGGAATTCTGTTTGCCCTGTGCCATGGTTGTCCTACTATGGTGCTGGAAGGTGATTCATAGGTGTTGGTTAATGCTCTGGTGGGTTCTTTCCCCTCTCCCTCAGCTGTGGATTCTGTTATTCAGGGGGTTCTTGAGCTATGTTTGGGGTTTTTACAATTTCAGTTCTCCCATGTAAAGAGGCAAGGGAATATGTCTGCTCACGTAGTAGCAAAAAATGCTTACAGCATTGTTAATGACATCGTATGGGTTGAAGAGGATCCTTGCTTTGCTAAGCAAGCCCTCATCCATGATGTAAATTTTATGGTTTCCTAGTAATGAAAAGTTTATGCATTCCCTATGAAAAAAATGACGCATACACATCCTTTAGCACAGATTTGAAAAATCACATTTGCAAATTGTAACAAATAAAGATATAACATGTGAGATCAAATAAGCATGTTAGAAACCCTACACTAAACTAACATAAAGCAAATAAAACAAAGCATCAACATAAACAAATAATCAAGAAACAAATCAAATAAGTATACTAAACCCACATAAAATAAATAATCATGTCAAACTAACCTAGGAATTGAAATAGCAATATAAGAACAAAAAGAACAGATTATGAACAATCTAAGATCAGATTAATACACATGAAAAGAATTTTAAAAAAAAAAACAAATTAAATATAATAAATAGAGAAACTATATCAAGAACTCATGTAAATTATATTATGTAATGGAGGAGTTCATGGGAAGAACACTCACCTTGCTTAAGATTATGAGTTTGGAGTTTGTTTAATCGACCTCTCAGTGCTTACAACACAAAGATTAGATTGATAGAACAAGGGAATTAAAGAACACAATAGTTTTTAGGAATTATAACTCAAGAATAAACTTTAATTTAGTTTCTACCTTAAAACTAACTAAAGAGAGGTTTTGAACCTGTAAAAAAACATGCTTAGGTGCTGTGTATAAGTTTTAGAGAAGATGGAGGCAAAAAATACTCTCCCTAGCTAGGGTTTTGATTGGAGATAAAATGTGAGCATTTATATGTTAAAATTAGGTTTTCAAGGCTTTTTAGAGGTTTTTGGATGTTCACAAAGGTTTAGGGGCCAGCCTACACCAAAGAATGATGTTTTGGGTGCCCAAAATTGAATTTTTAGTGACCTGGGAATGTGGCTGCATATGAATCTTTCAAGGGTGCGTACACACCTTTGATTCATGCATACACATGCTTCTCAAAAAACCCTAAATTTGACTACTTTGATGGCCCGACTTCTAATGGCCTTAACTCACTCAATATAAATCCACATTAGGCAAAATTTATGTTCAAATTGAATCCCAGGATGTTTAATTTCCAATGAAACAAACCTCATGTAAACATTCTTTGTGGATCAAAAGTTATGGTCAAAACAGTGAGCAAAGGTCATTTTTCAGCATCGTTTCAAAGTGATTTGAGAACGTTTGAGTTGTGATTACTTCCAAACTATTGTGAACTCTATAATTACCCTTGGTTGACATATGTCAAGCTCATCATTGGGGTCAAGGATCAAAATTTATTAACGGATACAAAATGAAATGTCTACACTTAAAGTTGAGGGTTTTTTTTTTTCTCCCTATTTGTTGTGTGCGCTGCTGGGTAAGAACAAAATAATTTTGTTTAAAATTTTTTTAAAGGGTCAAGTTATTTGTTTCGAGTAAATTTGTTTGATTATACTTACTTTTTTTTTAGTTTTACTGTTGGAAATTTTTTTGAGCTTGTATATTTTGTTTTAGATTTTAGATCTATAAATTTTTTTTATGGTCTTTAAAGTGACGAAAATTCTAGAGTTAAATTTTTTTCTAAATACATTAAGAATATTACTTATGTGATGATTGGTTATTGGTAAGCAAGGACAGACCCAGAATTTTGAGCTAGCGGGGGCCAAAGTATAAAGGGGAAAAAAAAAGCTCCAAATAGGCATTCGTATAATATTAAAAAATTACAAATACTCAAAATCATTGTTTCTAAATACATTAAGATGCAATCATTTAGCAACAAAGACAAAAATAAAAACAAAATAATGTTTTTTCCAATACTAGGTCACCTAATATTTATATCAGTTTACTGTAATTGAAAAAAATTTAGCTTTAGTTTCTCCAATAACACATGATTTTTGGGTTCTTTGGTTGTAAAATAGTTTTTTTTTGCTAAAATACAATCACCATAGTGAATGTTTTTATTGTTTTTGTTAAGTTTTTAAGTTGGATAATTGCTATTTGGATGAGGCTAACTAGGCTTATTGAGGAGAAGGGAGGCCTAAGGTTCTGGAAAGGGGGGCCCAACTACAAAAATGAAATATATAATAACTATAAAAAAAAAAATATTTTGGACCCAGGGGGAGCCCGAGGCCCCTTGGGCCTCCACCTGGGTCAGTCCTTGTTGGTAAGTAAAAAAATAATGTAAGTTGTGGGCCAAAATTCGAACCAATAAGAATTTGCTACCTTAAAAGTTTGTAGAAAAGTTGTAAAAAAATTTGTAACTATAACAATACTCTTAAAAGAATCAATGATATTGTTAAGAGCATCCACATTGGTGGTATCAAATTGCTATAATTCTATTTTTAGTTCCACAATTTAGAAAAAGTGTGCTACATTAGTGGTGGTATAGGTAAAAAATTTAACTCATCAACTACAGTGCACAACCATCTATAGCTGTGCACTGTAGCTCAAATGGTAAAGCAACATAATCTCTATTTATTAAGAAGATTTAGAAAGTTACTTATGGCTTCCAAAAATGGAAAAAAAAAAAAAACTCCTAATCTAGTTAGATAATCATTATTCCCAAAAAAATAAAAATATGGTTAAAATTATAATTCAACAAAATTCAAAACTTTTTCTTAAAAATTAGCACACACTATATCTAGCAGTTTACTCATTTTCAAAATCCTAAATTTTATTTTATCAACAAAAAAATCCCAAATTTTAGTTTCTTAAAAGTCATTTCCAATGTCTCCTCACTAATAATAGGCGAATTCAAATTGAAAAATTATGACATTAAACTCAACAAAAAAAAAAAGTCTCATCGCACGTCTGGAGTACGTGTGATGAGGCTAGTATATTTTTTGCAGTTGTAGTGATAGTTTTGGTTATGGTTGTAGTTTATCGAGTAGATATATTATTTTATTGTATTGTTTATATTATTTTAATGTGTTAAATGCAAAAATAAAACCATTGATGTTTGGTGTTTTATAAAGTGGGATGGTAAAGTAAATAAAGTGGTTTTTTGTGGTGCGAAAAGTTAAAACTTTTGACACCACCAATGCTAATGTTCTAAACGGGGTAAAAGTGTACTTTTTTAAAATAAAATTGCTAAAATTAATACAAATTGGGAGGGAGCATTGCCCCCCAAGTCTAACCTTGGCTCCGTCCATGTTTACAAGTATTTGTGCAAAATGTGAATAAAGTGAATATCATAGAAAATTTCCTAAAAATTACATGTTGAACCGCGTATTTCATGCGCACTGTTTAAAATTCTAGCATGTAGCAATTTAACTTGCATCACATACTCAAAATAAACTCTGGTTTCATTCTTAGATATCATACATGTCATATATGTTAAAGTTTGCATTGTGTTGGCTTAATTTTGTGCCCATTTTCGTGCAATTCTTTCATCTATTGTATTTTGGGGATTTATTTGTAATAAGTAGATGTACTTGAGCCCTGGTAACAATTATTGTGAAAAGCATTCTGCGGCTTTGTAACGAGCAATTCACAGGCAACTCATGAGAAGTTTATTCTTGTGAGATGCTCGAGGATTGAAACAACAATTCATTCAATCTCAATGTATCTCTCATTCCCATTACACACAAAAAAAACCCTAGAGAGATGAATAGAGCAATTTTCAAATTGAGAGAGAGAGAGAGAGAGAGAGAGAGAGAGAGAGAGAGAGAGAGAGAGAGAAGAGTCTAATTAAAATGTCTATTATATAAATATAATATTTTATTGATTATTAAAGGGCCTTCTTCTCTTCGAGGCTCTTAGGTAGTGGCCTAATTGGCTTAATGGTTGGATCAACATTGCATATTATTTTTTTAATCTTAGGATTTTGGTTTGTTTCATTTAAAATTTAAATTTTCAAAATGTCTCATTTTAAAGCTCAAAGTTTCTACTTTCTAAAGCGTTTCGTAAACTTTCTAATATGTGGCTAATTGCTTTAAATGACTTTTGAGTTTTAAATGAAAATTACCCAACAATTCTAAAGTTTAAATAAAAGTATATGAAATTATATATTTACAATAAGATGTTTTAAGAAAATTTTGAGGTTTAAATGTAACAATTTGAAAGTTTATGGTTTAAATGAAATTTTTCCAAATTTTTGAAGTTTAAAAAGAAATTTACCCAATCTTATTTTTCGACTGAATAAAATTTAAATACCCACATGCCCATCAATCAATTTGCTTGCTCAAAAGGTCCAAATCGAGAGATTTAAAAATAAATAAAAAAATAAAAAAAACGTTCAATCATTCATCAAAATAATATCTCATTGTCGTTCTAGAGCATTGGGTTTTTTTTTTTTTTTTTTCTTCTTTCCTGGGACCATTGGATTTGTTCACATTGGCAGCTCTGGAAGCCGATTAATCCTTGGCCACGGATTCAACTGGTTCCAATTCATGAGCAAGCTCAATAGGAACAATGGGTTCTCCAATTTGGAAGGCATTTGAAATCCCATTTTGAAACTACACATTTTCATAGTCTAACTTTTTAAATCTCACTTTTTATAGGTTAAACGTTTTTAAATAAACAACTTTCAAAAAGGTTTAGGATAGATTTGAAAAACATTGTAATATAATAGCTATTCTTTAGGATTTTTTTTTTTTTTTTTTTTGGTAAGAGATTTTCTTTAGAAATTGTTGTTCTGTTTTTTTTTTTTTTTTTGAGAATGTAGACTATTATGTTATTTAAAAAAAATCAGCCGGGGTCGGCAAAGAGTACATCATGGAGGTGAGGTGGAATATCCTCCACCCACACCGATAAACCTCTCACATGTCTCGCATGTTTAGCTAGGTTGTGTGCTACTTTGTTACCATCTCTACGAATATGTGTACAAGCAATACATTTACTGGTAACAAGAGTAGATTTGGCTGAATCAAGGAGGTGACCATAAGATGTCAGTGAAGGCTCTGTGCTTTGAAGGGTGTTGATAACTGCTACCGAGTCACCTTCAAGCATAAATTCCTGAAGGCCAAGTTCCTGTGCGAAGGTTAACGCTCTTGCTGCAGCCATGGCTTCCACTATGACTGGTGCAAACGGTAAGGGAGCTTGCTCTGACAGTGAAGCAATAGCATTCCCATGACAGTCGTGGACCACAACACCCAATCCAGCCTTGTCCAACTTCGGAAAAACGGCACCATCAAAATTTAGTTTGACACAATTCGCCGGAGGAGGACGACACTGGACACGGTTCTGTGGTCTCGTTGCTGCTGCATTGTTGATGATGGAACTCTGACTTTGCTGGAACGTTGAAAGGGCTTGCGTTGCTTGCTGAAGGACCTGAGTTTTTGGAAAATCCGTTGTGCGCACCAGAAGTTGATTTCGCCGGTACCAGATAGTCCACTTCACCATCGCCATGAGGTCCACGTTTTTCCTTCTTTCGTGAGTCAGCTTGATCAGGTCTGTGATGCTTGGTGTACCTAGTTGGCTTCGGTCTTCAAATCCTGGAGTGCTGTCCCATATTTCATCTAGTGAGGAGCAATTCCATAGTGCATGGGCAGCTGTTTCGGCCTCCATTCCACAATGTTCACACCTGTCTTCATTAAGTATTTTCCTTCGCATTAGATTATGATTGGCTGGAATGGCGTCTTTGCAAACTCGCCACATGAAGTTCCTCTTTATTAGGAACGTTGAGCCCCCAAATGAGATTCCACACCTCATTTTGCTGCTGCGGATTACCTGCAGAAACAAACATAGAATTTAATTTATTAAGGAACTTTGAGCCCGAGTTAACCGTGTAGTTACTTGAGGGGGTGAAGGGCCAAATTATTTTGTCCTCCACCGGAGTTCAGCTCAATGGGATACTAAGGACCATAGTAGCTTCTTCAGGTGAAAACAAGCCATGGACTAAATCTGTTTCCCATTTCCTTGTACTTGGATTGATGAGGTCCGAGACTCTACCATCTTCAAAACCTGGAATAATATCTGAAAGGATCCGTGGATGCTCCGGAGATGGTAGCCAAGCATCATTCCAAATACTGATATCCTCCCCACATCCCACCCTCCATCTTGCACCCTTTAATAGGACGTCTCTTCCTTTCAAAATGCTATGCCAAGCGTGTGAACCCGAGCTAGAATCTTGGGCATCCCATATACTACCGTTTGGAAAGAACTTTGTTTTAAAGACTCTATAAAATAAAGAATCCTTATTTTGAAGTAATCTCCATGCTTGCTTAGCCAAAAGAGCATCATTGAAGTTGGCGAGGTCCTTGAAACCCATTCCGCCTTCTTTTTTTGGAAGGCAAAGTGTGTCCCATTTCACCCAGTGAACTTTCCTACGGTCTCCTCTTTGTCCCCACCAAAACCTTTTAATTAGACTCTCAATTTCTGAACAAAGCCCTAGTGGGAGTTTAAAGCAGCTCATGGTGTAGGTTGGAATAGCTTGAACAACTGCTTTAATCAATATCTCTCTTCCAGCTTGTGAAAGGAGTTTCTCTTTCCACCCTTGCAATTTTTTCCAAACCCGTTCCTTTATGTAATTAAAGCTTGCTTTTTTGTTTCTGCCCACCAGCGAAGGTAACCCAAGGTATTCTTCATACTGAATAATTTTTGGAACTTCCAATGCCACCTTAATTTGATTTCTAGATTCAGCCTTTGTGGATTTACTGAAGAAGATCGTCGTCTTACTACGATTAATCTGTTGACCTGAGCACTTCCCATAGACATCCAATATGTCCAGAACTCTTTGGCATTCCTCGGTGGTGGCCCTGCAAAACAGCAAACTATCATCTGCAAACAAAATGTGGGTTAGACGTGGACTATTCCTACAAAGAGAGCAGCCCTTGATATGTCCTTGGTTGGCTGCTTTGTTGAGTAGCCCATTGAGACCTTCAGTACAAAGTAAGAAAAGAAACGGGGAAAGGGGGTTGCCTTGTCTGATGCCTCTTGTTGGTGTGATCATGCCTTTGGGTTCCCCATTCACCAATAATGAATAGGTCACTGTCTTGACACATAACATCATGAGTTTGATCCAGTGATCTGTGAACCCCAGTTTTTCCATGACTGATTGTAGATATGCCTATTCGACTCTGTCATATGCTTTGCTCATATCCAGCTTGATTGCCATGTATCCTTCCTTTCCTGTGTGTCTTTGCATACTGTGTAAAGACTCAAAAGCTACCAAAATATTGTCAGAAATCAGGCGACTTTTAGTGAAAGCACTCTGATTTTCAGTAATAATATTAGGCAAAATTTTCTTAAGTCTATTTGCTAGAACTTTAGAGAAAATTTTATACAAAGTATTGCACAAACTAATAGGACGGAATTCAGAAGCAAATTCAGGATTTTTCTTTTTAGGGATGAGTGTAATGAAAGTGTGATTCAAGTGTTCAGGTAGAGTGACAGAATTAAGATAATGCAACACAGTATTTGATATATCATCCCCAACTAAATTCCAATAGTGTTGATAAAAGAGAGGAGGCATACCGTCTGGCCCGGGGGCCTTAAGTGGGGCCATTTGATTAATGGCTTGCTTTACCTTTGAAAGAGTGAACTCAGAAGATAATTTCGCATTCATCTCCTCAGTAATCACTGTCTGGATAGAATCAGTAGCCGAGGTGCAAAATTGCTGATTTTCAGAACTGAGGAGAGACTGATAATAATGCACTAGACATTCAACTATCCCTTCATTATCCTCAATCACACGGCCATTGGAGTCCTTCAACCTCCGGATTAAATTTTTCCTCTTTCTTTGTGAAGCTTGGCTGTGAAAGTACTTTGAGTTTCTGTCTCCAAACTTTGCCCACATGACTTTGGATCTCTGAAACCAGAGTCTATTTTCTTTGTCCACCAACTCAGCTATATCCTTCTTCAAATCTCTGACCTGTTGGTTATTCCCCGATCTCATGGCAACTTTTTCAGCCTCTTTTAATTCCTTTCTCTTTTGTCTTAACACCAGCTTGACGTTGCCAAAACAATCCCGGTTCCAAACTCTCAACTCTTTGCCGCATTTCTCTATTTTGCGGATGACATGATCGTGAACCTCTCCATCTTCCCTTGATAACCACACCGCTTCTACAATATCCGAACACCCACGATCCGAGAGCCACATTTCTTCAAACCTGAATGGTTTAGAAAATGAAGGAATAACCAAATCATCTAGAGTAATCCACAGTGGCGAGTGATCTGAGGAATCTGAATGTAAGTGTTGGACTTTGGTCCCTGAAAATTTCATGAACCACTCATGGTTGGCCAACCCTCGATCTATTCTCTCCCACAATGAATGGCCATCAGAAAAACGTTTTCTCCATGTGAAACGATCACCCACGTACCCAAGGTCCAGAAAACCACACTCATCAATGACATCCCTAAAGAGTTGCATCTGATTTTGGCTTCGATTATTACCTCCCAATTTTTCAAAGTGTCTTGTGATTTCATTGAAGTCGCCAGCGCACAGCCAAGGGAGGTTGTGTTTAGTATTGAGTAACCGAAGTTTGTTCCATGCTTCAATTCTCCTATGAGTTACTGGTTCTCCATAAAAACCTGTAAACCTCCATGCTTCATCACTTCCTTTATCTATTATGGAGTCAATGTGGTACTTAGAAAAGGAATCCACATGGACATCAATGGAATTCTTCTAGTATAGGGCTAAACCCCCACCACCTCGAAAATTTCTTTCCACGTAGAACAAATTATCGAACTTAATATTTCTTTGAATTTCTTTTAGCCTAGCTTCATCCGCCCATGTTTCGGCTAAAAACACAACGGAGGGATCTTTTGCCTGAATCACTACTTCAAGCTCCTTTCCTGTACGCAGGTTCCCAAGCCCATGACAGTTCCATACTAAGAAACTCATTGTGCTTGGCGGGGCTGCTGAAGCCTCCACCATTGAATTTTGTTGACAATCTTCCATTGAAACCTGTAATTTCTTGGAGGGTAACTCAGGAAGAATTTCCATTTCCTCTTCTCTGTTTCTTTTTGTGACCGAAGATCCTTGCTTTGTTTCAGCTTCCATATTGTTGTCACGGGCCAACCTTTTCCAAGTGCGGGCTGTTTTGTTTGCTGGAGGGGATATAATGTCTGTCACATGGGTTGCATGCTCTTGATTAATTTGATTGGGGGGGAATATGGAAGGGAGTTAACGGGGCTGCATTTGTGGCTGAGTCATAAGAGGCAACATTGGATTTGGGTGCCACGTTATTTAGTGAGTCATGTGGGGTAGCATTTAGGATGGGATCCACATTCTTTGCTGAGTCATGCGATGTGGTAGTTAATTTGGAGGACACGTTACTTGCTCGGCTGTCATTTGTATCAAGTGCAACGTCTACTTCCTGATCCTGCGCACCAAAATCAGCAGAATTAAAATGGCAAGTAGGTAACGTTGAATTTTGAAAGATTACCTCATTTACTATGGTGCCTTTATTGTGGGATTTTGGCGTGATTTGCGCCTCTGTTTCAGCTGTTTCCATATTTGAAACATTCATCCGATCAGCCCTCTCCGCTTCGCCGGCATCAGACCTTGCCGTTTTCCTTTCCGTTGTCCTGTGTGCCGTCTCGATTTGTGCTTTGGACTGGTTTGTGGTTCCCCCCAATCCATCACCCATACCAGCGACCACCGTGAATAGGATTTTCCCCGGGTTGAAAGGCATCACTCTCAACCATGCTCCGTACTCGTGAGGTTCAGTATTTCTTGTGTCCTTCCTTGCGAGCCCGATGTCGCAATCCTTCCCGTCGTGCGATATGAGACCGCACCAATAGCAGAAGTTGGGTAATTTTTCGTACTTAAAAGAGATCCAAATCTCTTCATCATCATCCAGTGCGACTCGACGACCTCAGCAGAGAGGTTTAGAGACATCAATCTCCACATAAACACGTAAGAAATCGCCTCCCACCAACTCATTAGGATTTTCGCATGGAAACACCTGACCAAGAGTTTCTCCTATTTTGATTGCCATCTCTGGATCCAACATACGTATTGGCAGACCGTATATTTGCACCCAGAACTTCAGTTTTGTGAACCTTAGATAACTTGGCCGCCAGTATGTACTCCTTGTGTCTTGAATTTTTGGATCCTGAAAGACTAAGTTTGGCATCTTCTTCTTCCGTCAAAGATAATTTTTTTCCAGTCATATAATATTTCTTCCATGAGGAAAAACGGTTTTGAGAAAATAGGGGCGAAAGAATTAGACCACTCGTATGGAGGACGGAGGTCAGACAGACCCTACTGCTATGGAGGTTTAACAGAGGGGAGGGAATATCATTCCTAGGAAGATAATGGAAATTCTACGCTCTAGTATCTCAGAGAGAAGCTAGGGCGAGAAAAAATTCTTTTAGATGCAACACATTTCAAACAATAATAGAAAAAATTCTGTTATTTGATTGTGCTTTCTTTACATAAAATTTTAATTGTGAATAATAGATATTCGTTATCAAAAATCCTATAATATCTATTCTGTAACCTACTTAATACCCCCTTAAAATAAACCCTTAAAACACCCATTAGCTGTAGCTCCCCATCCCTCAATTTTATTTTTTTGTCGTTGTGACTCTCTCTCTCTCTCTCTCTCTCTCTCTCTCTCTCTGTTTTCTGCCATATTAGACCCAAAAAGAACACTTTAGTGTTGACTGTTGTTCCTATTTTTGCCGCTGATTTCTACCATATTAGACCCACGAACAAAGTCCATGGGATATTGACTATAATCCTTATATTGACTTTAGGCATTTGTAGTTGGGATCAACAGTGGCGGCTCTAGGAATTTTGTCCAGAGTATTTCTACTCCACTTTGAAAAAAATTTTGGTCATTTCGAGTGTTTCGGTAAATACCAGCCGAAATTTAAGATTTAGCCAGCATGAAGTTTGTGCTTTAAAAAAAAAAAATTCTTAAAACTAAAACAAATTTGCATTCTGTGCACCGAAAAACCTCAAAAGGAAAAAAAAAAATGAAAAGAAATGAAATGAACAAAGGTACCTAAACATTAAACTATAAGTTCATTTGAAATATTAATAAAATTATTAATTATTGTTGTTTAGTTGTTTCATAAATTTGTTTGTCTTTTATAAACTATAATTTATTGTATTGTTGTTTCATTAATTATTAAATTATTAATTGTTGTTTAGCCAAACATAATTTAATTTGTTTATCTTTTATAATGTATTAGTTAATTAAATTATTAATTATTGGTGTTTAGTTGCTTCATTAATTTTTTTTACTAACTACTATCAGTTTAAAAAAAATTCTATATACCACCGCACACCCTTGGTGCGATGGTCACTCCACAAGTATAAATACTTGTGGGGTGTAGAGGGCAAGGGTGGGGTTCAAGTCTCCAGGAGGGAGCTTCACACACATATACACTTAGATTAGGCTAGAGTAAAATTCTATCTTGGTAGAAAGTGGGTAGGTGTGAAACAGTGGAAGTCATCTTGAGTCTTGACCTCTTGTCCCTTGGGTTTCTCTGCTAACATTTTGTTTAGAAACCCAGACCAAAAATGCCAAAAGAAAGAGAGTGACAACGAGGAAGAGAAGAAAACTGAAAAAGCTACTATGGGATGGCAGCGAGCTCATCTGATGAGGCTCATCAACAACAACGCCTTACGCATATTCATATTGGGTTTTGGTTGGTTAGTTTTTATTTATTTATTTTGAGAATACGTTTGGGTTGGGCCTGTTGGGTATTTGTTTAGGATTGATGTTGGTTTTTTTTTTTTTTTTTTTTTTTGGGTTTGGTCTGTTACAATTTTTTTTTTTTTTTTTTTGGTTAAGATTTTAGTTCAAAATTTGTTTGGCATAAAAATTTTGAGGGTGTTCCTATATATATATATATATTTTAAGGGTAAACAAATAAAAAAAAATTTAATTATTATATATATATATTTTTTCAAGCTAGGGTGTTCGTAGGAACACCCTGGGCTCTGAGTGGCGTCGCTACTAGGGATCAATGTTATCAATTCTATTATGCTCTGCCTGGAACAGTCAGAAAATTCTATTTCAGTTAGTTAATCAGTACAAATCCCCCATCTATTTTATCTCATTTTAAATTCCACCCATCTCGATCAATATCTCTAAACTTTAGTCCTTTTTTTTTCATTTAAAAAAAAAAAAAACAAGTCTACTTTAGTATTTTAAGAAATTGAAAAATTAATTAATTAACAAGGAAAATCCCCAAAAATACAGAGAATCTCAATCCAAAATTCAACTAAATAATAAACACAAAAATATGTGGAGAAAGGGAACAGAACCTGAGGTAAGATTTGATAACACAAAAAATATCTTTGAAACCAATTCGAACAGAGAAGCTCAGTGAGATTGATGGCCAAAATAAAAAATGATAATAATAATAATAATACTCCATGTGGGAGGACTTTCGTCTCGGCCCCCAATCAGGTATTGTTCACTTTGAAAATGGCGTTGAGCCTTAGTCCTCAAGAATTTGCTTAATCCCACATCGGGGAGAGACACCTCCCACCCATGCCTTATAAACTTTTGGCCTAGGATGAGTGTACCACTACTACACATATAAGGCATGGGTGGAAGGCGTCTCTCCTCGATGTGGGATTGAGCAAATTCGTGAGGACTATCATTACTCACAGTATAATACATTGACATTTATATGTAGAAAATTTAACATTGTAACGCATTTGTATTATAAGAAATGGCATCAAAATTAACTATCCAAAGAAGAATGCATCCAGATTTTTGTTTGGCATGTATTCATTGATCTCGGCATCTAAATATAAAAGTGGATGTGCAAAATTGATATAAAAAAGCAGATTCAAAAGAATAAAAGCCGTAAAGAATCATTAAATGGACAGAATTTGATGTTGTTGGGTGTACTGGCACCATCGGTCCAACCCAGTTGGTAAAGGCCCAATTGTTTGGGCGTGTCATTGTTAGTTTTGGTCCCTTGTTTCAAATAGAATTAGGAGAAGGCAATGATATTGTACAAGCCCACAAGAGGAAGGATAAATTAAAAATTAAAAAAAAAAAAAAAAAAGCGCAGTGTCTATATATGAGTGCAAAGAAAAAAAAATATTTTCTTAACCGTGAAACATACACAGATTGATTAAAACTGTTAGTTTATTTTTTTTAATTCAGATAAGACTAAATTGGGACTCAGCAGATGTCATGATAGATTAGTTTTCTATCTCACTTTATTTGAGATGATTTCTTGGGTATTTGTTCAAAATGTGAATAAAGTGCATTTTATAGAAATATCTTGAAAATTTCATGTTGAATCCTGTTTGACATGCATACCGTTCAAAATTCTAATATGTACTCATTTAATTTGTATCACATCACTACAAAACGCAGGGGTATTGGGCCGCGTTTGTAAAAATGCGGCCATAGAAGTACTACAGCCCCGTTTTTATAAAATGGGGCTTAAAGACTCTTCCTGAAGCTCTGTTTTAAACGCGGGGCCATAGAACGCGTCTACAGCTGCGTTTTATTGAACTATGGCCCTGTTTTAAACGCGGCTCTAGGCCCTTCCTATTTTATTTTTTTGGCAAACATTTTTTTTTTTTAATCTTAACTAGAGCCGCGTTTATAAAATGCGGCTCTAGCTTTCCTAGAGCCGCGTTTTATAGACGCGGCTTTAAATTAGGTCTGAAGCCACATGTTCTAAACGCGGTTCTAACTATGGTCTGAAGCTGCGCGTTCAAAACACAGGTTTAGCCAGGGTTTGGGCTGCGTTTTTTAAACGGGGCTTCAGGTTTTGCCTATAGCCGCATGTTAAAAACGCGGCTCTAGGCTTTGTATATAAACTATCTTGTCAAGCCTCCATCTCAAGAGCCCAATCTGAATTCTTACAAACAAGCCTCCATCTCCGATCTCAACCCTCACCCTCACCCTCACCCTCCATTTCCGATCTAAAGCCCTCACCCTCATCCTCCATCTTTGATCTCCACCCTCGCCCTCACCCTCCATCTCTGTTCTCACCCTCATCCTCCATTTCCGATCTATAGCCACGTTTTTCTGACCTATAGCCGCGTTTTAAAAACGCGGCCACAAGACCTTTTTTTGTAGTGCATACCCGAACTAAAATATAGTTTCATTCTTAGATTAATAGATCCTTATTAATCTAAGAATGATTAATAAGGATACTTACTAGGAGATATGGACATGCCAATCGGAACTCCTTATTGGTCTCAAATTCACATGGCAACTCCCTCTTATTCCCATGCACGTGAATGAACCTTAACTTGACAACCAAGAGTTCATATGGACGTGATTACAAGAGTTACTTATGTTTAGGATAGTTACTAGGAGATAGACTAACTTAAGGATTAAGCACACACATCACATTAATAACATATATAAATCTTTATAAGCACATATATATTGAATTAGTAAGCCAATAATAACTAACTGGTTCTAAGGGCTTCTATTCATTCTTCCTATCCAAGGTCTTGTTTCAAATCTTTGCATTATTATTAGTGGTATGCTTTCTTGTGATAATAAAAGTAGTCTACATTTTTCTTTGCACTTGATCTAGATTGATATCCATTGTTTTTTAGAGTTCCTTCTTCTTAACATGCTTTTGCCCTAGTTGTTAGACTCTAATTTTACAACAACTCCATCAATCATCACCATTCTTCTTCATATGTAAATGCGACAATGAGAACACTTGCGCAATTCTCCTGAAATCTTTGTGTTTATTCATAATTTTAATTAATTTCAACATTAAAATTATATTTTAATCTGATTCTATTTTAATTGGGGTTGTTAACAATTTTATGGAAAATCTCTTTGCATATTTCAAGCACATAATAGCATTTAAGTAATTTTGAGATGAGCCAATTAAAATACAGAAGAAAGTGGTATTAATTAGGGTCTGTTTAAATATCGCTTATTGTTGAAAACTGGAAACTTATTGCTGAAAATACTATAGTAAAATAATTTTTAAAGGTGTGAATTGTGCCGTGAGACCCAATTTTAAAGTGACATTTGCGTTTTCCCGTACCTGCGAATCTCGTGAACAGTGCATGGGACCTAGGGAAAAACACAAATGTAGCTCCGTGTTTGCTATCCAAACTCATGCTTAGGGTCGTGGATTGAGACATTATTTGACCACATTTAATTAGGGAGAAAGAAGAAAAAGAAAAAGGAATAGAAACAAGCACAAACAACACAAAATTGTGTTTGGCTTGGATTTTTATATATATATATATATATAGTTAATTTATTTGTGCACCATTTTTCAAATTTTAATTTTCTATAGATACAATAATAAGTGAGCCCAATCAGCACAAGAGAATGTATAATTATTATCATTGTTACCTAGAAAAAAATCTTAAATACTTCTGGAATACGGAGAAATGATGTTTTCTCCTCTCACATTCATAATAGACTCTGTCATAAATTTAATGAGTGAATCACACCATGAATGTTAGAGGAAAGAATACCATTCTTCGTACTCTTGGAGTACCTAAAAATTACTCGTTACCTTGAATGAGAAAGTCTACAAACACAAAAAAGTTCAAACCTGATTGGTATTGCAAATTGTTTAGTTATAGGTAAAAAAATGTTGTCAATGACGAATCCAAATAAAAACTAATAAAAACCTATCAACTTAACTGTTATGGTAAATGTGAAATTTTGTGTCCGTGGCATTGCTTGACTAGAATTTCAAACACCTAGTTATTTTTTGAGTAATCTTAAATCAGACTTCAAGATCCAAATTCTTTTAAAAATCATGATATCTTCCATCTGGAGTTTCAATTTTTTTTCCCCCTTTTTCCTATGGAAAGGGAAAACAAACAAACCAGGGAAAACAAAATGCAAGTACTAGTCGTAGCCAAAAAATCGGTGCATCCATTAGCTTCCTAGTAGATATTATATGACACTGCTTAACCCGCTAGTCCTACCGCAAAATCTTTGTTACGAACCAGCTTGTTGAAGTGGATTTGGACAGCAATTCAGATTATGCAGCACAATTGTTACTATCTCTTGGCTGCTCTGGATGAGTGTTATCTGCTACACAAGATTGGTTCTAGCTTATTGAAGTTATCTAATTATTTAGGATTTGTTTAGGAGTTATTAATGGTTATCTTATTTATGTTTATAGGATTGCTTTTCAAATAATGACTCTGTTTTGGGTGTGTCCAACAGAGATAGGAGTTGGAAATAGGATAGGACTTGAGGTTATTTTATCCTTATCATTAGGAATGCATTGTATGCTTAGTTGAAGGCTATTTATAGTCTACGTTTATTAATAAGAAGTAATCTGAATATTCCAGTAAAACAATCAAGCTTTTGCTTGTTAAGGAGGTTCCGGTTATCCCTCGAAGTATAACCAGAAATTTATCCTTCTTCTTTCCTGTTAATTTCCAGAATTTCCTTGATCTAACCATAGCCCCACGCGGGAAAAGAGGTGCTACACGCGGCCGAGGCGGGGGTCGTATCAAATTGGTATCAGAGCAGGTTATGGCTGAGGATCGTGTGGACAAATTGGAAGGTGAGGTTAACAACCTGACTTCCATGATTTCGGAACAACAGAAGATGATGAAGGAGATACAGGGAATGCTTGCTGCAATGCATACTCGTTTTGACAACCTTTCGAGTAATCATAGCAGTGAGAATTCTCACAAGCGTGGTGAGGGGGAAAGGTCTTCAGGTAGGTTCAACTCTGGACCATCCACCTCACATAGTGCTGTCATTCCAAGGGTGACAAAACTAGATTTCCCACGCTTCAACGGAAATGAAGATCCAACTAGTTGGATCTGCCGTGCAGAGCAATTTTTTGAATTCCAAAATATTGTTGAGGAAGAAAAAATATCATTGGCTGCCTACCATTTGGAGGGGGAAGCACAATTATGGTATCAAATACTAAAGGAAGAAGAGAGAGTGATCACTTGGCCTCTCCTCAAAGAAGGCTTGTACACATGTTATGGCCCAACAGAGTTTGATGACTTCTTTGGTGATCTAACGAAGCTTAAGCAAATGGGATCTGTGAGAGAGTATCAAAGCCAATTTGAAAGATTGCTTAGCAGAGTAGGAAAATTACCACCGGCACAACAAGTGGGTTGCTTCATTAGTGGCCTTAAAGAACATCTACGAATTGATGTTCAAGCCCTCAAACCAGCTTCCTTATCTGCTGCAGTGGGCTTAGCTCGCCTCTATGAAGCCAAGTCCCAGTTTCAACATCAACTTCCATCTGAAGAAAATGAAGAGCCATTGCCTCCATCTCTTAGCAAAGTGAGTCCTACTACTAAGACTATCAAGAAACTTACACCTACTGAACTCAAAGAGAGGCAAGACAAGGGCTTGTGCTTTAATTGTGATGAGAAATTTGCACCAGGTCATCAATGTAAGAAGCTATTTTTTATTGAGGTGGGTTGGTCGGATGAGCTTGAAGAAGGGTTCCTTGAGGACAAGGGATGATTTTAAGGGGAAGGGAGTGTTACGAACCAGCTTGTTGAAGTGGATTTGGACAGCAGTTCAGATTATGCAGCACAATTGTTACTATCTCTTGGCTGCTCTGGATGAGTGTTATCTGCTGCACAAGATTGGTTCTAGCTTATTGAAGTTATCTAATTGTTTAGGATTTGTTTAGGAGTTATTAATGGTTATCTTATTTATGTTTATAGGATTGCTTTCAAATAATGACTCTGTTTTGGGTGTGTCCAACAGAGATAGGAGTTGGAAATAGGATAGGACTTGAGGTTATTTTATCCTTATCATTAGGAATGCATTGTATGCTTAGTTGAAGGCTATTTATAGTCTACGTTTATTAATAAGAAGTAATCTGAATATTCCAGTAAAACAATCAAGCTTTTGCTTGTTAAGGAGGTTCCGGTTATCCCTCGAAGTATAACCAGAAATTTATCCTTCTTCTTTCCTGTTAATTTCCAGAATTTCCTTGATCTAACCATAGCCCCACGCGGGAAAAGAGGTGCTACACGCGGCCGAGGCGGGGGTCGTATCAATCTTCCAGCAATCAGACACCAACACAAAAAACCAAGGAGGAAAGACATTAACTGCGAGTTGTTAACAAAGAAAAAACCAGAACTGAATTTGTTTCAAACAAAATATATGTCGAAACGCACCTGCCAAGCCAGTTATAGTGTTATACTCCTTCCCTTGAAGCACAAAACTCTGCTGTAACACTTTGTAAGTATTACCCAATTTTAAGGAAAAACCTATCAACCGGTTAATTTCCATGGTGGTCCTGAAGGCCCTAGCTGGGTTTTCCTTGCAGCCACCATGTTAAGCTTCGCTAGATGACGGGAAGAGGGGACCAGGCCAGTGGCGGCTCCACTTGTATGTGAGGGTGGTCCCAGGACCACCCTCACTTGCCAAATTCTTTTTTTATACTTAGCAAAAAATATTATATAAATGATTAGTTTAAACTAATTTGTTTTGTGACAACCCTAACTTGGAAAACAAAATGTCTATATGTACTTGCAAAAAAAAAAAAAGGCAAAAATGCAAAACTCACCCTCTAAGTTTCATCACTTTTCATTTCAGTCCTCTAAGTTTGAGTTTTGTCATTTCAGTCTTCTAAGTTTCATTTATTCTCAATCAAGTCCTTCCTTACCAATCTGTTAAATGTTGCTGTTATCTACATTAAAAATGTTGTTTTGTCATTTTTAAAAATTTTAATTTTAATTTATTATTTTAAGAAAACGTTAATTTCAAAAAAAAAAAAAAAAAAAACCCAGAAATTATACTAAGAAACGACGAACATCATTAAAAAACAAAATTGAATCCTTACCCCATACCCCAGCCCAATACCGAGAGATTGAGAAAGAGAACGGGGGATAGCACAAAATCTCATCAGAATTCAATTTCGGATATCATAAACTCCCTCCCTTCAAAAACAGGGATATTACATTGTACTCTACTCGGAATGCAAAACCACTCTCGAAGATCGACACCGATTCCTTGGAATTCATTGACAGAGTTCTTGGCTGCCGGATCTCTGGGTGTTAACAGGACAAAGAAAAAGAAAAAAAGACAAAGGTTTTACAAAAATTAGATCTAATAACCTTCCAAACATTCAAATTCCCAATTAAAAAAAAGAAAATAAAATAAAAAGAAGAAGAGTTTTTGGGACTGACTGGGGTTCAAAGAATAGTCGTTGAATGCATACAACGCCGTAACCATTATGTTGCTTGCGTCGTAGCAGGGCCCACCTTGCTGTATTGGGCTGCAGTCGGCGGCGCAGGGCCCGCAGGCCCAGTCTAGCGCCGTCTGCAATGCCGCGTCCTCCGCGTTGTTCTTTGCCACGCACCACAGCTCCATGCCCACAACGCCGGCGGCGAGGAGTGGGAGCGTGAGGACCAAGAGATCAGTAACAATTTACTATTCTTTCTTTCTCCACTTTCTTAATTGGAATTGCTTTGCCTTTTGTTTTCAAAACCTAATTTTAGGGTGTTTAGTTCAGCTCTTTAAAAGGAACTAATTTACATTTTGGAAAATGGGTTTCATGATTTTCAATTTTGGGTGTTAAGTTCATCTCTCTGAAAGCAACAAAATGGGTTTCATGATTTTCAATTCCGGTGAGATTTTGTGGTATCTCCCGTTCTCTTTCTCAATTTCTCAGTATGGGGTATGGGGTAGGGATTCAATTTTGTTCTTCAATGATGTTTGTCATTTCTTAGTATAATTTCTGGTTTTTTTTTTTTTTTTTGAAATTAACGTTTTCTTAAAATAATAAATTAAAATTAAAAATTTTAAAAAATGACAGAACGGCATTTTTAATGTAGATAACGGCAACATTTAACAGATTGTTAAGGGAGGACTTGATTGAGAATAAACGAAACTTAAATGACTGAAATGACAAAACTCAAACTTAGAGGACTGAAATGAAAAGTGATGAAACTTATAGGGTGAGTTTTGCATTTTTACCAAAAAAATATTATAAACTAAATTAACTTATTTTGACTACCCTAATAAAAATGTTAAACACTCTAACCTGAGAATCACAAGAATTTGAGTTTAACAAAAATAAGAATAATGCTACATTCATAATATTACAAAAATAAGAGTAATACATTCATAATATTTTCACAATAAATATTGTGGAGAAACAAACCTCTCCCTTAGAAGGTATTGTTCACTTTGGATGAAGACATTCACAGATTTTCTCAATTCCACATCAGGAAGAGACGCCTCCCACCCTTGCCTTATAGGCATTGAGCCTAAGGAAGGGTGTACCAATCATGTGTATGATTGGTACACCCTTCCTTAGGCTCAATGCCTATAAGGCAAGGGTGGGAGGCGTCTCTTCCCGATGTGGGATTGAGAAAATCCGTGAGGGTCTTCACCCAAAGCAAACAATACCTTCTAAGGGAGAGGTTCGTCCCTCCACAAATATCATGTTTTATGTTTTATCTACCAATAACAGTTTGTTGCATAAGATTTGTTATGAAAATATTGTGGTCACTTTATTATTCTCATTTCAGTATTTTCAATTTTCAATTTCCACTTTATTTCTTATTAGTCTTTTTTTTTTCTTTCACTTTGTTAGTACAAAAAAATTGTAACATTTCATGTATTTGTGTGATTTTTTTTTTTTTGTGACGTTGATATATTCAAGTTGTCTCTTTATTAGATTTTGTATAATCTAAATTTCTTAATGACCACCCTAAAAAAAACTCCTAGAGCCGCCGTTGGACTAGGCGATCAAAACTGATATTTTTGGAGCAAGAACAGTACGGATATCTAGGTGGAAAAATTTCCTTGCATTTTTTGTTATCCAAGAAAATTTTAGTCATGATTAGCAAAAAGAGTGCATGTTTTGTGAACCAAATATTCCAAATAGTCAAGAGAAAAGGAATCAAACCCAATTAAAGAAGGTGAATGAAAGAAAGAAGCCGGCTCAAAAGATGATTTCTTAATAAGTAATGTTACAGTCACAAACTATTTTATAACATTTTTACAAACTGTTATTGTGGCCAACTTTTTATTGGTTTTCATCTAGGCCCACCATTATCATCACTTTTTCACTTTTCATAAAAAAATTTGTAAAAAAATATGTATCTCTAACATTACTCTTTTTTAATTAGCAATCTCGTTGTAGGTCAATGCAAGATTCCATTGACAACATGTTTGGAAATTTGGTGGGAGAGAAGAGTAGAGATTATTGGATGAAACAAAAGGAAAGAGGAAGAAAATGATTATCCCCCCTTTTTCATCACTTTTTCATTTACCAATAATCACTCATCACATTTGTAGTTTGTAAAATTTTTTGTAAAAAAATTTGTATCTCTAACATTACTCATTTTTAATTAGCAATCTTGTTGTAGGTCGATGCAAGATTCCATTGACAACATGTTTGGAAGTTTGGTGGAAGAGAAGAGTAGAGATTATTGGATGAAAGGAAAGGAAAGAGGAAGAAAATGATTATCCCCCTTCCCCTTGTTTTGACCTTGTTAAAAATTAAGAAATTAGAGAATATCCCTCCCTTTCTGGATGTCATAAAAATTAAAATGGGAAGAGAGGAAATGATAAAATATCATACAAATTGATAATTATATTTATTTTTTATTCAATTTTTTTAAGGTAAATATAAATTGATATTATAAGAGCAAATTTGACAATTTAAATTTTTTTAATATAAGTGAAATCTCTCTCCTCTAAATTCCCCCGCCCCTCCAAATCCCTCAAACATTTTTCCCCCTCCCTTAATATATATATATATATTCCAAACAATGATTTAAATCACTCCCCACCTTTTTCCTCTATTCCTCTCTCCTCCTCTCCAATCAAAACACAAGGTAAGAGTTGAATGCAAAATTAAGAATGTATAATAGTCTTCGAAGCAATTCTTTGTTAGTGGATTGTGTTGGGAATTTTCTTGATGATGCACCTATTGTTTCTCAAAGAAACAAAGTTTAATATGAAAAATTAACAAAAATGCACGGCAAAATAATACCAAAAAAAAAAAAAAAAAAAAAACCACCACAAGAGATTTAAGAAAAAAAGTATTTGGAACACACATCGACATGAATTACATAGGCCTATTAATTTTAGTTTAAAATCTCAACTTATTTTCATCACTAGTCTATCTAAAAATTTTTAGAGTTTCATCTTCTCTTATTATGATTGTACTTTTACACAATTTATTTTAAGAACAAAATGTCAATGAAAATAATATGATCTAAATTCTTTCTTATACACCTAGCCAGTTAGCAATTATTATTGTCAAGAAATAAGAAGAAAATTAATACCCAAATAACTTTCTGGTGAAAGGTAGTCATCGTCAAACAAACATCAATTTCTTACAATTAACATATTAAGGTAAGAGATGGTCACAAGTAGTTTCATTAGTTTAACTACATTGTGAACTTTCATGCATGTTTAAAAATATCATAAAAATCCTTTGGTAACATATAATTTGTAAAATTAACCATTTTTTTTAATAATTTGATAGTTACGACAAATAAGTAGAGTAAGGATTCAAGCCGTAGCTCTTAAAATGATGTGACTAAGCTACAAACCTCTCCAAAAAAAATTAGTGATGAAACTTACAAGTATAAGAATAAAAAAACCTATGTGAAAGCATGGATGAATTAATGTAAAATTTTGGTAAAATAACTCTTAATTAGTTAAATAAGTTTCTTTCAACCAAAAAAAAAAAGCTACAAAAGTCTAAATTTGACTCAACCTTTGACTAGACATGAGTACACCAAGTCTCTTTCTATGCTACGCACCAATCTATCTATGAATATGCTGGGAGTTTTCTAGGAAAGTGGCAACCCAAAGACACAAGTGACATTGAAGCTGAAGGAAGCCGTCCGTTTGTGGCTTTGCACAAAGTTTCCTGTCTGTAGTGGTAACTCCTTTTGATGGTCAGTTTCTTGGACTGAAATATTCTTTCCATAAGTGCTGAAATTACTATTGACAGTACATCCAAACCATAAGTCTAAATCAGCAATGTCATATTAGTCAAAAGAAAAAGCTGACATATGGTTCACATCATGCTTTTAGGAGGAGCCAGTCAAGATTTTTAGTGCCGCTTTTAAGCATACAACACCAATTAAGCTTAAACCGTACAAAATATTTTTGCTTGGGAACATGAAAAAACTTATATATTTGAATTTATAAGTGTGCATGCCCATACAATCAATTTTACAATATACCTTATCAACAAAAAAAAAAAAAAACAAAAAAAAAATTTACAATATACCTGAATGTTAATTTGTGATTGCATTACAATATTTACATATAAAAGTTGAGATAATTATGAGTACTTGCAAAGAAAATGAATTAATGTACTCTAATCATAATGTAACATTTGAAGTATATTGTGTATTTGGATGTGTCTTTAAAATTTTTATTACATATCAAGTAACTTGATTGTTAAAATAGTAAAAAGTAAATAAATTGTAATCAGATTTCAATGGAATCATGCAAGACTATAAGATAGGGTTTTAAAAAATAAGACAGTTACATTATGTTGTGTAACTTTTTTTTTTCATAACATCTCATAATTTATATCAATTCTAATCTTAGTAGCATCATTGTTTTGTATAAAGTTATCAACTAATTAACCAAGATCTTAAATTAGTAGTGAATTATATTTTTAGATGAAAGCATATAAATCACATGAATAAAAATAAGGAACTCAATTAAGTAATATATATATTTTTTTTTAATGATTCCATTTGAGTAATATATGAGTTTCAACTTAAATAAAACTCATAGATAAAACTAAACACGTGTATAACTTACCCTTTTATAGTATAATGGCGGATGAGATAAGTTCAAGATATACTAAATACGTGTATAACTTACCAATAAAAATAATATATAATAAAAAATAAAAAGGCTTCAAAGAAGGTACTTGATAAAAGAAAGTGAGATTTAAAACTCAGTTCAACCTTCAGGTGATAATTTTCTTTCCTTTGCTTTTTCCCTCAACTCAAAGAGTAGGAAGACAAAGCAAGGGATTCAGTCATAACTTAGCCTCATGGTTCACCAAGGGATTTATCCATCAAGCAATGGATTCCAAGGGTTATTGATATACCAATCAAAATAAACTCAAAGCACATACATACGCAAATACATGCGCATGTGTTAGTATAAAACCAAAATTAAAATGTTAATTTTATTTTAATACTACAATTACTCATATCTCATAATCCTATTGTATGCAAAATTATTAACTAATAATTTTTTAAGAGAGCATGCCTCGAGATGCCTTGCAACCCCTTCCTTGGATGCCTACGTCACAGACAATGAAATATTTTGCTCATCCTTGGGCCAGGCCCAGGGTTGAAATTCCAACTCTTGAATGAGGTTGATGAACTAGCTTAGAAGGTGGGAAATATATCTCTTATGCCTTGAATTTATCTCCCCTAACATGACTTCCCTTGTCAATCTGACTTTTGACAAGAATCAGGGTGCTAGAAGGCACGGATTTTTGTATTGGGAATGTCATGATGATTTCATCTTAAATAGATTAAGGTAAACTATATTGTTTAGGTAAAAATTAATAGAGTTGAGCCACAACGCTCTTTAGTCATATTATATTATTTAATCTTTAAATTTTTTTTTTTATATATATATTTTTTTTAAATAGGTCAATAGATCATTACCAAGCAAGTGGAGTCGAATGGCAAAAAGTGGAATCCAATCATAACCCCCAAACTTGATATCAAGATTCGAGATTTGAATCTTTCGAAATCTTTATTCTACCTCTGCTAGCATTCCTTCTCAATCACTTTAACTATTCCCCAAATTGATTAAAGTTCTCTAAATTAATCACCTTTAGACCTATCCTAGGTTTGTCACTATACATCACTATTGATGTTTCTAATTATTGTATTTTGATCACCAAGGTGATGCTACACCTTCAAGCAGTTTCTATAAATGCACATTTGGATTAGATTAATTTATTTACCAAGTTTTTACCATGCATCACATGTGCAAATAATATACAATAGAAAACTCTGCATATGTCCTATCAAAATTATGCTTCACAATAATCTTTTGAGAGAACGGACGAAAATTTTTGGCCACAACCTATAAAAAGTTCAAAAAATACTCTATATTATGAAAAATTTTAAAATTTTAAGGGGCCAAGACCTCCCCTTCCTCCCCCACTTTCTATGTGACTTCCTCCAAAGCTGAAATGAGCATTACCCCGTTGTCACTTACCTTGGCGGTGGTACATTGAATTGACCACCTCAATTTGGAATTTATCAAGCAGATGAATAATGTGGATTTGAATTGACCTGTCACAATTTGGCCAAAAAAAAAGAAACCCATCACAAGCAAAAAGTTACACTTGGATGGACCAATAATAGTAGGTCCATATATTTGTATAGATGTATGTGTCATGGGTCATTGGAAATCGGGGGGGTGCTAAATTTAATAGCTCCTGAACAATCCCCATCTTCATCGAAACATCGCGGTAGGCTCCTAACCAAATCAAAATACCCATGTTGCCCGTACCTTTGATCAGCATTCATTAAGTAAATGGACACTAAAGCATTTAAAGCTATTAATGGTGAAAATGAAATATAAGTGTATTTTTGTTTTGGGTAAATATGACTATGACTATGACTATGCGTCTATTAATTCCTGATTTTTATGCATGCATGATTTCCAAGTTTTCAACACCCCCCTTGGAATTTGTTGGCTTTGAGATCAGGTTATTTTAGACCGTTAGTTTTTGTCGTTATCAAAGGGAGGCATTACTTGCAGAGAAATAGACCCTGCCAGAGTTTTTGTCGTTATCAAAGGAAGGCATGACTTGCAAAGAAGTAGAATTTTAAAATTTTGGAATTAAGATTTGATTAGATTATGTTTGGTTAGGCAATTTGGGGACCTGATAGAAGTGTGTTTGTAAAATCCCAAACACCGTTTCACAATAAAAACTTTTCATAAAATATTTACAAACATTATTTTAAATTCAAAACACTATTTTGTAATAGCTTATACAAATACACCCTTATTATCCTTATATTATGCTATATGTTTGATATTATTAATTGTGGGTGCCCGAAGACCGAGGATGAAGCTAAAGGGTCTTGTTATTGGCCCGAGGACCGAGGAGGAAGTTGAAGGGTCACGGTAATGACATGGAGGTACTGTAAGCCACAGGCCCAAGGGAAGAACCCGCCTGATAAGGGGAAGAAACGAATCATGGTACTCTAAAGCATTCTAAGGGGAAGTTAGGATCTGAAGAGAGTAGAAGACAATGGGCAGTAGGGAAGCTTTAGACCTGGTGTAGCCTATTGCATTCGCATTAATTGGAAGACAACAACTTTATCAACCGCATTAATGAGGAAGTGACCTGAATAGTGTAAGCTACAACTAAGCAGATTCCTGCCATCATCTTCTTCAGATGTGAAAGGTAACAAGTGTCAGAAAAGGAGGGGGGTTAGGTAGAAATAATTGGTGAAGATGGAACAGAAGAGAGCTATATAATGAAAGGAAAGAGCATTGGAAAAAGGATCGAACAAAAGAGAGAGAAAAAGAAATAGAGAGGAGTGTATTGGAGAAGAAAGGGAACAGTATCATTTTTTGCACGAATTTTGCCTCCTCGGGAGCCTTTGTGTAAAGCTTGATGCTCATTTATTTTTGAATACAAACCTAATTCTTCCTTATAATTGTCCTCGGGCAGAGCTCATTGTTGTTGTTCTTTCCCATCTCTCACAAATTTTATTGATTTGAGCTAAGTTTAAAGGATACGACTCATTACTCTAAGTGGGCTTGGGCTACAAACTTTTTTGGTCCTTACATTAATAATAAATAATCTGAACTATATACTTTTTAAATCTTACAATAAAAAGAAGACTAGCCCAAATCCCACAACATGTTTCAAATTAGTAATCTCAATTTGCACAATCGAAGATTTTTTAGCCTAAAAAATATTATGAATTTCTAATTTTGTTAAAGTATAAATACAATATTGTCAGTTAAGAGCCGTGCAATTTTATTAATATTTCCGAGTATATCTAATAGCCAACTAACGAAAACCTCTAGAGTTCAAATTTTCGCTAGCAACCATCAAATTATCATCATCAAAAGAATCTACTACATTATTTTTCATCCAAGTGAACATCAACTTGAGTCAAAGTTGTTGAATCCTTAAATGCAATACTTATCCTTTTTATAGACAAAAAAAAAAATCCTTAATTACTTCTTTGATTAGAAAAACAAATGTATTTTCCTTCTAAATTAAGAAAACCAAAACAAACAATTAGTTAAAAAATTTGAGGTAAGGTTTAACAGCATGAAACCTTTTTTTTTCAACAGAATATCTCTCTTATAATTATTGTTATAAATCATGCCAATCCATTCCGTATATCTAAAATTATGGGAAGACCGGGTAAGATTACTTTTTCTTTTCCTAATAATTAGTATTATTGCTTATTGTCATATTAAAACTTCATTGTGTGAAATGCAAAAAAAAAAAAAAAAAATCTTCATTGTGTGTTCTCACTTTGCTTTTAAAAAAAAAAATTCAAATTACGTGTCCAAACCCCAATGAGCGGCTTCTGATTAGACATTTGCTGCTGAGTCAAAAATAATACAATTAAAAAAAGTTTATCCCTTCTTTTGGCTGGAGGTAGGATGGCACTTTTGTAAAAAATTGGCACCCCCAAACCAAGTTACATATAATGTGTTTTATATATATATATATATATATTATAGGAAAATGCTTGCCATGACCAACAGGTACCTTTCCATGCAACTTCGAGGAAGGAGATTTATACAGAGCAAAATGCCGGTAATATAACATCTTTTCACGAAACAAAAACTCAATCTTATCTGTACCTTTGTTGTCATCCTCAGCAACCCTCTTTCCTCCAACACTTCCTTTCAATTTCCTTTTTAATTCTTTTTAGATCTTCTTCTTCAATTCTTTCATTGATCCCCCATGTATATATATTGACCCCCCAACCTAGTAACCTTTCCATACAAACGAAGCTTCAAGCAATCAAAAACGTATTGTACGCAAAAGGGTCTTTGATTTTTTTTACGTGTATACTAGCTTGATCATCAATGGGGTCACGAAATGGGGTTGTGTTTGAAGATTTCTTTCCAGCCATGGTGGAGAAATTGGGAGCTGAAGGGTTTATGAAGGAGCTAGGCAATGGGTTTCGGTTGTTGATGGATGAAGAGAAGGGTGTGATCACATTTCAGAGCTTGAAGAGGAACTCAGCTTTGTTGGGATTGCAAGGCATGAGTGATGAGGAGCTAATGTGTATGCTTAGAGAAGGAGATTTGGATGGGGATGGGGCTTTGAATGAGATGGAATTTTGTACTCTCATGTTTAGGTTGAGCCCTGGATTGATGGAAAGCTCAAGAGAATTATTGGAGGAAGCCATTGTTAGTGAATTTTAAATATTTTATTAGTTTCCTTTGAAGAATTGCACCAAGAATTTAATTAGTTATTGTTGATTTGTTGGACTTGTTCTAGGGCATCTTGTCTTTTCCTATTGTTGTCCTGGTCGGATTGGGTTGTTTTGTATTGAGGAAGCTATTGTCAGTGAAATGTAGGATCTCTAGCTTTGAAACCCACCCTCTTTTTCTTTCCTCAAAAAAAGAACAAAAAATGTGGTCTCCATGTGTGTTCTTCTATTGAATATCTTTCTCTTTTTGATGGCCATTCTGTCAATTCAATAAAATTATTTTTCTCTCCAATGTAGCTTCATATATCGGTCTATCTATTTAAATTCTGGTTTGAAAACTTGATTAGCACGTTACGTCAACTGTGACCCTATGATTATCATATAAATATGGCATAAGTCTTTTTGGCTAACTTATTTGCTTAAAGGTTGGACATTACTAACTTTAAGCAAATAATTTTAAACCAAATTACATAAGAGTTATGTTAAGAACACAATAAATTGCCACAATATTTTCATAATAGTTGAAGTGACAATCTTTTGTAAGTTAGAATAAAATAATATTAAATTATGATCATCTACAAAAATTAAAAATAAGAGTACTATAAGATTTTGTTGTGTTAATAAAGTTTCCCAAACGTACAATGGTTTGAGCAATTCGTCTCCTAAAGTAATTTTGGGAAGCCATAAATCAAACCACCATGGCTTTTATTATAGATATAAAACGTTAGTTAAATTGTACTTTGGAAATGATAATCCACATAACATGCATGGTGACCAAATTGTTCCAAACGTCAGCAAAGTTGGTGGCAGGCCAAATGCTTAAGTTATAAATGAGAAATTGACCTGTGTAAATTTGGCAAAAATCACTTTTGCTTTTTGTCTTTTGCTTTTCTTTTTATCTCAGATTTTTTTTTAATTTAAAATAAATTAATTAATTAAAGCAAACTATTTTTTAAAAAATATACTAACTTTTTGTCTTTTTGTCATGAACAAGTGACAAATTAAATAAACGACAGTGTTCCTGAAAATTAATTACTTCTTTCAAAGATAGAAATCTCATAAATCTGAAGAAGATGGCAGTGCCTTTTTAAAATTCATCAAAAGAGAAAGGGCTTGGTACAAGTGCTTGAAAGAAAAACGATTCGTATTGATAATATGTTGTATATGTCTTTTGGTGATTTCAGAGTTTCTCAAATTAGAGTGGGGTTTGGGCTAAAACTCATTTTAGGTCATTATGGGCTCTCCATTAAGTCCAAAACTTTGATGGGCTAGATTACGTTGTTTTTCTAGGCAACATCAACCAAGCAGGCTTGGGCTTAACAAAAAACTCAATGAGTGTGATTCTAGCTAGCCTAGGCTTGCCTTTAAAGGTTGCTTCACGTGAGTGAGGGATAGTCGTGTACAGACTCAAAAATCAGTAATGTAGGCATAAAAAAATAGTAAATTAATAATGTGTGAGCATGAATGAATATTCAAAAAAAAAAAAAAAAACGACTTTTAGGCATGTTAAAAATACTTTCTTTTAAGGTGATAATTGTTGTCAAAAGGTATTAGCTATCAGCTTAGAAGCAATTCACTCTCAGGATATAACAAAGCAGCCAACTAGAAATAGTAATTATAAAGTTTCATGCAAAGAGAATTTCTTACAAGATTGTGTATTTGAGTTGACAAAATAAAAGATGCTTGCCTTAGCTAGCCCCAGGCCCCCAACAACCAAAGGATTGGCCCAGGCAGTTACCAACTTATCATTTTACAATTGGAATCTCATAAAACAGCAGCTATGCTTAAGGCTTGGGAAAATAATAAATGATTAGGGGGTCCATCCCACTTACAGTGGGCAACCCAACAAGTAAGATTGTGAACAAAAGTCCCAACAAGATAGGGAATTATGGGAAGCAACTATAATATGCAACAAAAAAATAAATAAATAAATAAATAATAATAATAATAATAATAATAAAATTTGGTGCATTGGCTAAAGGATGATGGAGAGCTTCAATCACACTAAAGCCTCTGTCATCAACTTATTTGTCCATTACTATGAACATTGTATGGTTCTATAGTTAATCTAAAATAAAATAAAACTTCCTTTAAAAATAAGAAATTAAATTTTATAAGAATGTGGTGTAAAACTCAAGTTTTACATCCACTAATCCTTCCATGTCACATTATCTTATGACATATTAAAGGATAGGTACAACCATACTCAATTAATTATAATACCCATTTGAAAATCCAACCCAAGTGTGAATTTATTAAGATATTATTAAGTGTGGTAGGATGTATTGAGTTTTAAGGAAAAAAAAACTAATGTTACAATCTCTTATTAGGGTTTGACTTCCCTCCAGTACTTTTTTAACTGAAATCTCCTTTTGTTTTAATAAGAAACTGTCACATTCTTACCAAATTCGGACTCAAAAAATAAATAAATAAAGAAAAGAAAACTGGTACATATATAAGGACAAGACTTAAATTTATAGTAGACCCAAATGTATTTTATTGACAGCTTTTGGTAAAGACCTAGAAGATAAGCAGAATTGGAGGGTTGTTAAGGAAAAGAAAGGTGGGGAATATCATCACCGTAGAAGTGCTGTTTCCTTCTCACTTGCATGAGCCGGTTCCTCAGACGTGATCAAGCTGGGCTTTTGCCGGGGTCGAACTCCCTTTGCTTGGGCCTGTCTTTTTTGATCTGGGCTCCTTTTTCCCATATTTATTCGTGGGAGCTGGTTGCGCACTTAGGCCCACTTTCTCAGACCTTACCCCGCACAGCAACTTTAAGACATTAATCATTAATGCATAAAAAGCAATAACTACGGTCACTAGCTAACGGGGGCTTGACTCAATTGGATATGATTCGTTCGCTCTGCTTAATACGTTCAGGTTCGATTCCTGCTACCAACAGGAGTCCGTTGGTGGATATCACATCGCTAAATCTGTGTGCTCTGCTTGGAGACATAATATAACCATAAAATCCCCCATTTTTTTTTTAAAGAAAAAAAAACTATGGTCACTCCACGAGTCCAAATCTTTTGTCTCATTTTTTCTGCTCCACTCTATATTTCACAAATAAAAACTTGCCACATGTTTACCTAATTAATTAAATACTACCATTATTGACTTATTAATACTATCATTATTAATTAATGGTAGTATTTAATTAATTAAGTGAACATGTGGCAAGTTTTTATTGGTGGAGTATAGAGTGAAGTAGCAAAAGTGGGACAGAAGATTTGGACTCGTCACTCCACAAGTATAAGTGCTTATGAGGTGAGGGGAACAAGGGCCGGAGTTCAAGTCTTTAGAAGAGAGTTTCACACACATATACACTTAGATTAGGCTAGAGTAGAATTTTTATATTGTATAAAAAAAAAAATAAGGGGCTATTTAGTTAGGTGTTTTAAGCAACAATTTTCAGTATTTGAATAATATTACACGTATTTCTACACACTTTTTCACCCACACGTATTTCCAAAAAATACAAACAACGTTATTATAACAATATTATCGAACAGCTCCTAATTTTAAAGGCAAGACTAGGGAATTGCGTTAAAATGAAGGGGAAAGAAATAAGATAGCAAATAACAAAGTGAGCTGAATCAAGCCAACTCAACGTTGGTATAAGCTGAATTCAGATGGATCTTCTTTTGGCAACCAGGTTCGATTCCTGCTACCAGCAGGAGTCCGTTGGTGGGCATCACATCGCTAAGTCTGTGTGCTCTGCTCAGGGGCGTAATATAACCATAAAATCCCCCATTTTTTTTTCTCAAAAAAAAAAAAAAAACTATGGTCACTCCACGAGTCCAAATCTTTTGTCTCATTTTTTCTGCTCCACTCTATATTTCACAAATAAAAACTTGCTACATGTTTACCTAATTAATTAAATACTACAATTATTGACTTATTAATACTATCATTATTAATTAATGGTAGTATTTAATTAATTAAGTGAACATGTGGTAAGTTTTTATTGGTGGAGTATAGAGTGAAGCAGAAAAAGTGGGACAGAAGATTTGGACTCGTCACTCCACAAGTATAAGTGCTTATGAGGTAAGGGGGACAAGGGCTGGAGTTCAAGTCTCTAGGAGAGAGTTTCACACACATATACACTTAGATTAGGCTAGAGTAGAATTTTTATATTGTATAAAAAAAAAAATTAAGGGGCTATTTGGTTAGGTGTTTTAAGCAACAATTTTCAGTATTTGAACAATATTACACGTGTTTCTACACACTTTTTCACCCACACATATTTCCAAAAAATATAAACAACGTTATTATAACAATATTATCGAATGGCCCCTAATTTTAAAGGCAAGACTAGGGAATTGCGTTAAAATGAAGGGGAAAGAAATAAAATAGCAAATAACAAAGTGAGCTGAATCAAGCCAACTCAACGTTGGTATAAGCTGAATTCAAATGGATCTTATTTTGGCAACCAAGGTCTAGCAGGAGGAGGAGGCCTGATTTGAAATGACAATGGGGAGTGGGTCAGAGGCTATGCTTGAGCCATTGGCGTCACCACCAGTGTTGCAATAGAGTTTTGGGCACTAAGAGATGGGATTCAGTTATGCATTTCCCTTAAAATTCCTGTTGTGGTCATTGAGCTTGATGCGAAGCTGGTAGTGGACCTCTTAAAGAAAGAGGCTGGAAATTTGAATGGAATTGATGCCATTGTGAGTGACTGCAAGGCTAGCTTGAATGAAATATCTATGATCCAAATCCAACACTGCTATAGAGAAGTGAATAAATGTGCAGATGCCCTTGCTAGAAGAGGAGCTTTATTACCTCAGGATTTTATTGTTTTTTTGGAACCTCCAGCCAATGTCTCAATGCTGCTTAGTCTTGGTGTTGCTGGGGTTTCTTTTGATCGTTATGTATATCCTTTTAGTTGTGCTATTTAGTTCTTAATGAAGCCCTTTTACCAAAAAGAATGACAACATATCCCATAAATGTAGGAAAGTAATAAGTATGTATCGAAATTATTTATGTATTGTAATTATTTAGGCTTCTTTCTCATTCCAACCTCAAAGCTCTCAATTGAACCAAATTTTCTCTCTCTTCTCTCCTTACTCCCTCACCTCGAACTGCCATTACCAGGGGCAATGTTATGTAGAGTTTAGGGGGTTCAAATGAACCCCCTGAGCTGGCATATTTTTTTTATATAATATATAATATTTTTTATTTGTCTTTCTTAAAATAAAAATTTGAAAACCCTAACCCTAATTTTTTTTTTAGCACAATTGAAATAAGCTTAAATATGATATTCTTAACAATATTTTGGTCTTTTAAACACACAAAAAAAGCCCAACAACAAAAGTAAAAAAAATTTCATCATAAACCTAAAAAAAAACGTATTTAGATCTTAACAAATTTGAAATAAACTAATAGAAAATTATTGGTTTACATTGTATATAAGATTTACATTGTCTCTAAATAAATGTGTATTGTACGTTTTTTGCAAATTTGTATAATATTGCACACATTTGTTTAGTCTACAATATAAATCTTACATTGAAAGTACAATTTTAACATATCATTGTCCTAAACGAATAGATAAAAGTATTTTAAATAGTAATAACTAAAGTTCACTTAATGAAAATAATTAATATGTTCATTGTATTAGGAAATAATGTGCTAAATGAACTTATAGTTTATCTTTTACTCGTGTATACTATGGGCAAATTTGTAATAAGAGACCTTTGTAAAGCGCAAAATTCATCTCTTACTCAAAATACATCTTCTTATTGACCCCTCTAGAAAAAAATCCTGAAGCTGCCACTGGCCATGAACAACCACAGGCTTGCTTGCTCCGCCATTTATCATTGTCGATAGTATTTGTTGGTGGTACCATTGGAACTAATCTCATCTTTCTATCTTTTTCATCACAAGAAACCCACAATTGAAGTACTTTCTCCGTCGATCTGCCATGGCCGTTCTCCAAATGGTTGTGGTCTTTTATTTCGTCTCAATCTCTTCACAGTGATGATTTGGAAATCTTGGGTTTTTAGTTGGTTAGTTTTTGGAAAGGATGGTGGTGTTTGTTTCTTTGTATTTGTATATGGATTTTTGGGGTGTGTTTGATGGGATGTGGTTGTTTATTTGGGTTTGTGGGTCATAGTGCTTTGCAAAGGTGCTCTTGCTGGTATAAGAAAGCCTCTTGATAGAAAAACAACACATACAAAAATATAAGGTGGGGCTGTTTTAGTTTTGGGTTATATTATGTTAGATTGAAAGCCTCAAAACATCTGTTTGGTGTTTTCTATTCCTAATTTGTTTGTTTGTTTTTTCTTTCTCCTAAACAATCACAGCTGAGAACACCCAAATTAATCCGCACCACTTCTGTGACTACCCACCCAACTTGAATCAAACTAATAATACCCATGTTATAGTTTCTCTTGATCCATTTGGAGCTGAAGCAAAATTTGTCACAGTGCTTTGTGTTTTAGATAGAGATGTACTTAAATTGCTGCCCTTTGTTCATACATTTACAAAAGTTTTTCACAATCTCAGCATCATCATTTGCAGAAGTTTCTTTATCTTTGCCCTCTGTTCATACATTTGAATTCAAAAATAGAAACCAAGAAGCACAAAACATCAAAACTAACTTGTGCTACGGGATTATCCATAGTGATGGATGGATTTGTGAAATTTTGATCTTGAAATTTTTAGTATAAACTAGTTGTTGACCCGTGCTTTGCACAATTTTTTATTTATATATTATATATTATTTATTTAAGTTTTTTAAATTTGTAAACATTATGAGTGAACATGTTTTTATAAAGTATTATCTATTTTAAAAAGTATTATTTATTATTATATAGAGATGGGTTTTTTTTTTAATTATTATTTTGTGTTGGCCTATTTTAATTTGTGGTTAAATCATGATCCAACCAAACAGCAACGGGCAAATTATATTTTTCATTAAATTTAAGATCACTAAACTTTATTTTAGGGAACTCATAATTTTGTTTTGGGGGAGGGGTTCAAAGTATAAAAAACTAAGTTTTAATTATTTTTTATATGAAAGATTAAAACTTTTTAATAACTAGGCAAACACCATTAATTGAAACTTTATAAAAATGAATTCCAGTGTTTCTACACATCTCCTTGTGTAGGTGTATGTGTATTTGATCCAAAGCCAAACTTGGAAAACTTGATAAAACTTTTCGCTTAAGTCCGAAAAGTCGATGAGCTAGATTACGTTGTTGTTCTAGGCGACATCAACAATGCAGGTTTGGGCCCAACAAAATACTCAATGGGTGCGACTCTATCTAGCCTGGGCTTGCCTTTGAAGGCTGCTTCACATGACTGAGGGATAGTGGGATACAGACACAATAGCATATCAATATCTACAGCCAAAAAAAAAAGAAAAAAAAAAGCATTTTGAAATCAGTAAATAAATCAATAATATGTGAGTAGAATCAATAATCCAAAAAATAATACGGCTTCTAGGTATGTTAAAAATACTTTCTTTAAGGTGATCATTTATGTCAAAAGAGATTTACTATTACCTTAAAAGCAATTCACTCATATGATATAACAAAGTCGCCAACTAGAGATACTAAATATGAAGTTTCAAGCAAAGATTCTTAAATGATTGTGTATTTGAGTTGACTAAAAATGACAAAGGAAAAAAAATGTAATTTCTTAATAAAAATTGTTTTGGACTTGACTAAAAATGATGAAGGAAAACGAAATAAAGTGAATATGTTTTAGACCCTCAATTTGTAGTCAATATCTTTAATCATATTTGTAATTTTTGTATCAAAAACCATAACCACAAGTCCAAAAATTCACTTCGTTATTTCATTTGTTAGTGTTTGTGTTATTTTATATAACTCAGAGTTTATTTAGCAGAACATATTTATTTACACACCTCAAAAGCTTGGTAATCTTTCTATGAGCAACAAGCCTATTTAAATAGAAACTTACTTCCTTCCACTTCCATTCACAATTTATAAGAGTTGGGAAAGAAATTCAATCAAATAAATAATTAGGGGTCCATCTGACTTACAATGAGAAGCCCAACAAGTAGGATTGTGAGCAAAACAGTTAATATTCCTGTTTACATAACAAAAGCCCCAACAAGATAGGGAGTTAAGGGAAGTACATATAATAGGCACATATATACACACTTCACACACATACACACTTAGATTATACTAGAATAAAATTCTATCTCAAAGCAAAAAAATAAAAAATAAAATTAAAGCCTCTGTCATCAACTTTTTAGTCCATTATTATGAAAACTGTACGGTTCTATAGTTAATCTAAAAGAAAATAAAACTTCCTTAGAAAAAAAATAAAAATAAAACTAGAAGATATTTTATTGACAGCTTTAGGGGAAGGCCTAGAAGATAAGCAGGGATAGAAGGGTTGTTAAGGAAAAGAAAGGTGGGGAATTCCATCACCAAAGAATTGGCTGCTACTAAATGGGAATCCAATTCACCTTCTCTAGACTTTTTGTGTATACAGAAATGGAAACAAATGCTTTGGTTAGAATTGCCCTAATAAGCATGCTTTCCACATATAGATGCATAACAAATCAATCAATCTAAGCCACCCACATGGATATGATAGACATGATTGAGTCATCAAGTGGTTCCATTTTCACAACCACACGAAACATGTGTCTTATATCAATTTCTTAATGTTTCTCTAATTGGAATATTGGGTAATTGCGTGCCTCAACAGAGCTTGCAATAATTCAGAACGATGTTTCAAATGAAAAATCCAACTATAGCGGGAATAATCATCAACAAAGACAATAAAATATCAAGACTCACCAATACTAGAGATAGAGGAAGGTCCTCAGACATCAGAATGAATTAGGTCAAAGATATTAGTGGACATTGATTCACTAGTATTGAAAGGCAAAGCTAGTTGTTTTCCTAACTGACATGAAGTACAATCAAAATTTTATGTGGACACTAAACCTAACAAACCTCTAGAAGCCAAGTGTTGTACCCGAGAAGAAGATGCGTGACCAAGTTAGGCATGCTAAAGTGCAAGGGAAGGAATAGAAGATACTGCAGCAGCTACAACAACAGAAACAAGAGCAACAAGTGGAAGACGAAGGTTGTCCACGGAAAACATACGCCTACCTCTGGGACTGGTCCCAAGCTCCTATCCCATCCTTAGATCCTACACAATACACCCAGAATAATTAAAGATAATGTGATAACCCAACTCAGCTAATTGTCCCACAAAAAATAAATTGTAAAAAAGGTCAAGAATATTAAAGACCCTAGGAACTGAGAGGTTGGAGGTCGAAATAGAACCTATATTATGACTAGACATTGTGGAACTATTTTCTGTGTGAATATTAAAAGGGTGTGGTACAGGTTTAAGGTCGGAAAATAAGTACGAGTGAGGTCTCATGTGGTTGCAATAAGCAGAATCCATAAGACAAGAGGAAGGAGGCATACCAGATAAAGCTAAGAGACGAGGAATAAGATGCATTACCAACCATATGAATGATATTAGCGATAATGTTTATAAGGTCATCTTTGGAAATGGTGAAAGTGGATCTAGAAGACTTGGACTGTGCAGAGACGGGAGCTATTGGTTGGACACTCTCAATGTTAGCAGTAGTAGTAACAGAAATTGAAACAATTGATTAGTTGCGATGATAGCAAGTCTTAATATTGTGGCCAAGACGTTTGCAAAAACGTTTGTTAGATTATCGGCGACAATTATTGCAACAAGAAGAAGACTTATCCTTATTCTTCATTTAAAAGTAAAATATGCAAAAATGGACTGCAAAAATGAAATCTACGCGAAAAATTGGGCAAAGAGCACTTGGACTGCAAAAGTCAACTATGAGTCAAAAGTCAACGGTCAACGCTAGTCAAAGTCCAAGGTCAAAGTTAACGGTCACTGACGCAACAAGTCAACGGATGGCGTAGCAAGATGACGTCAACAAGCAGCTAGATGACGCAAGCGGCTGATGTGGCAAAGATGACGTCAGCAGGAACTTCATCGGCGCGTGAGGCACGTGTCGAACATTAATCGGCGCGTGGGAGACCTCACTGAATCTTTAAGCGATGCATGAGAGCGTGTGGACAGTCCGATGAGATCGATTCTTTTTCGATGATGTAGATTAGAGAAAGACGATTCCGATAGCAGCGGTGGTGAGATGATCAGAACAACATTAGAGGCGCGTAAAACGCATGGAAGAAACTACCAAAACTTTGACTAGCGCATGAATGGTTTGATGATGATGATTTCGGTGGAGTTGTGTATATTGGTTTAAAATCTACACAATGATAGTTCTTATGTCCTAATCGGAGGTCCTATGTGGAAGATCCGATGGAGGCAGTGGTCTTGGTGGCAGTGATCGAGCTTTTGATGGTGAAGATTCAACCTTAGGCACCTTTGACAGCAATGGAGCGGTTAGGAAAGAGCACAGAAAAGCTTAACTAACCAAAGAAGTCGAGGTAGCGGAAAATACCAACAAAGACAAGACTACAAGACACAAGAAAGTTAGAGCAATGGATCTGATACCATGTTAATAATACTGAATAAGTGTATTGTATTTCTTAAGTAATAGAATATACACGAGTATCTTTATATAAGAGGCAGAGTGTGCAGTACAAGCAAGTGTGCTATAGAAGTAAATAAGGTGGTCCTACAACCCACATTCCCTAATACACGTTAACAGAGATAATAACTCACATGTGAGTAGGGATGGCAATGGGGCGGGGCGGGGCTGAAGGATGGGGTCTTCGTCCCTGCCCTGCATGGTTTTGTCTTGCCCCATCCTCGCCCCGCTCTGCATGACGGAAAAAACTTTTTAACCCCATCCCCGCCCCTTAGGGCCCTGCGAAGCCTTGCCCCATCCCGTAAAACTACTTTTTGTTAATTTGCCCTACAACTAGTACAATTTTTTTAATGAAACCTATTTTTTTAATAAAAATATACTTTAAATTACAACTAAATTTATCCCATCAAATCAAATTAATGTTTAGAAAAAAATTGAATAGTATATTTAAGCGTTTAACAAGATAATCACAAAAAAAAAAAAAAAAAAGATCTCATAATATAACACATAACAAAATAAAGGCAGAGAACCACATTGGATAGAATAAAATAAGCTAATATTGATATGTTTGTTTAAATAGTAGGGTTTTAGGGTATGAAAAATTCATAATTATAACCCTTAGCAACGCGAGGCAGGGCGAGGATGGGGAGAGGCGAGGCGGGGTGGGTTTAAAAAGTCTAAACCCATCCTCGCCCCGCCCCGTGGTGTGGGGCTAAAATCTTACCCCATCCTCGCCCCAACACCTTTGCAGGGCAAGGAAAACCCGCGTGGGACGAAGCGGGGAGGGGCGGGTTAAGCAGGGCGAGGCAAAATTTCCATCCCTACATGTGAGGGAGAAATTGTTGGTTATGCACATATAAGTGGAAGTCCCACATCGAGGAAAGGTTAAGGAGTTGAAGAATTAATATAACATAATTGGATCAAAACCCATATGCTTAATCTTCTCAATTAACTGGTGTCATATAAGTTATGTTAGGACCTAAATTGGAGTCTCAACATGGTCTAATCTCCCCCCACCAACTTGAATATAAAGGCAAGATTCTACGGGGGATAAATCTCCATTCCTTATAAGACATAATGGCGTTAGATTATTCCATCCAAAAAAAAAAAATTATATTCTTCGTGATACCTTGATGCAAGTAAATTATGTCTGCTCATGCTAAAAACAAAAAACAAAGAGCTTTTCATGTGTTTTTCCATAACACAAATTTGCAGTTTCGTCTTGTTTGTATTCATAGCACGCATCCAATCGAAGCTTAGCCCACAGGTTTTAAGGCCGGACCGCGTCCTCTAGGTTGAAATTTAAAACAAGGCCAAATTCAAAAGGTTGTCGCAGCCGTTTGAATCTAGTCTCATATCAACTGGGGCCACAATTGTTTTCCCTCTTCCAATTGGGTGGCCACATTATAATATCAAAATATTAATTAAATTATACAGGTTTATAAATAAAGATGTAAATATCAGGGGAGGTTCTTGATTAGAGGGTCATTAATTTTAATTAGATATCTTCCTTCCGATTGAATGGTCAGCCCCCTATTTAATCTTTGGAATTTTTCGTGAGTAACTCAGCAATATATGTGTGCTACTGATGATGTCAAAAAAACCACCAGTGAGCCACACAGTCCTCGCACGCTCAAAACAACACCTGCACAACAAAAAGAAAAGACCTTACAGAGAGCATCGGTATGGTGCCGGCCGAATACCCTCTGAAGGTCAAGTTAGAACTTCTCACAACTCTAGAGTGCCAAAGCTGAGGTGAATTATGCGTACTTTGGTTTGTAAGGATATTAGGGCTTTTATAGTAGTAGAGGGTTGACATCTCTTCCTTGGGTTAGAAATCTTTTCCTTATAGGAGTCCTTATAAGTGTATATTGTGGAATCCTTTCCTTGTAAGAGACTAACACTAAGCGTGGGGTACAAGACATTTCTTTATATACACATGCGTGGTAGCCAAGTCAAGATTATGTTAGAACCGTCAACTTTAGTGGCGTCAGCTTTTCATCCTCCCTACATTGACCTCGTCAGCTTAAAGCTGTAGACTTCCTATTGCCTTGTTGATGGACACAAGTAAAGCCGACGGGTTTGTTTGGAACGTCGTTCTATGCCTTCCCTTTAGTGAGCGTATACTTACAATTTTATCCTTATCAGCTACAATCAAACAAAGTTGCCATTTCTTAATATAACATTAAATTCTATCTTCTTACACCATTAAATTTGTTCAGAGGGAGAAATATGTACTTAGTGCAATGTATCCTATAGATTCACCTAATATAATGCATTTAGAGTTTTAAAATCAGGCTAATTGTGTGCCTTTATAATCCTTTTCAAATTCATGTTACCATTTACCAATCCATTTATCAAAACTTGTAATTCTTTGTTTAAGCTCTGTTGAATTTCCAAATTAAGCATAAAACTTTGACGGTATATGGATGTACCATGTGAAAAAATCTCTAACAAAAACGTATCTAGCTATCCCTCCCAATTAGCCAGTCATTCTCATCAAATTCTCTTGTGGTCTCTAATATTTCTTTATATGTAACAACACAATAAATAACAATCACCAATTTCATTTTAATGAAATTGGGGGAAAAAGTCTCTAAAATATCTAATAACTATAATCATGCATTTTATGTCTATCCAATTTCATTCTTGATGCATTTCGCTGCATATGTTTATCTCACTTGAATCTTCATTTTCATGTTTATTTGAAATACCATTTCGATGGAGGCTTACTGATATTGCTTAAAATGGTCATGTTGTTTTAAGGGAATGGAGACATTACCCAAACATAATTATATAATAAATGACTTCCACTTGAATATATTAGAATCCCATGTGTTGATCTTTTTTTTCAAGGGAAGTTCTAACTTCTAACCACGTTTATAAAAAAATTATTTTTCAAAAAAAAAAAAATTAACAACCAATAGGAATAGGAATGGCCAATAAACGATGCGGAACGCACAATGGTTTGAGCTATAATATTATATTCGCTTCCCACCATAAATCAAATTATCTAACTACCATGAATTTAAGACATTAAATATTATTTATATTGTACTTCAGAAATGATAATCCACCACGTGACATATCTGGTGACCATTTATTTTCTTGGAATAAATATGGTGAACAAGTTGTTTCCAAACGTCAGCGCAGTTGATGCCATGTCAAAACTCAAAACTAAAGTTATAAATGACAGATTGTTCTGTGTACACTCCGCGGAAATTAAGGGTACATTTGGTAATTATCTTTTTTTTTTAAATAATTTTTTATTTTTGAGATTAAAAAATTTGTTTGACAATTTAAAATAGACAAAAATCAATAACTGTTCTCAAAACTTAATTTATGAAGGAAATTGAAAACATGTAAAATGCTGTTTTCAATTTTTAATTTTCAAAAGTCAATGAAAACATGTATTTAATTTGATGAATCTATCTCATTTAATGAGTTAGTATTAGAGTTCAAATCCAAGTAATAACATATTTTAGTATTTTCTATTTTTTTTTTCAAAATATTATCTTTTTGATTTTAACTAACCAAACATATTTTTGGTTTCAAAAATACAAGAAATTTCTTTTTTCTTTATATTCCCAAAAATACGTTTTTGAAAATAGAAAACAAAAACTGTTACCAAACATAATCTAAATTGTTTTGCTTTTTATTTTTTGCTTTTCTTATTGGACCTTGTTTATAGCTGTTTCAGAATATTTTTTAAAGGATCATTTTTTTTAGAAAAATATTTCTAACACTTTTACGGAGACAAACGGGGAGAGAGAGAGAGAGACAAACGGCTTGAACACCAAATGTAGAGAGAGAGAGAGAGAGTCAGACGTTTTCTTTTGTTGGGTTTAGAGATAGGTTTAGAATGTAATAAATGAGAGTAATTAATGAGATTTTAATAAAAATATTTGTAATAATGAGGGTCTTTTTTTAACTATTAGATCTACTTAAATCCAATGTTTTAAAAAAAGTGTAACTCTCTCTCTCTCTCTCTCTCTCTCTCTCTCTCTCTCTCTCTCTCTCTCTCTCTCTCTCTCTATATATATATATATATATATATATATGTATGTATGTATATAGAGTATCGAAAGAACCAATACTTCAAATTGTTGGCATAGGAGCATACGCATATTGAACTCGAGAAACAAATACACATGTTATGCTATTCCGATTTAGTATTGAATAATTATTCAAACTTATTGATCATATCACTACTTATATGAGTAATGCTACATACACCAAAAATTTGATAACATTTTTCATATCAGTTAAGTTGGTAAGCTTTTAGTAGTTCTCACATCAACCCACTACTTATATCACTTTTTAACCTTCCATTAAAAATTTACCACATCAATAAGTGTTAAATGTTTTGTCTCTCTAGACTATCTCTTACTTTATATATTTTCTGCTTGATTGTTTTCTCTTTATAATTTTTTTCTAAATTCCATATACAATGAGCAAGTGACAAATTAACTAAATTGTTCTTGAAAATTAATTACTTCTTTTCAATGTTAAAACTCTCATTGGATTCATTCCTATAATAATTTGGTGTGCGTGAGATGAGGGGACTCAAGACTGCATATACCCAGGAAAATAGTCAAATACTTAAAAAGGTTTGAAGTTTCAAGCAAAGAGAGTTTCTTACATGATTGTGTATTTGAGTTAACTAAAAATGACAAAGGAAAGCAAATGTAATTTCTCACTAAAAATTGTATTGGACTAGACTAAAAATAATGAGGGAAAATGAAAATAAAGTGAATATGTTCTAGAGCCTCAATTTGTAGTCAATATCTTTAAACATATTTGTAATTTCTGTATCAAAAACCATAACCACAAGTCCAAAAATTCACTTAGTTATTTCATTTGTTAGTATTTGTGTTACTTTATATAACTCAGAGTTTATTTAGCAGAAAATATATATTTACACACCTCAAAAGCTTGGTAATCTTTCTATGTGCAACAAGCCTATTTAAACAGAAACTTACTTCCTTCCATTCCATTCACAATTTATAGGATTTGGGAAAGATATTCAATCAAATAAATAATTTGGGGTCCATCTGACTTACATTGAGAAGTCCAACAAGTAGGATTGTGAGCAAAACAGTTAATATTCCTGTTTACATAACAGAAGTCCCAACAAGATAGGGACTTAATGGAAGTACATATAATAGGCACATATATATACACTTTACACACATATACACTTAGATTAGACTAGGATAAAATTCTATCTCAAAGTAAAAAAAAAAAACAAAAAAAACAATTAAAGCCTCTATCATCAACTTATTAGCCCATTATTATGAAAACTGTACAATTCTATAGTTAATCTAAAAGAAAATAAAATTTCCCTAGAGAGAGAGAGAAAAAATAATAATAATAAGGACAGGACTTAAATTCATAGTAGGCCCGAATGTATTTTAATGACAGCTTTAGGGGAAGGCCTGGAAGATAAGCGGGGATAGGATGTTTGTTAAGGAAAAGAAAGGTGGGGAATACCATCACCATAGAAGTGGCTACTATTAAATGGGAATCCAATTCACCGTCTCTAGACTTTTTGTGTATACAGAAATGGAAACAAATGCTTTGGTCGGAATTGTCCTAATAAGCATGCTTTCCACATATAGATGCATAACAAATCAATCAATCTAACCCACTCACATAGAAATGTTTGAGTCATAAAGTGGAGAAATTATATAGTCCTCTGGTGGACTACGTCACTTATCTACCATTTCACTAAAAGATTTTCACTTGTTTAAAATTACTGAGTTAATAATCAATTTCTGTTTAAATTTTTTTTCTAATTCAGCAATCTTTTAGTGGAATGGTGAATCACGTCATTTGTCCATAATGTAGACCTTATAATTTCTCCATAAAGTGGTTCCACTTCCACAACCACACGAAACATGTGTCTCATATCAATTTCTTAATTTTTCTCTATTTGGAATATTGGATTAATAAACTAATATTTGTAAAAGTAACAAGATATTATGCTGAGATAGGATTCTATTCGATTGGACCATATGTCTCACTTCTACAATCCCATTTAATGCATTAACTTTTTTGCTTTACAAGGGTTTTAATTGAAAATGTCACTAGTAAAAGTTAAAACATTTTCTTCAGTTTTTTTCGATCATCTAATGAAGAGTTTAGAGCAACCACATCGATGGTTGCAAAATCTTACAAAATACAAAAAGTAGTCATTTTATTCATTTTGACCCAAAAAACACCCACATTAGTGGGTATAAAATTATGCATAAATGCAAAAGTGCCACAGTAACCGTGCATATAAGCACGGTTACTGTAGCTTTGCATTTAATATTTTACTATTTTTTTCTCTCTCCTTCACCTCACTCTCTCTTTTTCTCTTTGGTACTTCTCACTCTCACCTCTCTCGCTTTTTATCTCTAGTCTGTCACTCTTGCCTCACTGATCTTTGAAGCAAGCCGTGCCACTGATCTCTGAAACAAGCTCACTCTCACTATGCCACTGCTAATCGCTGCCGAAGCTAACTCACCAATGCAATCTCCGAAGCTTACTTGCCGAAGCTCACTCACCGTGCCACCACCGATCGCTGCCAAAGTTTTGTTTGATCAATAGGTTTTGGGGTTTTGATCCTTTTTAATTCTTTGTTTAATCAGTTTTGGGATTTTCTGTTTGATCAATGGGTTTTGGGGTGATGGTGCTTGATGATGGTGGGTTGATGATAGTGGCTGATGTTGGTGCTTGATGATGGTGGCTGGGTGGGTTGATGATAGTGGCTCGATGGGTTGATGGTGGGTGTGGATTGATTGTTGATGGTGGCTTGGGTTGTGATGGGTCTGTAAGAGGGTTTCAGAGAGAAGTGTGAAGATGAATATTTTACGGAATAAATGTGTAAAATAGACAAACTAATGTGGGTGTTTTGTAAAAATGAGAGTGTAAAATAGAAAAAGTAGGGATTTTTTGCAAAATTTACAAAATTTTTACATCCACTGATGCGGATGTCTTAGGGAGTTGAGAGAGACTGCAAAATATACGTTCCCATGCCCTCCACTTTAATTGAGTCAAGAGTCTTCTAGTTTAATGGTATAATTCAATATTTTTTATGTGTAGAACTAGGGTTCAAATCTCTCATCCTCACTTATTATTACAATCAAATTATGAAGAAAATAAATGCTAATGAATCGAGATTCTTTATAAAGAATTTCAAATAACGGTTGCATTGATTATTCATTTGTTACACCCTTCAATAAAGAAACCAACTTAGGTCCGATGCAAAAGAGTACTAGGCCCAACCCCTACTCCATAATAAAATCAAATTTTCACCTATCCACGCATGCATGTAATCAAGGAACTAAATTATATGCGAAAGACGTGTCTAACAATTAAGAAGCCAAACGTACTTGAAAAACATGCGGGTATCCAACAGTTAAGAAGCTAAACGCACTTCAAGCACATGTTTATTAAGTTACAACTTACAACCAAATGGAGGAACACTAAAAATAATCTGAAATTTAAAAGGCAAAAATGTTTAGGTCTAAACAATGCATCTTGACAGTTGTTGAAGCTCAGTAATTGCACCATTAATCTTAACCACAGACACCTACACCTAGTACAATAACAAAACAAGATAAAGTTCACATTGTAGTGCTAGGCTGCTAGCCTCAGGCTTCTATGCCTAAGTTAGTTGTTGAGCCCAAACACAACAAGATCTTTTGTAGATCAAGATTATTAATAGATAATCAAGTAGTTTTTTTATTTGGATTAAGTTAACTTGAGTCCTATATGCCATATTAAGGTTTTAATTGGAGTCTCCCTAACAACTGGTATCAGAGTTAATGGTAGTATGTGGCAAGGTTCTTTAGGCCTCTTTTGCACTTGGACTAGAAACAAGGTAACAAGAGAATCAATATGCTTTTTTTTAGTTAGAGGAAGGACGTCATACATGTACTTGAAGCTCACACAAGACAAGCATATAAAGTGTAGACAAATAATCTCTTAACAATGTAGTTTTTCCATTGGTGCGAGTACGGGGTTCTCAGCGATGAATGTTCTAGGTTAACACATAGTTCTTGGAAGGTGTGCTAGAAGCCAAAGAATGACCAATGACTTGTGGTGAAAAAAATTAAAAAGTCCATAGGTAAGGGGAGCTAGTATATGGGACTTATTCATGGCCTATATAGAGATATTGACTAACGTGAGGGAGAGATTGTTGGATATACACAAATAAGAGGAAGTCCCACATAAAAAATTAAAAGATTAAGGAGTTGATGAATTAATATAGAGATTGTTGGATATACACAAATAAGAGGAAGTCCCACATAGAAAATTAAAAGATTAAGGAGTTGAGGAATTAATATATAGCATAATTGGACTCACTCATATGCTTAAGTTGCTCAATTAAGTGATGTCATAAATGTTATATTAATACTTCAATTTGGAGTCTCAAAAACTATGCTGAAGCGTAACTTAAATCTTCAAGTCAAAATTATTCCATCGAAAAAAAAATTATATTCTTCTCGATATCTTGTAAACTATGTGTACTCATGCTAACAAAACAAAAGGCTTTCATGTGTTTTTCTTTCTGATAAAGCCGAGAAATTCACCAGTGAGCCACACGATACCTACGCGCTCGAACGTGAACCTGCACAATACAAAGAAGGAAACCTAACAGAGAGCACCGATCTGGTGCTGGCCAAATACCCTCCAAAGGTTAAGTCAGAAATATTCTCACAACTCTAGAGTGCTAGAGAGGGTAAATTATGTGTACCTTGATTTATGAGGGTATTGGAGCTTTTATAGTAGTAGGAGGTCAATGTCTCACCCTTGGCGCGGAAGTCTTTTCCTTATAGGGAACATCCTGTAGAATCCTTTTTGTACTAGAATTCCATTTGTCTTCGGACTCTATGAAGTGTGTCGCAAGTATCCCATACCAAGGGCCTTTCTGCCTTCCTTACGGGCCTCGGACCTGCCGATACTTCATATTGGATCCATTTTCACAGATTTGGAAGATAATGGGCCCGTCCTCTATCGGCCCACAGTTGATGACCGTCAGGCCCATCTCTAGCCCTAATTCTACCTCTTCAGTTGCCCCCTTCACCCCATGGGTCCGTCATACTTTAGTGGAGGGAAGCATGGGGTGACGGTCTACGTTAATGGGGGTGACGGTTGAGAGGCCTGTGGGTTGACGATTTTGTACCCTGACAAAGGCAATTAATAAGGCATGACACATGTCGTTCTTTCATTGGTAGTTATCTTGGACCGAGGCGTCGCTTCGCCTTCCGTGCATATCCTTTATAAATACCACAACCCTCACCTCTCATTTTTCCATTTCAAAGAGAATAGACTTGTCAGAGCACAATCCGTCACTCTTGTCAGAAGCTCCTTGGTTCTGTCGTTTTACATCCGTCATCAACACCTTTCCTCCGTTCACATACAAATTGGTAAGTACACTCTTTCTAATCTCTCCGTTGTTGGATTAATATTTTCAAGCTTTTTATCTTTATTACACATTCTTAGACCCGTCAGAGTCTTAGGTTTCATCGTCACTTGTAGGCAATGTCTAGTGCGTCAAGTAACCACTCAGTTGTCCGTGACGGGGCGGACTATGAGGTGGTATACTTGTCAAGTCATAGTGACCAAGAGAGTCCAAGCGAGGATAGGAGCCTGTCTGCCTCTTCTCCATCCTCAACAAATGAGGATATGGAGTTGGCCGAACCAAAGGAAGGTTATGATGACGGTGAAGATCAACAAATAGAGCCCGTCATAGGAGCTGATGGACCAAGGAAGTTCATCATGCTTCAAGAGTGGACGGTAAATGATTTTATGTCGACCATCAAGGAGACACATTTCAAAACACTTAGGGCTAATTATCAGATCCCAGATAACATTCCCATCCGTTTACCCTTTGTGTCAGAGAAATGCTATTATGAAGGGGTAGAAGGTGTTGGGGTGTACGAGCAAATGTTGAAGGCAGGACTTAGGTTTCCACTGAGCTCCCTTCATCGCGAGTCACTCAAGTATCTGGGTCTGTCCGTCAATCAAATATCCCCCAATGCCTAGAGGGTCTTCATAGCGATGGAGATCCTGTATGGCACTTGGTCTGACGGAGCAAGGAGGTTGACGGTGCGAGAGTTCCTTCACTGCTACCGTCCAGATGAAATTGACAAATCCAGGGGGATATATAGTTTTGTACCTAGGAGTCCGTTGTTAAAGGTAAAATATGCAACCCCAGACTCCAACAGAGACTGGAAGAGTCGTTATTTTTCTTAGAGGGTGACGAGTGGATGTGTCGTTTAGGTGACACGGAACATATGCCCATTGACACTACAAGGGGCGTACTGTCTCCAGCTGGTAAGTATCCATCCTAATTTGTGGTGACTTTGTACTCAACCGTTTAGTTTAATTTTACTTCAACATATTTTAACCGTCCTCTTCTTTGTAGTTCGACGGCGTCCGCAAGTTAACATTGAGGAGTATAGTTTCCTTGAAAACATTTTTGAAAAGACTACGCCGGAAGAGAGGACTTGGGCTAAGTTGGTCAACCTCGACACCATCCATTGGTATTGTGACGGTCCTGCACCAACAGAGGCAGCGAAAAAATACGAAACAAGGATCCGTCAATGTAAGTATGTCGTCCCAATACTGTTAGAATGGCTGATTTTTTCTAGGGGAATTAACTTTGTCCGTCCGTCTTTACAGAAATGGACGATGCAAAGAGGAGGTCAATCATAAAGGCGAATGCTGCCAAGAATAGGGGGGCCGGTGCTATTGATCCCAAGGAGACGGGTACAAGCAACCCGTCTGTGAAGAGAAAACAGCAGTCCAAAGGAGAACGTCCACAAAAAAAGCCTAAGGTACCTTTGGAACCTGTCATAGGGCTAATGGCTGAGGGCGTAAAGACCGTCACCCCAGCAAAACATGGGGCCGGCAAAGGCCTTATGAAGGGTTCGTCTACCAACCTTAAGAAACCTCCGTCCCTTCTTCGAGACGATCCCAAGTATGCATTGGAGCAATTCTCTTCCATCATCTCATCCGAGGACTATGAAGATTTGAGTAACCATTCGACGGAGGCAATGGGCAAGACGGGATTATTTAGCGTTGCTCAGGTAATTTTTGCCCGTCTACCTTTCATCCGTCTACCTTTTATCTGTCTCTTTTTAATCCGTCTCTATCTGTGACTACTTGATATTAAAATTATTCCCCATCCTTCAGGCCATGGTCATGATGAAAGGTTTGATGGGATGGTGCTTGAACCACGAGACAACCTTGGGCCGCGTAAGGGAGAAGGCAAAGGTGACGAAGGGTGACCTAGTCGAGCTTAAAGCCTGAAAGGTTGTCCAAGAGAAGAAACTCAAGATGGCTGAAGAGGCAAGTAACCAATTCTACAAACTGACGGAGAAGCTGAAGAAAGTTATTGAAGATAAGGATAAAGAGCTCCGTCAGGCCAAGGAAACTACCGTTCTTGAGTATCGTGACTCCGACGCCCTTTTGGATGAGCTTGGAGTCTCGTATGGCGACGGCTTTGAAGAGGTCGTCCGCCAAGTGAAGGCTTTGCATCCTCAGCTGGACTTGTTGTTCGTCAGCATCAACGCACTCGAGCAAACATCCGTCCGCCCTATTCAATCTAAAGACACGGACGAGCTCTTTGGGGAGAATGCTCAGGTCAATGCCCCCCTTGACCAGGTAGTGGTTGAGAGCAACCCAAAGGACGGTCCAACCCGTCATGACGAAGGAAAGGAGGCCCTTCATGATGAGGGAAAGGAGGCCCTTCATGACGAAGGAAAGGAAGCCCCCATTGTAGATTAATTTTACTTATATTTTTCGTATTGTATGTAAGAATATTTGGAGAACAGTTTGTTATTCCTCCTTCATATGTAGACATTTTTCCCCTCGAGGGTTTTTATATTATCAATCCGTTCTATACATTGATCTGTTTAATATTTTGCATCCGTTCGCCTTTTTGTTTGTTTTATGGTTGATGTCGCCCCTTTTTTATAACTAGTTTATACCCGTCCCCTTTTGGGTTTGTGATGTCAATGATCCGTCCATTTTTGGACGTGGTGTTGATTTCATCCGTCTATGTTGTAAATTTTGGTTAAATTTTAAGGACTTTGGGTAAATTTTCACTGTCAGGGGGCAAGATCTGTCCACTTTATGGACTTAGCTCCGTCCATTCGTAAGATCCATTCACCTTATGGATCTTGTAGGATCCGTCCACGTACGATCCGTCCACTTGGTGGATTCTGTAGGATTCGTCCACTTTTTGGACATTGTTTGGCCCGTCCATCTTGTGGACTTAGAATTTTTCATCATCTTGGGATGATCCGTCCATCTTGTGGACTTAGTTTGATCCGTCCATTTTTGGACTTGGAATTTTTCATCATTCGCCCATCTTGTAGACTTAGTTTGATCCGTCCACTTTTGGACTTGGAATTTTTCATGATCCGTCCATCTTGTGGACTTAGTTTGATCCGTCCACTTTTGGACTCTAGGATCCGTCCACTTTGTGAGTATTGTAGGATCCGTCCGCATTGTGAACTTAGTTTGATCCGTCCACTTTTGGACTTGGTTAAATTAAGTAGGAAACACAGTAGTGTCTGAATATTTCTCTTATTGAAAGAAAACCATGTAGAAGAAAAAGGCACCTGCCCCCTTGGGCTTAAAAAGGCACTTGTAGAATTGTTTGAAGTAAAAACTAGCGATAGCAAAACTAAATAATAGAAAAAATTGTTCAAAGTAAAAACTAATAAAAACCCAGTAATAAACTGGAAATTGGTGGAGCGTCGATGCTCTTCATGTCGTCTCTACTGGTAGTATCTCCGTAGGTGCTCCATGTTCCATGGGTGTTGCAGCTTCTGTCCGTCCAGAGTTTCGAGATGGTAGGTCCCTTTTCTTTGCCAAGATGAGATCCTGTACGGTCCTTCCCAGTTGGGGCCGAGCTTTCCTTGCAAAGGATCTCTAGCAGCTCCCATTACCTTCCGTAGCACAAGATCTCCGATCTGGAAGTCCCTATGTCTGACATTGGAGTTGTAGTATTTTGCCATGAGGCTCTGGTACCGCACCAACCTCTGCTCTGCTGTAGCCCAGACCTCGTCCACCAAGTCTAGCTGAAGCCGCAAGGCCTCTTCGTTTTTATCTTCATTGTAGTTCTCCACCCAGTAGCTCGTAAGCCCTACCTTCGTAGGGATGACAGCATCACTTCCATATGCTAGCCTAAACAGCGTTTCTCCAGTAGGTGTTCTTACTATAGTACGATATGCCCACAAGACGCTTGGTAATTCGTCAGGCCAGATGCCTTTTGCCCCCTTGAGCCGGGTCTTAATTATCTTGAGCAAGGACCGGTTCGTGACCTCGACTTGTCCGTTGGCCTATGGGTGCGCGGGTGAAGAGTAATGATTCTTGATACCCAGCTCCGAACAGAAGTCTCTAAATGCGCTGTTGTCAAACTGTTTTCCATTGTCGGAGACAAGCACTCTTGGTATCCTGTATCTGTAGATAATATTCCTCCACACAAAGCTTCGAATGTTCTTCTCTGTGATAGTGGCTTGGGCCTCTGCTTCCACCCACTTGGTGAAGTAGTCGATACCTACTACCAAAAATTTTAGTTGCCTTACCGCTGTCGGGAAGGGGCCCATGATGTCTATTCCCCATTGGGCGAAGGGCCAAGGGGCCGTCATGGGTGTTAGCTCCACGGTTGGTTGCCTGATCAGATTACTGAACCTCTGACATTTGTCGCAAGTCTTAACGTAAGCTTGCGCATCCTTTTGCATTGTAGGCCAATAGTACCCTGCTTGGATCAATTTGTGCACTAAGGATCGTGCTAAGGGTGTGCAAACTATCACCGGAGCCGACAACACCGACCGACACCGACCCTCCCGCACCGCCATTGGCACCGACCGACGGAGCCGATGCCGGCGATCGGAATGTGAACGGAGCTCCGTTACCGGTGCGGTGAGGACATCGGAGACGCAAAGCAAATCACCGATTTCAGCTGAACCGAACCAATACAAACACGCAAAAATATTCAGTTCAGAGATCAGGGGAACGACGTCATTTAGGTGTGTATCTTTTAAATTTTTTTAGTAAAACGTCATCGTATTGGGTTATTATAAAAAAAAAAAAAAAAAAACACACACACACACACACACAAAATGCATCGTTTTATGTAGGTTTTCAGACACAAACCTTAGTAACCTCACTATAAATTCATCCTATTCACCTGGGGACCCTTAACTCTCTCTCTCGCTCTCGCCCCAGTTGCCTCGCCTCTAGCCTCTCGCTTGCGGTCTCACCGGCTTGAGTCGTGCCTCACAGCAGTAGCAGCTCCCCGCGGCAAACCACGATAAGCCATCAGTTTAGCCCCTTTCTTTTGGTTTTAATGGAAACGGAGTGAGAGATATTGTGTTTGACTGTTTGTAGTTGTGTGTGTGAGTGTGACTGTGTGAGTTGTTGACTGTTGTTCAATTTCAGTAGAGAAGTGAGTTAGAAACTCTAACTTAAAGACTTGGAGTTAGAGTTAGAACTTAGAGATGGAGTTAGTTGTTGACTTAGAGTTAGAGTTAGAGTTAGAGTTAAATAAATAAATAAATAAAAACTGAGTTAGAGTCGTGCCGTGCGTGTGAGTGTGTTGAGTCTGTTGACTCAGTTAGTTTATTTATTTAGTTATACTTATTTATGCGTGTGAGTGTGAGTTGTGCTGTAAGTGTGAGTTGTGCGTGTGACGATGTGAGTGTGAAATGAAAAAAATTGGATCATTATTTGAACATATTTTTTGCACAGGTTTGAAATGAAAAATACACTTTTGAAATTTTGGATCATTATGTGATCATTATGGATCATTTTTGGATCATTATGAAATGAAAAATACATTATTTGGCACTGGTTTCTTGAACAGGTTGATATATTGATATTGGGCTTGAAAGCCCAATTTTTTTATTATTAAAAAAATAGTTTTTTTTTTTAATATTTCAAACTGACTAAACCGCACTGCCAAAAACTGCACCGCTATAGGTCGGAAAATCGACCTTAGGTGGTGTGCATTGGTTCCAATTATGAAAAAACTGACCTCTATCGGTTCGGTAATAAATTTGGAAAAAAACCGCCATTACCGAACCGCGCACACCCCTAGATCGTGCCCCTGAATGGTTTCCACAGATACCCTCGTGGACTTCTCTCATTACGTAATCTGCTTCCTCGTGACCCAAACACCTCAGGTACGGTCGTGAGAATCCCCTTTTGTATAAGACATTATTGATCAGCACAAATCGTGAGGCCTAGACTTTTAGTTTCTTGGCCACGTCTTTTCCGTCTGGTAGTGTGCCCATCGTTAGGTAGGCTATTAATGGCGTAGTCCAATTGTTCTCGGAATTCACCTCCTGCACTTTTGTTCCGTCATCAATAATTGAGGAAACTTGGACAAATGACAATACCTAATTGAGGACTATCATGAATTCTGCAGAGGCTACTTTTGCCAGTCGGTTGGCACTTTCGTTCTCCTCCCTTGGGATTTGAACAAATCTGACTTCGAGGTTGCTGATTCGATTCTTGACTTTTTCCAAGTACTTCTTCATCCTTTCATTTTTGCATTCGTAGATGCCATTGATTTGACTTGTTATTACCTGGGAATTGTAATGTACGATCGTGGATTCAGCACCTGCGGCCTTCGCGAGGTCTAGTCCTGCCACCAATGCTTCATATTCGGCCTCGTTGTTGGTCGTTAGGAAGTCCAGTCGAATCATGCATTCAATTTTATCTCCATCAGGGGTACAGATCACCACACCGGCACCTCCTGCATGCCTGTTGGAGGATCCATCCGTGTGGATGCTCCACTGTGCGCTTATTTCTGCCCCCACGCCTTCTGATCTAGAAAATTCCGCAATGAAGTCAGCAACGGCTTGCCCCTTTATCGCATTTCGTGGGCAGTACTATATATCAAATTCACTTAGTTCCACTGTCCATAACGCCATGCGTCCAGCCATCTCCGAGCTACTCATGGCTCTCCTTAGGGGCTGGTCCGTCAGGACTACTATTGTGTGCGCCTGGAAGTATGGTTTGAGCTTTCTTGCCGCAGTTACTAGCGCGAAGGCCAACTTTTCCATTTGAGGATACCTCTCTTCCACTCCTCGAAATGCCCTACTTATAAAGTAGACGGCTTTCTGTGATCCATCCTCCTCCCTAATTAGGGCCGCGCTGACTGCCACTTGCGAAACTGCCAAATAGAGGTAGAGTACTTCCCCAGGCTTCGATGGGCTGAGTAACGGTGGGGATGATAGGTACTTCTTCAAGTCCTCAAATGCTTTCTGGCATTCGTCTGTCCACACGAACGACTTTCTCAATGTATGGGAAAATGGAAGGCATTTGTCCGTCGCCTTTGAGACGAGCCTGTTCAAGGCCGCAATTTTACCGTTCAATCTTTGCACATCCTTGATTGTTTTTGGCAGTTCTAACTCCATGATGGCCCGAACCTTCTCTGGATTAACTTCTATACCTCTATGGGAAACCATGAACCCCAAGAACTTTCCTACCATTACCCCGAATACGCACTTATTTGGATTTAACTTCATATTATACGACTGGAGAGTGTCGAAGGTCTCCTGTAGGTCTTTCAAGTGGTCATGTTCCAAAAGGCTCTTTACAAGCATGTCGTCGACATACACTTGTACGTTTCTCCCAATCTGGTGTGCAAACATTTTGTTCATTAGTCTCTGGTACGTTGCACCCGCATTCTTGAGCCCAAACGGCATCACCTTGTAGCAAAAAAGACCCTGACTTGTGACAAATGAGGTCTTTTCCTGATCAGTCTCGTCCATCTTGATCTGATTGTAGCCGGAGAAGGTATCCATGAAGCTCAAGAGTTGGTGTCTTGCTGTTGAGTCTACCAGTGTATCGATCCGAGGTAATAGGTAACTGTCCTTCGGGCATACCCTGTTGAGGTCTGTGAAGTCGACACACATTCGCCCCTTCCCGTTAGCTTTTTTGACTATCACCACATTTGCTAACCAGTCGGGGTAATATACCTCCCGAATGAAGTCCGCCTCGAGTAGCTTCCTGACCTCCTTGGCTATTGCTTTGTCTCGCTCTTGAGCGAATACTCACTTTTTCTGTCTTACGGGCGAAATCGTGGGGTTCACATTCAACCTGTGAACTATGACTGATCGATTAATTTCGGGCATGTCCTCATGGCTCCAGGCGAAAACATCCTGATTATTTCTAAGGAATGCTGTTAGGGCCTACCATGTGGGTTGACTGGCCAATGTCCCCATTCTAGTCGTCCGTCCGAGTCTTGACTCGTCTAGAGTTACTTCTTCTAGTTCCTCTACTGGTTCTGCTGCGACCCGCTGCTCTTCTATGCACATGGTTTGCTGGTGGTCATCCATCTCCAGCATGGCTATGTAGCACTCGCGGGTGGCCACCTGATTTCCTTGTAACTCCCCGACCCCATACTCCATGGGGAACTTAATCATTAGGTGGTATGTTGAGGTTGCTGCCTTCCAGGCGTTAAGGGTAGGTCATCCTAGGATAGCGTTGTACGCTGATGAGTAGTCGACTACGACGAATGTCACATCCCGAGTGATCTGCTAAGGATAATCACCCACCATCACCGAAAGTGTGACCACACCCAATGGGAATACTCTCATTCCTCCAAATCCCACCAGCGAGGCATTCGTTGGTATCAGCCGTTCCCTATCAATCATCATTTGCTAGAACGCAGGGTAATATAGGATGTCCGCCGAGCTGCCATTGTTGACCAACACTCGGTGTAAGTTATACTCATCCACTTGTAGGGTGACAACCAACGCGTTGTCATGCGGATGGTCAAGACGTCGTGCATCTTCCTCTGAAAACTCGACGATTGGGCTATCTCTTCGTACTATCTTTGGTACTGAGCCCGTCAGCTGGACGTTCTGAACCATTCGAAGGTAAGTCTTTCGGGCCTTCTTGGACGACCCGGTTGTCGATGTTTCCCCTACAATCATCCTTATGTCTCCGATTGGGGATCTAGGACGCTCATTATCCCTTCGGGGTTGCTGCTCTTGAGGTGGCGGATCCATCCTCTCTTTTCTGACGAATTTTTGTAATTTCCTTTGTCTAATAAGGGCCTCTATCTGTTACTTCAAGTCATAGCAATCTGCTGTATCGTGACCGTGATCGCGGTGGAAACGAAAAATATTTGTCTCTTGATCTTTTACTGGGATCTCCTTTCAGTTTTCCGGGGAAGGTTAGAGCACCCTCGTCCTTAATTTGCATTAGGACTTGTTCTATTGGGGTAGTCAACGAGGTGAAGCTCGTGAACCTCCCCCCTAGTGGCCTAGAGCGCCGCTCATCCCTTCGGTCTCCCGTTCTTGGCCTCTTCGACCTTTGGTCCCGTCGTTCTTCTTCCTGCCGCTCCTTTTTCCTGGGTTTTTCATCTCGGGCTTGCAATGCATCTTCAACGTTCATGTATTTGGTTTCCCTGTAGAGTACTTCTGACATGGTCTTAGGGTCGTTCTTGTATAAAGAGAATAGAAATTTGACCTTCCGTAACCCGTTCGTGAAAGCTGCTACCAGTATTTTATCGTTGACTTCGTCTATTGAGAGCGTTTCTTTATTAAAGCGCGTTATGTAGGTCCTCAGCGTCTCGTCCTCTCGTTGCATAATATTCATCAAGCATGCTGTGGACTTCTTATACATGTGCCCTCCAATGAAGTGCGTAGTGAACTGAGCGCTCAACTCCTTGAAGGTGCTGATGGAGTTTGGCGTCAGTCGGTTGAACCATACCCTTGCGGGGCCTTTGAGCGTTGTGGGGAAGGCCCTGTACATGATCTCGTCTGCTACTCCCGGAAGGTGCATTAGGGTTTTGAAAGTTTCTAGATGGTCCAGAGGATCCTTCACTCCGTCATAGTTGTCTATATGCGGCATGCGAAATTTGTGTGGTAGGGGGAAGGAGTTCACGGCCGCAGTGAAAGGCGAGTCGGTGCGGTTGACTAAATCGTCAAGATCACTGGAAACTTGCCCCTTGAGCGCGTTCATCGTAACTTCCATCTGTTCCTTCATTGCCTGCATCTCTGCGATAATATGTGGTGGAGTCGCATTCGTGAGAGATGGCATGCTCAAGTTTTGCTTCTTCGGTTTGCTTGGAGCGTGGCTGCCTTCAGGTTTCTCCTAATTTTTCCCTGGAGCGCTGGTCCCTTCCTAATCTTCTTATTGGTCATTCGGTGCTGCATTCTTCTGGCGCAGCTGTTCTTCCAAGTCGTGGTTTTGTTTGGTGAGACGTTCCACGGCGGCACCGAGAGTCCGAACTTGTCTCTCGAGGGCAGTCGTGGGTGGTTCCTCTCCTTGAACGTCGTTAGTAGTTGCCATCAAGCGAGTGAGTACCATGCAACCCTTTAGTCCGAGAAACGATAGTATGGCTTATGAATCTTAACTAAGGCTTCCCCACAGACGGCGCCAACTGATAAAGCCAAGAAATTCACCAGTGAGCCACACGATACGTACGTGCTCAAATGTGAACCTGCACAATACAAAGAAGGAAACCTAACAAAGAGCACCGGTGTGGTGCCGGCTAAATACCCTCCGAAAGTTAAATCAAAAATATTCTCACAACTCTAGAGTAGTAGAGAGGGTAAATTATGCGTACCTTGATTTATGAGGGTATTGGGACTTTTATAGTAGTAGGAGGTCGATGTCTCACCCTTGGCGCGGAAGTCTTTTCCTTATAGGGAACATCCTGTAGAATCCTTTTTGTACTAGAATTCCATTTGTCTTCGGACTCTATGAAGTGTGTCGCAAGTATCCCATACCAAGGGCCTTTCTGCCTTCCTCACGAGCCTCAGACCTGTCGATACTTCATACTGGATCCATTTTCACAAATTTGGAGATAATGGACCCGTCCTCTATTGGCCCACAGTTGATGACCGTCAAGCCCATCTCTAGCCCAAATTCTACCTCTTCACTTTCCATACCACAAGTTTGCTGTTTCATCCTTTCTGTATTCATAGCACGCATCCAATCAAGCCTAGCCCACAGGTTTTAAGGCCAAACCACGTTTACTAGGTTGAAATTTAAAACAAGGCCAAATTCAAAAGGATGTCAGTCGGTCACAGGCGTTTGAATCTAGTATCATATTAACCGGCGCCACAATTGTTTCCCCTCTTCCAAAGAAAGGCTCGATACAGATCTATTATCATCCAATCTGAGTACTTTTATATAACAAAGATGGACATAGATAAGACAATGTTTTGAGAAAATATTATTTCAAAAATGCTATAGGAAGAAGTGTAATATTATTTCTAAAGCCATGTTACTGTTACAACCAATGGCAGCAAAGTATATACATATTTACAATAAGTTTTGATACAATAAAAAATAAAAATAAAAATAAAAATTTTAAAAAAAGGATACCGTTTCCTAATATACATTAAATTCTGTCGGAAAGAAGTTCTCCTTGCACCATTGGATTTGTCCAGAGGGAGAAACCTGTACTTCGTGTAATGTATCCAATAGAATCACCTAATTTAATGCATTTAGAGTTTTAAAATCAGGCTAATTGTGTGCCTTTATAATCCTTTTCAAATTCTTAGTACAATTTACCAATCCTTTTATCAAAACTTGTAATACTTTGTTCAAACTCTGTTGAATTTCCAGATTAAACGCATAAAACTTTGATTGTTATGGATATGCATAGTTAGTAAAATGTGGTACGCACTTGATACGGTAAGTATACGGACCGGTCATATTCAGCATTTTTTTTTTAAAGTACGTTTCAAAATTTCAGCATAAAAATGTGGAAACAATGAAAAAATTATACGAGAATAATACTTTTTTTTAATAAAAAAAGGGTAATTAATATTTACCATATATATTTTGAGATAAATACAATAATCCTTGCATCATGACAGTTTAACTCTTGTCTCTTGCCGAGTGTGATATAATTATTGGAACATCCTAATATAATCATGGTCAAAAAACTAACCATGATTATTATGAGTTGTGTAGTTTATGGGTATATTATTTCTCCTTAGCTTTATTAGGAAAATCAAGGTTGAAATCTTCATACTCCTTATTATTGAATCATTAAAAAATGAGAAAATCTGTGAACATAAAAAAAGAGTCAAAATATTTTCACAATACTCTTATTTTAGTTGTTGTGAGTTAATATTTTATTTTATTTTGACCTATAGTGTGTCGACACCTCAACTATTGTGACATTTTGTTGTATTCAAAACACAACTCTTTACAAAAACCCAACATGTGTATATATATATATATATATAAACAAGTTTTAGCTATAAAAATTGTTTGTAGCCTAAGGGTACAATTAGAGATGAAGTCAGGACTTAAAGTTTGTGGGGTAGCTTTGTTGTTGGCTACTTGTGCCAACTCTAGCCTTTGGCTTTGCTGCTAAACCGCTAAGGGATTTTTATTTATTATTTATTATTATTTTGTGCGTTCAATGTGGTTCCTAAGTAAGGACAAAATTGTTTTATTTAAAATTTTTAAAGGTTGGGTTGTTTGTTTTGAGTAAAATTGGTTAATTGAGCTTAATTGTGTTTAGCTTTACTATTAGTAATTTTTGTTATTGAGTTTTTTTTTTTTTTTTTGAGCTTGTATATTTGTTTTAAATTTTAGACCTATAAAATTTATTATGTCCTTTAGAAAGAGGAAAATGCTAGAGTTGCAAATTTTTTTTACAAGTTACTAATGTGGTGATTGGTTATTGGTAAGTAAAAAAGTGATGTGAGTAGTGGGTCTAGATGATAACCAATAAGAATTTATTACCTCAACAATTTGTAAAAATGTTGTAAAAAGGTTTGTGACTATAGCATTACTTTTAAACTAATCAATAATATTGTTAAAGGGGGGTAAAGTGTAATTTTTTAGAACAAAATTGCTAAAATTAGTAACAATATATATACTAATATTTTTTATAAAAAAAATTTGCAGGGGAGGGGGGTGGGGGGCATTGCCTCCCAAATCCCAATGTCCAAGTCTACCTCCGTCTATGGCTACAATCTTATTTAATATCTTTTTATTGAAAGTGAATTTTGACAAATCTACAATTAGATTACATTTTATTCTTATATCCTCCATACTTGTGTTTCTCAAAAAAAAAAAAAAAAAAGAATGGGTAATTGTCCCACATTGCTTAAGAAAGTGTGTTGTGTATAGTATAACTTGCCTCACTCTCCCTTAAAAGTTATCATGACTTTTGAGTAGAGTTGTGGTATACCTTTGTAGTAGAACCCCTTTTCCTCTCCCCTATGTGTGTGTGCGTGTGTGTTTGTTTCTAAAAAAAAAAAGGGTAATTGTCCCACATTGCTTAAGAGTATGTGTTGTGTATAGTATAACTTGCCCCACCTTCCCTTAAAAGTTACCATGACTTTTGAGTGGAGTTGTAGTGTGCATTTATGTTAGAACCCATTTTCCTCTCTCCTATGTGTGTGTGTTTGTTTCTCAAATATATATATATATATATATATATCCTTCATACTTGCAAAATTTCTAAAAAATTAAAAATCAATAGTTATATTATCAATAAATAGTTTAAATTGTAAGTTTTGTAGTTTAAAATTGTACATAAAATATAAACTTATTTATCATATAGTAAATATTATCCAATTGATGCAAAATTTGATATATGTAGTAAAAGCGTAAAGAACATGTATTAAGTAGTTAGAATTTCAAAATATGTGGTAATTTTTATTTTATTGAGTAAGATTATAACCTTAAACTATAATCAATTTTGTAGCTAAATTTTTATATATACAATTTTTTTTTCTTTTTTTCTTTTTTTGTTAGGAAACCATGTTACATAATTACAGCAAAATTGAGTGTTTATGTTTTGTCAGATTTTGTTTTTATTTGAGATATATTAATCTATGATTCTTTGTTTGACCAATTAGATATAGGTTGCATTGAGATTTTTTTAATTCTTTATATCTATTTTTCAGTATTTGACGCCAAGGGATGGGATTCATAATTCACTGAGAACTTCTAATTAGACTTTTTTTTTTTTTTTGGCAGAAACAAGCGTATTTAAGTAGCAGTATCTTACGTATTCCGTAACAAGCGCTATTTATACTGTCATGTTAAAAAATAAAAAAACGCGTATAGTTCTATAACTTTGGAGTGAAAACAGGATACAGAAGTTTTTTTAAAGTTTCGAACGGACGCGTAATTTATAGTACAAATATGCGTTTTCACTAATTAGGGTTCTCCCTATGAAAGAATTCTATCAAAAACATATCTAGCTACCCCTCCCAATTAGTCTAGTCTCATCAAATTCTCTTGTGGCCTCTAATATTTCTTTATATGTAACGGTAACAATTAGCAATTTCATTTTTAATGGAATTGGGGGGGTCACTAAAATATCTTATAACTACAATCATGCATTTTATGTCTATCCAATTTTATTCTTGATGCATTTCGCCGCATATGTTTATGTCACATTGAATCTTTATTATTCATTTTTATTTGAAATACCATTTCGATGGAGGCTAATGAATATTGCTTAAAAACATAATTACAATCAAGAAGTATCATTATTATCATTAGTTTTAATCTTCTTCTTTGTTTCATCTTCTTCTTTTTTAACTCAAAATAAGTTTTTCATTTAACAATTGAAGATATATCAGCCAACCATTGGAAGTTTAGGGTGATATATATATTTTTTAAATTATGTTGATTTTTATTTTTATTTGGTTTATGTTTATGTTTAATGTTATCGATAACACTATGCCCCCTTAAAAAGCACTCATTAGTGAAATATATCATTGAAAAAAAAGGACCTAACTACAAGAGAATATTCTCTTTGTCAAAGTATAAGTAGAAATTTCTCAATTTAATTTAATTCCTAGAATGGTAAAAAATAACAAAAAAGAAAAATGGAAAAAAAAAAAATGCAAAGGGTGAGGGTTTATGAGGGGGCCATCTATGGAGATGCATCAGCCTTGTTAATATTCCAAATAGGATAGCTTCCTGGAGTCATTACCCTCATCTTGGCAACCTTCATATCAAAGAAGCCACAAAAGATGAAGCATAAATATGACAAAATGTTTTATCATTTTCTAAATATTTTGGCAATTATTGCTTCAATTTTATCATTAAAAATTACAATAACATATAACATAGCTGTTTCTCAATATATATATATATATATATTGCAATGACAACCTTCATTATATGTGTGGGGTTGTACCATGCTAACAAACACCAGAGTTGATAAAAAGAGCAATGTGGTAATGGTGTGCTATAATATAGGGTGGAGTTCTGAATTAATGACTTCAGTCATGGAGGAAGTTTGCCTTGATGATATTAAAGGATATTTTATTTAAAAAAGGCTGATGTTTGTGGCGGATCAGCACCTATGAGTGAGGAGCAAGAAGAATTTTCTGGTTCTCTTGTGGAGACACAAGCTGAGGATCAGCGCTTCTCTTGGAATGCTGTTATCCCGACAGCGGTATTTGGTGTAATCCAGAAATTAGCTGGGTTACATATAATTTTATTTTTAATTAATGGTTCTTCTATGACTTGTTTTTAGTATCAACTATTAGTTCAATCGCCGAATCACTTTTAGTAAGTCAAGTTTCGAAGAGAACTGCGGTGCTAGTTCCTCTGTTCATATTAAGTTATTAACTGTTATCCAAGACTGACTCTCCCTTGAGGCTTGCAGTTCAAAAAAAGTTGGTGTTAGCCATTACCTCAAGGAAGATGTTTTTCCTGCCGTGTTGTTCTACACCTACACTATAGTATTTACTGGGAGCTTTTCTCCTGCCTTGGGCTGTTGCACTAGAGCTATTCCCTATCCAATATTGGGGCATATATAGGAGCTGCGGTTACCAACATATTTGCTTTATCTTTTTAAAATTCGAATAATTTTCATGATTTACATGGTAGAGTCCCTAAAAATCATCATGTTCACCAACAACCATCAAATTTAGAATATTGTCTTTGACATCAATGCTTTGAAATCTTATTTTTTATTGTACATGTTATCTTATTTCTCAAATACAAACGCAACCAAAATTGATATCAACTAGTTCATTCAATTTTCCATTGCCAAGCAAATCGGCTGGGTTTACCATTTAAAGTCCAAATTATTAAAGCCAAAAATGCATGACAAAAGAATAACTAATTATCCATATTATGATGCACCCTTGCCAACCTATAATTATTGGTATGAAAAAAATAATAATGAAGGCTTCAGGTTTAAGGTATTGCTTGAAAACCAAATTCAAAATCAAGAAGTATCATCATCATAATTATCATGATTATTAATTTTATTGTTTATGTTCATGTTTGTTGCTTTTTTGTTGATGTTTATGTGTATTGTTATTAATAGTAATTAGTCACTAACATGTGTAATGTGCATGAAAGTTATATATAAAGATGATATAGAGATTATGTGTGTGTGTATTAATATTAAAACAAATCTTGTCATACCAAAATTAAAAAATAATAATTTTTTTTCAAGAATGAAAAAGGTAAGTTAGGGAAAATATTCATTCGATCTTAAATACAATTATTTATAACATTTTGTGCACCATTAAAAAGAATATTAGAAATTGAAAATTATTCTTTTAGTTTTAACTAACTTTCTCAAACTTTTTTTCTTTTTCATTCTACAATCCAAAACAGCAAAAACATATCTTAAAAATTAATAAAACTCAACAAAAGTACGGTTTAAAACGAAAATGCAAAATGATTTACTTCAACACCTCTTATGTCACATTAAGACTGAAGTTGGAATTAAAGATGAGAAGCAAGAAATGGGAAAAAATATTTTAGTATATTTCAGGTTCCTTCTTATTTTTCTCATTGAGAATATGTCATCTGTAAACAATAGAAAAACAAAACAGAAAATATAATTTATGCAGCAGGCAAAAATTGCAAGAATGCATAATTAAATTCAAAAGTTTTAATAAGGTTTTGAGCCACACAAGATGGTGGATCCCAAGTAGCTAGAAGTGTTGGTTGTAGCCTTATACATGATAATTGTGGCTCTTTTTCCTTTAAATAAATATATTAAAAAAAAAAAAAACACAAACAAACAGAAAAATAGGTAGAGGAAACTTTTGAAAAAAAAAAAGTGTAAATAATGTCATTTCTACCATCAAAGATTACGCAAGATTTGTGAATGTCATTTTATAGACAATATTTTCACTAATTTCATTGTTAAGTAATAAATATATAAATCAAAGTAGATGAATTAGTAAAGATTGAGTTTTTTATTTATTTTTATTCTTCATTAATTTCAATGTTTAGGTATAAACATTTAAATTAAAGTAAATAGATATATAAACGCAAAGTTTTAGGTATAGTTAATATCACATCCAAGATGAATGAGTAAAATCAATCTATTCATAATTTCATTGTTTAGTAATGTAACGGATAAGGTGCCTCAATTAGAGCATCACAATATTAAATACTACGCTTTCATTTTTATATAGTATACAAATATAGATTTTGAGGTAGCTCCACCTCTAACTATCTTGCTTCTAATATTGTAGGATCACCCAAAAGAATTTCTCCCAATAGTTATGCACTCGAAAAAATAGTCAAGCTATTGTAAGGAGTTTTGGAGACCTTACCCAAAAATTAATAAATAATAGATGACTTCTACTTGAATATCCCCATGTGTTTTTTTCCCCCTCAAGGGAAGTTCTAACCACATGTTTAGAGACTTAGATTAGTATTTTCATACTTTTTGATAAACTAGGTAAGGCACGTGCTATCTCTTAAGTGAGAAAATTAAAATAAATTTTCTATTTGAAGAAGTATGAAACTATATACATAAAAAAAATGTCATACAAAATTAATTTTATTCGTATAAGAATTTTAATAGTTAATCACACACAAAGTTATGGTAGCTATTTAATATATGAATATCTATTCTTCTATAATAGTTTCATAGAACTTATTTGCTAAAAGCGATATCTACTCACAAAAAACTTTTAAGAATGATAATGAATATCATTATCTTCCAACAATAAGCAACTGAGTTTTGCTAAGATATTGTCACAATATTTAAATTTTTGTAATGAATGGTGTCATATGCTACAATTGAAGTTTTTTATCAAATGCCTTTAACCATACACAATGAAAAAAATTTCATTCATACTTTCTTCATTTTCATTCATACTTTCTTCTTTATCATTCGACATGAGTCTAGGTGCAATATTTAGCTTACTTAGTTTTTAATGAACACCCATTTTAGGCAAGGAAAAAAAAAAGGATAACAAAAGGTATGTGTCATTGAATTACCCATTAGATAATTATAAGTTTCAAAGATTTAAATCTAGAAAATCAATGTTCTTTAGATAATAAATAAAACGCCTTATATCACCATTACAACTTTCTAAGCATTATTACCATCTAATTAAAACTCAAAATACGCGGAAAAAAAAATTGGAATGTTAAAATTTAGTGGGAGTATTTTAGACATTACACAATGTAATATTTTAAGAATTATAAGCTTTTATTAGAGTTTAACTGAGAGAATAATAATATGACATATTTGCTATTTTTCAGAATATTAAAGGGAAAATTGCTTGGTTTTAAAGTTTAAGGAAGAATTGTGAACTACCCCGAACATAATGGATGAAAAGTGTTTTTATCCTAAGTTTTTTATTTTTATTTTTTTTTGTGTGTGTAAAACTATGTGTTTTTACTTAAAATAATGCGTAAAGATAAAATTACAATAAAAAAAATACAAAAAATCAACCCAAGAAAACTGTATATGAAAAATCTAAAAACACAACATAACGGTATAACATATTCATAATACCTTTATAGTTTTGTTATATATTATTTTGACTCATAAAGAATTGACACTTTAGTAGTTGTAAAAACATTATGACGACAACAAAATGTCTTAATATTTTCACAAGAGAAATGCTATGCTCATAATATTTTCACAACAAATCATAAAGTAGTAGGTTGTTACAGGTTGTTATTGGTAGGCAAAAAAGTAATTTCATTGGTAAGTTTAAATTAGAACCAATAACAATTTATCACTTATGATTTGTTATGAAAGTGTTGTGAAAAATGTTCTGGATGTCACACTTTTTTTCACAATACCTTTATTTTTAGTTGTGGTTGGTTCCAGTATGATATATTGAAAGTTCAATATGTGTGTAAAACACCCTTGAACCTTTAGATCCCAAATTACAAATTATCAATTCAAACTTATTATCAAACAATTAATGTGCAGAACATGAACATAAGCCAAACACATAATTGATAAACAATCTAAGCCAATTATAATTACATCCACAACAAAAAATAAATGGCAAAGATAAAGGAAGAGAGATGCAAACACAAGGACAACACGCGATGTGTTATCGAAGAGGAAATCGAAGCCCTCGGCATAAAACCTCTCCGCCGCCCTCCAAGCGGTCAATAATCAACTAGAAAATGTAGTTGGGATATATGAACAGCAATAGACCCTCCAAGCTTAATCTACCCAGGTACCTAAGCCCTCCAAGCTTCCTGCTCCAACAAGGTTGCGCCGAACATTTTTCTTTTCTAGCTTACCGGATTCCACTATAACCCATAGCATCAACCAATAACCATTGGTCCCTTCCAAACTGCTTCCCTTAGCACCAAAAGACCTTCTTACAGATGTGGGTGTGGTGAGAAAAGGATTTGGTCAAGAACCTCTCAAGGATGTATCAATGGAGAGGAAGAGAGTAGAGGAATTTGAAGAGTCTCTTAGATGAAGATTGGGGATGAGGCAATCTTGTTTTTCTCTAGTGTTTCTCTCTCAAAATTTTCTCTGGAAGCTCTCTACATTTCGTGGGTATAAGGGTTTATATATAGTGGTGTGTGTTTGGAATACGAAGAGACAGTTTTTCCCAAACAGGGTAAGTTGGCGGCTTGGCCTCGTGACTGGTCTAAGTCGCAAGCTAACAGCCTGGCCAGCCTGGGACTTTTGTCCTATAGTGCGACAGCTGGCATGACCCTTCACCTCCCCGCATGCTTCTCACGTGTGCAGCAGTTGGCGGCTTGCAAGTCGCGAGTCAGCTGTGAGTCCCTGCTTCTTTGCACATTGTTGAGCAATTCTTCACACTCTCTCACACACTACCCTTACATGAATCCCACCTAAATACAGAGTTACTAAGTGCTAAATTACAAGCAAATTGGCATGGAATAAAGCCAACAAGATGGTTGATAAAATTCAACCTTACAATCTCCCCCTTTGGCTATTCCGTGACAAAACCCTATAACAAACTCTAGACTTAACGCGTGAGTTGGGAACAGTTGGAAAACTCACTCACACCTAACTCTAGAATTTGTGTAGCTCTTGAACCATAAAAACAAAGTATCTCCTGAAACATAACAACACAATAAGTTCATTGTATGCAGAAAACTTGTAATGCATATGGAACAAGCACAATGCGATCAAGCAAAATGGAATATAGCAATAAACCATGGCATGACCTAACAAGCAATCACTGTAAGATAGTGACCACAATGCTCATTCACACTTGGAATGAACATCCGGACATTCAAACTGATAAGCACAAAGCAAATCACTTAAATGACCAACACTCAACCAATGCACAATACATGAAGTATATGCATCTAGTAATAAAATTCTACAAGAGCACAAGAGTGAGAGTACTTAAAGAAAATGCATAACATTTAGCAGCAAGTACTTAGAAACCTTAAAAGCTTAAAAAAGCAACAGGTACAAACAAAGAATCTTAAAAACCTACAAAGGTACCAGGTACAAACAAAACAATGCTGAAGAACATCTGAAATAAATATATACCAGTGAATTACAAGTTTTCTCAAAAGTATTTAAAACCATATTCACACAGGATAAAAACTAGCAAACAATAAAACACAATAGACAAAACAAGTGTATAACATCTATAATAACTCCCCCTTTCAGTATGCACACTTCTTTTCATCTTTATGCTGCTCTCCCCCTTATTGTGCGCTGCTTATATATATATATATATATATATATATAATTTTAACTTATAAGAAATTAACACCTCAACAATTGTGACAATTCGTTGTGATAATATTTTATTTTTTTAGGGTAAGAGCTCATATGTGGTTAAAAAAATAAAAAGCGTGTTCAGGCAATATTTTCTACACACACACACACACACACAAAAAGCCAATGAAACAGTGGATTAAATAAACCAAAACCAAGGTAGCTTTGCTATTATTGCTTTGCACATTGATGATTTTTATATATACTAGTTAGGGAAGCACATGCAAGGCACGTGCTTGCTGTGGAAAAAGAGTAGTGATTAAGGTCAATTTTATATTTTTTTTATATCATAAAATAAATATATAAATCATTTGATTTTTAAAGTACATAGAGATTTACATTAATCAAAAGAGACATTAATTTTAAGAATTTTGATAACTACATCGTAAAGATTTAATCTCACTTGTATAAGAATTTCGATCAACCACAAGTTAGAGTAGCTATTTAACATATAAATATCTATTTTACTATAATAGTTTTTTAGTACCTACTTGCTAAAGGCAATGTATCCACTCACAAAAAACTTCTAAAAATGATAACGAATATCATCATTTTTCAACAATAAACAACTAAGTTTTGCTAAGAAAATTAAAGATAAAAAATATAACAAAAGGCATGTGTCATCAAATTTTTCATTAGATAAATTATAAGTTTTGAAAATTTAAACCTAGAAAATTAGCGTTCTTTAGATAATAAATAAAATATCTTATATCATCATTCTAACTTTCCAAGAATTTCTACCGTCTAAAACTCAAAATACATGAGGAAAATTTTTGGGATGTTAAAATTTAGCAGAGTTAATTTAAACATTACACAATAAAATATTTTAAGAATCATAAGCTTTAATTAGGGTTTAACTGAGAGAATAACAATATGACAGATTTGCTATTTTCCAAAATATTAAGGGAAAGATTGCTTGATTTTAAAGTTTAAGGAGGAATTGTAAACTACCCCAAACATAAAGGATGAAAAGTTTTTTTTTTTTTTCCTAAGTTTTTGTTTTTGTTTTTATGAGTAAAACTATGTATGTTTACTTTAAATAGTGTGCAATAAAAAAATATACAAAAAGTCAACTTAAAAAAATTGTATATGAAATAGTAAATTTTGGCTCAACAAAGCTGATTAAACTAACAAAAAATTTCTAAAAGTACAACAGAATGACACAACATTTTAATAAATTTGTATATTTTATTTTGACTTGTAAAGAACTAACATCTCAGTAGTTTCAAAAATATTGTGACGATAACAAAATGTCTTAACATTTTCACACACAAAATACTATGTCCATGACATTTCACAATAAATCATAAGTAGTGGGTTACTACAGGTTGTTATTGGTAGGAAAAAAAACATAGCTTCATTAGAAAGTTTAAATTAGAATCAATAACAATTTACCACTTATGATTTATTATAAAAGTGTTGTGAAAAATATTGTAGATATAGTACTTCTTTTTTCACAATACTTTTATTTTTAGTTGTACAATATTTTTCACAATACTTTTATTTTTAGTTGTAGTTAGTTCTAGTGTGATTTTTTTTTTTTTTTTTTTTTTTGGTGACCCATAATGAATAACACCTCAACAATTGATAAAATATTGTGTCAATTTGTTGTGTTAATATTTATAATGTGAAACAGTGTGAATTGGACAAACCAAAAATAATATAGCAAATCTACTGCAACTTTACACATTCACAAAAAAAAAAAAAAAAAAAAAAAAAAAAAAGGCCAGCGAAATAGTGAAAATTGAACAAACCAAAACTACTGTAACTTTTTCCATTCACTCTTTTTATATACAAAAATATATATTGTACTTACAATATAAATTTATATTGTAAACACATAAAAATTGACAAATGTTGTACACATTTGCAAAATATTTACAATATTTTTTTTATTTTTTATTTTTGTAAATGTATATAATATTTGCCACTTTTTGTGTATATACAATGTAAGTTTACATTACAAGTACAAAGTATACATATAAAGATCTTGAAAAAAAAAAAAAAAAACAAACAAAACAAAAACAAACTCAAACCAAATTGGTGAACTTGAAAAAAAAAAAAAAAAGGAATGCTCACTAAACTAAAAACACTGTTCATGAGCCTACTAACCATTTTTATGTATAGATTTTGCAAATATATATAATATTTGCCACTTTTTTTTTTCTTTTTTTATCAATATTTGCCACTTTTTGTGTGTATACAATGTAAACTTACATTACAAATACAAAGTAAACAAGAACAAGCTCAAACCAAATTAGTGATCTTGAATAAAATTTTAAAAAAAATGCTAATCAAACCAAAAATACTATTTAAAACACTGATTTTGATCCTATTGGCTCTTTTTATACATAGAGATAGTGATTTTCCTACAATACGTGCACACTCACTCCTTGATGAAATCAGATGGGTCCACTACCTATGTGATAGAGGGATATTTAACACACCAACCCCTCTTGGCCATGTTCAATTTCTGGTTAAAATTGTACACTGCCATCTGTTTGTCACATACACCTCTTAGCGCATCCCACCTACCCTTAAGAAGAAGAAAGTATATCATATTTTGGTAATACCAACTCAGCATCTGTTTTGGTATTTCCTACCCAATAAATGTGACTGTTCAAATAGCGTGTAAAACACTATGAACGTTTAGACCCCCAATTACAAAATACTAATTCAAGCTTATTATCAAACAATAAATGTGCAAAACATGAACATAAGCTAATAACAGAATTGATAAACAACCTAAACCAATTAAAATCACATCCACGGCAGAAATTATATGGCAAAGATTAAAGGAAGAGAGATGCAAACACAAGGACAATACAGCGATATGTTATCGAAGAGGAAACCAAAGCCCTCAGCATAAAACCTCTCCGCCGCCCTCCAAGCGGTCAATAATTCACTAAAGAATGAAGTTGTGATGCATGAACAGCTAAAGACCCTCCAAGCATAATCTACTCAGTGTACCTAAGCCCTCCAAGCTTCTTGCTCCAACGAGGTTGTGCCGAACCTTTGTCTTCTTTAGCTTACCAAATTCTGCTATAGCCCATAGAATCAATAAATAACCAATGGTCCATTCCTAACTGCTTTCCAAAGCACCAAATAGCCTTCTCATAGACGTGGGTATGGTGAGAAAATGATTTGGGTAAGAACCTCTCAAGGATGTAACAATGGAGAGGGTAAAAGTAGAGGAATTTGAAGAGTCTCTAAGTGAAGATTGTGGATGAATCAATCTTGTTTTTCTCTAGGGTTTCTCTCTCAAAATTCTTTCTGAAAGCTCTCTACATTTCGTGGGTATAAGGGTCTATATATAGTGGTGAGTGTTTGGAATGCGAAGAGTCATTTTTCCAAAACAGAGCTGTCTGGCAGCTTGGCCTCGCGACTTGACTGAGCCTGAGCCGCGAGTTCAAGCCGCGAGATAACTGAATGGCCAGTCTGGACTTTTTGTCCTGTAGTGCTCTAGCTGGCATGACGCTTCAGCTTCTCCGCATGCTTGGCACGTGAGCATCTTCTGGCGGCTTGCAAGTCGCGAGCTACCCACGAGATCTAGCCATGAGTCCCTGCTTCACTGCACACTCTTGAGCATTTTTTCACACTCTCTCACACACTATCCTTACATGAATCTCACCTAAATACAGGGCTACTAAATGCTAAAATACAAGCAAATTTGGCATGGAATAAAGCCAACAGAATTGTTGATTAAATTCAACCTTACAAAATGAGTGACACCTATTTCAAAAAACCACATCAGACTACCCCAATAAATGATTAATTTATCTTCCCGATAGTATAGAAGATTGTGATTAATTTATTGGAGTAGTTTAATGTTGTTTTTTGAAACAAATGTCACTTATTTATTAGGTAGGAAATACCAAAACATAATTTGAATTAGCATTATCGAAACATGGTATACTTTCTTCTTAAGAAGTGGAAAACCTATAGCCTATAGGCCTAAAACTATAAGCAAAGCCACAGAATTCACATAGTTCATTGGGTTTTGGACGCGTGTCACTTTGAGTACTGTACCTTGCTAAGTTCTCTAGAAAAGAGTATTATCTCAGACAAGGCCATTATGGGCATATGGGGCTGGTTGTAGCCTTATACATGTTTGTGTGTCTAAATACAGAATTGAAAGTTAGTACATGCACGAGCAACCACAAGTTGCAAGAAATGAAGGGAACAAGGTTAGGTCCAGCTGAACCCCTAATACGTCCATCTCAACAATGGGACAAAATCACAAATTGGTGATAGTGTCTGCTGTGTCAAGTTTTTGGTGGGTGCTGAGAGGGTTTAGGAGTGAACCTAATTTTTTGCAAAATTGGGTTGAATATCATTCCTCACCTCTGGTCTTGTGTTCTTAGTATAAAACAAAGATGTTTTTTGCTTATTAATTGCTTGTCTCGATGCTGCTTTATATTTTTACAATAGGTCTAGTAATCTTTGACATTCCTCCACAGTTACTTGACAGAATAAGAGGCTATCATCTGCAAACAAGATATGAGAAATACACACCCCATTTTGGCTAGACATGATAACTTTGAGCAAGTGATTCGCCACAGCTTTTCTCAATAAAGCTGATAACCTTTAAGCACATAATAGGAAGAGATATGGAGAGAGTGGGTTACCTTGCTTAATACCTTGTGAAGGAGTAACAAAACCTTTAGGTTCTCCATTAATAAAGACTAAGTAAGTAGCTGTATCAATTCTCTCCATTGCTAATTAAACCCACCTCCGGTCCAAACCAATCTTGAGCATAATACTTTGCAAAAATCTCCACTCCACCCAATCTTATGCTTTACTAATGTCCAATTTTACTGTCATCTGTCCCACCTTGCCCCTTCGTTTATTGCTCATCCTGTGTAACAATTCATAAGCTACTATTGTATTATCAGTAATAAATTGATTAGAGACAAAAGCACTTTGAGCATTGGAGATAACATTAGGCAAAATATGCTTCAACCTATTTGCAAGGACTTTTGAAAGAACTCTAGATACAAGATTCCCCAAACTGATAGGTCTATAGTCCAACATCTACTTTGGATCATATTTCTTTGGAATTAACACAATATGAGTATAATTCATTTTATGCAATATATGCCCCGAATTTAATACTAAAAGTATGACCAATATCACATTAGGACCAACAATACTCCAATGTTTTTGAAAGAAAAAAGGAGACATACCATTAGGTTCGAGATATTTTGAGGGGTGCATTTGAAATAAGGTCTTATAACCTCTTTTGGAGCACACCGCTAGAGTAGAGAATTGTTCATGTTTGGAGTGATCAGCCTATCCACCGAATCCAGCAAACTCCCTAAGTCAATTAGATTTGCTGAAGTGAAAAGATCCTGAAAGTATTGCTCTGCTACTTGGGCTATATGATCCTTAGAGGTATGCCAATTTCCATCCTTGTCCATAACACCCGAGATGTGGTTCTTATGCCGACGTTGGCTGGCTTGTTGGTGAAAAAATTTGGTGTTTTTGATACCAACAAGTTGCCAAATAGATCGAGATTCTTTGTCGCCAAAACAATTCATCCTAGTGAAGGATGATATTTCTTTCCCCTTTCAGCACTTTGATTGCTTGACAATGATCGGCGTTATTCTGTAACGAGTGCTCTTAGAGTATTTGCAAATATTCCATTTTAGAAAAATAGTTTTACCACTTTTATGAAAATTATAAAAAACAAAAAAAAAAATCAGTAACTTTTTTATTTTCCTATAATTTTTTTTTTTAAAATTTCTTAAATCATAATCCGAAGACATACATTAACTTTTCCCTTTCTTTTTATCTCAACCTTAAAAAAACTTAACAAAACTACATTTTTAAAAAGTAAACTAGTTTTCGTCTCTTTGTCACACATTTAGGAAATAAGATATCAAAAATGATATGATCATATATATATATATGTTGTCGCACCTATACTTCAAACGAACCAATACTTCAAATTGTTGTCGCATGTGCATATTGAACCCAAGAAACAAATATGCATGTCATGCTCTTCCGATTTTGTATTGAATAATTAATCAAACTTATTGATCATATCACTACTTATATGAGTAATACTACATACACAAAAAATTTGATAACATTTTTCACTTCAGTTAAGTTGGCAAATTTTTACTAGTCCTCACATCAGCTCACTACTTATATCACTTTTTTACCTTCCACTAAATATTTACCACATCAATAAGTGTTAAATGTTTTGTGTCTCTAGACTATCTCTTACTTATATACTTTCTGCTTAATTGTTTTCTCTTTAGAATTTTTTAGTAAATTCCACATACAATGAGCAAGTGACAAATTAACTAGAGTGTTCTTGAAAATTAATTTCTTTTCAAAGTTAAAATTCTCATAAAAGTCCCAAGAGATTTCTCCCTCTAATAATCCAGTGCGTATGAGATGGGGGACTCAGAAGTGTATACACCTGAAAAAATAGTCAGATACTTGACAAAGTCTAAACACCCTCTGTCAAAAAAAAAAAAAAAAAAAAATCTCATAAAATCTAAAGAAGATGGCAATGCCTTTTAAAACTCACCAAAAGAGAAAGGGATGTTATACGCTGACCCAAATCGTTTTGCTAAAACTCATTTAGGCCATTATGGGCTCTCCCTTAAGTCCAAAAAGTCGATGGGCTAGATTACGTTGTTATTCTAGGCGACATCAACAATGCAGACTTGGGCCCAACAAAAAACTCAATGGGTGCGAACTCTATCTACTATCTAGCCTGGGCTTGCCTTTGAAGGCTGCTTCACATGTTTGTGGGATTGTGGGTTACAGGCTCAAAAGCATATTGAAATCAGTAATGTGTAGAGTTGAAGTGATAACGTACTAGTAATGGGTTTTTTTTTTTTTTTTTTTGTGCCTTATGTTTCTGGTTAGAATCACATCACCTCCTTACTCCACTAATACCTATCAAAGATAAATAAATCAATAATGTGTGTGTAGAATCAATAATCCAAAAAATAATACAGCTTTTTGGCATGTTAAGAACACTTTCTTTAAAGCGATAATTTATGTCGAAAGAGATTTGCTATTACCTTAAAAGCAGTTCACTCACATGACATAACAAATTTGCGAACTAGAGATAGTAATTATGAAGTTTCAAGCAAAGAGAGTTTCTTACAAGATTGTGTATTTGAGTTGACTAAAAATGACAAAGGAAAACAAATGTAATTTCTCACTAAAAACTGTATTGGACTTGACTAAAAATGATGAATGAAAACGAAAATAAAGTGAATATGTTTTAGACCCTCAATTTGTAGCCAATATCTTTAAACATATTTGTAATTTCTGTATCAAAAACCATAACCACAAGTCCAATAATTCACTTAGTTTTTTTTTTTTTTTTTTTGATCCAAAACGATAATTCACTTAGTTATTTTATTTGTTAGTATTTGTGTTACTTTATATAACTCACAGTTTATTTAGCAGGAAATATATATTTAGGCTTGGTAATCTTTCTACGTGCAACAAGCCTATTTAAACAGAAACTTCCTTCCTTCCACTTCCATTCACAATTTATAGGACTTGGGAATGATATTCAATCAAATAAATAATTAGGGGTCCATCCCACTTACAGTGAGAAGCCCAACACTAGCACATTCATAAGGACAGGACTTAAATTCATAGTAGGCCCAAATTTGTTTTATTGACAGCTTTAGGTGAAGGACTAGAAGATAAGCGGGGATGGGAGGGTTGTTAAGGAAAAGGAAGGCGGGGAATACCATCACCATTGAATGGGAATCCAATTCACCTACTCTAGACTTTTTGTGTATACAGAAATGGAAACAAATGCTTTAGTTGGAGTTGTCCTAATAAGCATGCTTTCCACATATAGATGCATAACAAATCAATCAATCTAACCCACCCACATAGATATGATAGACATGATTGAGTCATCAAGTGGTTCTACTTCCACTACCACACAAAACATGTGTCTCATACCAATTTCTTAATTTTCTCTATTTGGAATATTGGATTTATATACTAATATTTGTAAAAGCAATAAGATATTATGCTGAGATAGGATTCTATTCCATCAGACCATATGTCTTATTTCTACAATCTCTTTGGTTGCATTAACTTTTTTGCTTTACAAGGGTTTTGATTCAAAATGTCACTGGCGAAAATTAAAACATTTTCATCAGTTTTTTATGGTCATCTAATGAAGAGTTTAGGGAGTTGAGAGAGACTGCAAAATATACGTTCCCAATTCCCATGCCCTCCACTTTAATCGTGTCAAGAGTCTTCTAGTTTAATAGTATAATTCAATATTTTTTATAGGGAGAATTAGAGTTCAAATGTCTCGTTCTCATTTATTATAATAATCAAATTATAAAGAAAATAAAGGCTAATGAATCGAGATTCATTATGAAGAATTTCAAATAATGACTGCATTGATTATTCATTTGTTACATCCTTCAATAAAGAAACCTCCACCTACACCTAGTACAATAACAAAATAACAAAACAAGATAGAGTTCACGTTGTAGTGCTAGGCTGCTAGCCTCAGGCTTCTATGCCTAAGTTAGGTATTGAGCCCAAACACATCAAGATCTCTTGTAGATCAAGATTATTATTAGATAATCAAGTAGTTTCTTTATTTGGATTAGGTTAACTTGAGTCCTATATGCCATATTAAGGTTTCAATTGGAGCCTCTCTAACAACTGGTATCAGAGTTAATGGTAGCATGTGACAAGGATCTTTAGGCCTTTTTCACACTTGTAGCAGAAACGAGGCAGGGACGGACCCAGGTGCAGGGCAAAGGGGGCCCGGGCCCCCCCTAGGTCCAAAAAAAAAATTTTTTAGTATGTAAAATTTTAAAAAACAGGTTTGGGCCCCTTGGTTTTTAGCTTGGGCCCCCCTTGGTTTTTAGCTCAGGCCCCCCCAGCCAGCCAGCCTAAGAGTTTTCAAAAGCTCATGAAAACCTTAAAAAAAAAAATATTGTATAAATCTATTTATAATAATAATAATATAATATATAATAACGTGGTTTATATTAGAATATTAGATTATCTATTTATATATGATAATAGTAGGAGGACAAATAATTTTTTAATTGTTTGATTTGATCTAATTGCACTTAAATAGTAATTTGCACTTCATTGCTCTCACTTTTTTTTAACAAAAATTATTGTATAAATTTTCAAAATTTCATACCTATTAATCAATTTTTTATCCTAAATGCTAAAACATTAGATGTAACTCCTTAGAAAAGCTCTAAAATGTAAAAAGGTAAGTTCAAACCTATTAATCTAAGTACAAATAATTTAGTATAGTGAAAAAAATGTAGGCACAAGTTTACTTAAAGTTAGTTTGTGAAATAAAGTAATTTAATTTTGGTCATAATTTAGGCCAAATTAACTTGAGTTTTTTGCATTTTGAGCCAATGTAGGCTTAACCTATTAACACAATGTAGGCATGACTAACTTGCTCCTTCTAAGAAAATTTCCTGGCTCCGCCAGTGACTATATGGATGTGCGTTTGAATTTTTTTTTTTTTTTTTCGCTTATCTCCGGCCCCCCCTAGCTTGAAATCTTGCATCCGTCCCTGAAACGAGGTAACAAGAGAATCAATGTACTTTCGTAGTTAGAGCGAGGACGTCATGCAGGTACTTGAAGCTCACACAAGTATGCATCTGTGGACGACTAAATTTCTCTGTTCGAAATAAATCAAACAAGTAAAAATAGTTTCACAAATGCGAATTTGTATTGATAATTGTGTGGTACAATTCTCTGTGATTACAAAAGAGTGATCCTCTGATTCGATCTCCTTGTAAGACTTATTGATTTGGATTTGTGGTAATGTGATTTTGACTTGAACACAAAGTATCCTTCAATTTGGTTGAGGAATGGATCGAAGATTGTTGAAACAGAATTACAATGAATCTCTGGCTATGAGCTTGTTAGAAATTCTTTGTTCTTCACGTTCTTCGTATGTTCTTCGTGTTCTTGGTGTGTTCTTCGTCTTTGAAGGTTTGTGGTGGAAGTTCTTCGGTGCTTTAAAGGCTTGAATCCGTAGAGCTTCGTTGATTTGTGATTTGTTGATGTTTTCGGACACTTTAGGCTTGATTCCCGCAAACTTTTGGATCTAGGCGGATGATTTGGATGATTTCTCTTCGAATGTTCTTCGTATTCGAAGGTTGAAGTTCTTGAAGTTCTTGGAGGCTTTAGAGCTTGGTTCCGGCAGAGCTTCTGGACTTCTGAATCTTCTCTGATGCTGCTTGTGCTTCAGATGGCTTGGTGTCCCCCTAAATGTCTTAGGAAGGCTTCTATTTATAGGAGTTTTGGGGTGGATGAGCGACACGTGGCGGAGTTTGATTGGTGACACATGTCACAGTCTGATTGGTCCGCTTATGTCATCACTTACACGTGCGAGGTTGCTTAGGTCATCGCTTACACGTGCGAGGCTGCTTGTGTCATCGCTTACACGTGCGAGGTTGATTGTGTCATCGCTTGCACGAGCGAGGCTGCTTGTGTCATCGCTTGCACGAGCCGATGCATGATTGGTTCTTGCATGACACTTGGCAAATTTCTGCTGGCTTCTGAATGGCAACAGTAAAACCTAGCAGCAGTATGTGGCGCTTTGTAATTGGCTGTATTTTGTGGTCTTGGTAGTGTGACGTGTCAGCTTGTGATAGGTCGGGAATTTTCCCTCTCTACAGCATCACACAAGACAAACCTGTAAAGTGCAAATAGATAATCTTGAAAAAGGGTTAACAATGTAGTGTTGCCAATGGTGTGAGATCAAAGAATAACGCAGTGTAAAGTTCTCACAGACATAATCATATGGGGTTCTCAAGAATGACCGTTCAAGGTTGACACATAGTTCTTGGAAGGTGTGCTAGAAGCCAAAGGGTGACCAATGACCTGTGGTGAAAAAAATTATAAAGTCCATGGGCAAAGGGAACTAGTATATAGGAGTTATTCGTGGTCCATACATAGACATTGACCCACGTGATGGAGAGATTGTTATCTATATACACAGGTGAGAGGAAGTCCCACAAAGAGGAAAATTAAGGAATTGAGAAATTAATATAGCATAATTGGATTCAAACTCATCTACTCAAGTTTCTCAATTACATGGTGTCATAAATGTCATATTAATACTTCAATTGAAGTCTAAACAACTATTCCGGTTGACAATTAAATTAAGAATACACTATCAATCAAAATTAAGTCTAAAAAAAACAAACAGCTTTCATGTGTTTTTCCATACCACAAGTTTGCAGTTTCATCCTGTCTGTATTCATAGCAGGGTCAGGCTTAGGTCCAGTGTCCATTAATACTGGACCCGTTGAGATGATGACACGTGTCCATTTTTAAATACATGTTATCATCTGACCGGGTCCAGTGCATTGGATGCATTAGACCTAAACCAAGTCCTTCATATCATGCATCCAATCCAAAGCTAGTCCACTAGCTTTAAGGCCAAACCACATTTACTAGGTTGAAATTTAAAACAAGACCTAATTCAAAAGGTGGTCAGTCGATCACAGGCGTTTGAATCTAGTCTCATATCAACTAGCGCCACAATTGTTTTCCCTCTTCCAAAGAAAGGCTCGATACAGATATATCATCCAATTTGAGTACTTTTATATAACAAAGATGGACATAAATAAGACAATCTTTTGAGAAAAATATTATTTCAAAAATGCTATAGGAAAAAGTGTAATATTATTTCTAAAGCCATGCATGTTACTGTTACAACCAATGGCAGGAAAGTAAGTTTTGATACTCTTAGGTGATCCAGAAATTTTTATTTGGGTGGCCAGATTATAATATGAAAATATTAATTAAATTATACACCCGCATACATATTTATAAATAAAAAATGTAAAAATCAGGGGAGGTTCTTGATTGAATGGTCATTAGATTTAAAGATATCTTCCCTTCGATTTTATAACTCTTAATAATTAGACAATACATATTGAATAATTTGAACAATTAACTTTAATTAAAACAAATTGAGTGCTAATTGGATTTTTTTTAATTTAAAAAAAAAAAAAAAAAGATCAGTAGATAGTTGTGAAAGTTAATTTGAGATTTGTTTCTCTATGATGTACTTGCATATTTTATTCTCATTTTTTGAGAAAGCTTTTATTTTCATGTAACTTTAACCTCATGATTATTGGAATTTACAGTAAATTATAATTATCCCCAATGTTTTGACCCGTTACAATTTAATTAGTTTACCAATTTTTAATTGTTACATTTGACCTTCTAAGCTTTGGGCTAAAATAAAATCATTAGAATTATGTCCATAATAATGTTTAGGATTTCATTTTTGTGCAAACCTTAGGTGAAAATATAGGAAATTGAAAAGTTCATGAAACTAAGTTGTGGCAAGAGCATATCACAAAAATGAAAATTACATGCCCACTAAATGCAAAATCTATTTATTTGGATGAAACCCTAACCATATTATTTTATTAAAATGGAGACAAAACTCAAATGTAGCAATTGAAATATGTAAATTTAATCGTGATCCAACCAAACAACAATAGGCAAATTATATGTTTTCATTAAATTAAAAATATCTACACTTTATTTTCGAGAACTCATAATATTACTTTTTGGGGGAAGGGATTCAAAGTAGAAAAAAAACTAGGTTCTAATTTTTTTTTATGAAAAATCAAAACTTTTTAATAACTAGAATTCCAGTGTCTCTAGACATCTCCTTGTATAGGTGTATTTGATCAAAGCCAAACTTGAAAAACATGATAAAACTGTACAGTAATTTTTATACAAATAAACATGACACAGTGGATCCTAATAATAAAGATATGAGCTACAATGATTAGGGTAGGGTACTTACTATTCACGCAACAGACCCGTTGTAGTTGGTGCTCAAGCTAAGAAAAGCATAGTTTGAGTATTGTTGTTATCATTGGCAGTGGTATTAAAGCTTAGAAGTGATAGCTTGAGTGTTGTCATTGACATTGTTATTGCTGTTTATCTTGTGCATGTATGACATTGACTAAATGGAGCTTATAGTTATGCAAAAGATTTCAAGAATCTACAATAAATGAAGGAAGCTATATTCATATCTATATCTATATTTATATCTATATCTATATCATAACTAGTTTGTAACTTCATGTATATGAATGGATACACTTAAAAGATATACAATAAGATACATAATATAATTCCTATATATATATATATATAATTTAAATATTGTTTATCAAAAAAAAATATATATAATTTAAATATTATTGATAATCATTTTTATATTTGGTTAACTCTTAAAAAAATTTTGTAAGGATATTATTAGATATAAAATGTAAATTGTCAATGTTTTTTAAAAAAAAATTATTGTGAAGCATTTTTTTTTTTTACGATTCATTTATCCTAGACTTTTTGGTTTTTATACTTAATAACTCACTTGGATGAATATTTATGATGTAGTCTCACATTTGATTTTAAAATTAAGAAATAAAACTCTTTAAGAATAAATAATTTAGGACACATGGCGCAAAATTGGAACTCTAATTTGGAATTGTAATTTGAGTTTCTCTCAGCTTCACTTATTATTATATATATAGATATATAGATAGGTGAAGCTGAGAGAAACTCAAATTACAATTCCAAATTAGAGTTTCAATTTTGTGTCATGTGTTTTATGCCACGTGTTCTATTTAAATTTTTTATTTTTTGATGCCAATTGAGTTAATAGACTGCTAAAATTAAAGAGTCCAAAATCAATGAACCTCTAATTTCAAAATAATAATAATAATAATAATAATCAATGAATAGTATGACAATTGAGTTAATAGACTGCTAAAATCAAAGAGTCCCAAATCAATGAATCTCTCATTCCAAAAAAATAAAAATAATAAAATAAAATAAAACCGATGAACAATCAAAAAAAGAATCATTAGTGTCCTCTACGTTCATAATCCACATCTTTGCTCCCATAATCCCTAAAAGACCTTAGCTTTTGGAACTCCAAGATCCAGAGCCTCTACCCCAAAGTCCAATCAAACTCAATCACTAATGCTGTGTTTGGATGTTTAAAAAAGGAAGGAAAGTAGAGTAAAGGGAGGAAGAATAATTCAATTAACTTATTTGGAAGTTTTTTAAGGAAAGAGGGGGAGAGGTTTGGAGGGATTTGGACTACCTCTATCCCCTCATTTTTAATTCTCCCAAATTGGAGAGATTTTGAGGGAAAGTAGAGTACATAAATTATTGACCAAGTAAATTACCTAATTTACCCTTATTATATTAACAAAATTACAATGTTTTGTAACTTAAAAAAAAAAAAAAAAAATGTAACCCACAAAATTACAATGTTTTTCACGGACAAAGTCCGCTTACTATAGCGGCAGAGCTTCGTCGGCCGAATACAACGCCGAAATTGCTATCATACAAGAACGTAGTTGGATCAACGCCAATAGAGGGATGGCCACCGGTGGTGAGGCTGAGAAAGTTGTTGTTGAATGTGACGATCTAGTGGAGTCTCGGCCCCATACAAGTGGTCATGTCGCCGTAATCAACGGTCGACGATCTCGTCACTGCCTCAGTGAAGATTTACGCTAAAGAGTGTCGTTGGCCAATCTTGCCGACCACCAATCCGGCCATGTTCGACCTCCACTACTCACAATTTAGCTTAGAAAGTAAGAATCTCATAATAATAGCCGTTAATTGTGTATTTTTGGTGACACATGTGCGGTTATGATTGGTGGTGTGTTTTATTAATTAATTAATTAATTAAATATTTATGTGGTGGGGCCAAGTTTGGATAATGTTGATTATTTAAAAAAACAGAAAAAATATTTAATCATAGACTAATGTTGATTATTTAATTCACATCAAAATATATATATATATATATATATTGCATGCTATAGTCATAATTATTTAATTTAACAAATTAATCATAGACCAATGTTGCAACTCTATTTTCAAATAGGGGTAAATTTGTCTATTTAAATCATTTTCTCTAATTTCTATCCTAATTTTTAAAACATCCAAATAAGAGGAAAGACTAATTACTCCCTTCACCCTTATTAATTTTTAAAACATCCGAATAAGGTAGAGGATAACTATTCCCCTCTACTCTCTTCCCCTCTGCTCTCCTCCCTCTCTAAACTTCCAAACAGGCCATAAGAGAAAGTGAAGATGGAGGAACAAACTAAGAAGGAGTAAAGCAAATGGAGAAAAAGGAGAATAATGAATAGGTTGTATGCAAGTTTTCGACGATCTCCTCACAGGTATACCTTCTCTTTACTCTCTCTCGGATTTTCCATCATCAATTTTTTCCTTTGGGTTTTTCAATTCCTCTCAAAGTATACGAAGAAATCCTTGAACCGACTTTTTTGTCATCAATTGCTTCTTAATTCTAATTTTGGTGTAGGTGTGTGGAAGAACAAATGATATTATTCATATGGAGAATTTATATTTGGGCTCAGAGAAAATTTTCATTTGTAAATTTCATAAATTAGTTTAGTTCCTTTTTTTTTTTTTTCCTCTGCTAATTTCCTCATTTTGTGTTATAGATTCTCATTCTTAGGTTGTACCACAAAATTATAAGATTTGGGGAGAAATAAAATTAAGGAGCTTCTTATTATTTTGGAATTTTTAATTTAGTTTTTTAATCTTTGGTGAGTATGTAGGTTGGGAATGGCATTGATGGGTGCAATGAGGCTTGAGTTGGAGATGAAAGTCATTGTTTAGGTTATGGCTGGAGTGTTGTTATTTACTATTTACAGTCTCGCTATTGATGTTATCATTTGTACATAATTTAACCCAAAGGCCAAGTAAAAGTACATTTTTGATGATTATGCACATATATCTTTTGGTCTTGCTTGTGATTTTGTAGGGCTAGCTGCTGGTATGGCAACTGGTTGTGTTGGTGATGTTGGTGTTAGGTATATTACTATATTTCTAATCTCTTATATATTTATTAATATTTGCATGTATAGATTGGTTCCCATTATCATATCAGCAATTGTTATTCACTACATTGTGGATTGAGTTTTTGGGTTGGTTTTGAAGTTATTATTGCTAGATTTGTGCTTCAAATTTAGACTTCTTATTGATTCATTTGCTTAAGTTACCAGTTGGTTCATTTGCATTGGTGGTTCATATTAGTGTGCATAGGTAGTTCATATTAGTCCTAGAGTTCACTTTTGGCATTAAGTCCACTTGTCCTAACTTTGTCCATAGGTAGCTAACAATTTGAAGTTTCTTTACTTGGATGAGCTTGGTTTGCATAAGTGTTGGCGTGACAAGGTTGACATTTTTAATTTTGAAAAACAACACAGCTTGTCATTGGAAATTGAAGGGTCAAAAGTGTGCAGTGCTTACTCAACATTTATTGAAATTTAGGCTATATTTTGTTTATAAACCCAAGGCTTAAAAAACTTCACTAGCCCAACATGAAAGGCTTTAATTTGCAACTAATCTGCTTTGGGTGGGTGCCTTTGGGTGTTTTGAGCCACATATGATGAACAACATTACAACATATGACGATTTACTTCATAAATGCTATAAAAAAAAAAAAAATTAGAGTTTATTTTGGAAGCATTAGGTATTTGGCTTCTTTGGGTCATCAGCTTTGTCACTAAAATTTGGATTTATTAAAATTCAATTGCAGAATTTCTTTCCCTTTTTCTTTGAGCTTTTGCACTATAAATTATTGCAGTATCAAATTTTTGTTAAATGTTTGCACTAGAGTTTGTTTTGAATGTTCAGTACATTTACTTGAAAGTAATTAAAATTTTGCACCTTAAGGTGTTTTCTCCATTTTTGTTCCTAGAAATTTTTCTATAATAATTTAAATTCAAATGTTGGTTATAAAATACAGATTTTTTGGAGCTATTCAGATGATAATATGCTGGAAAAACAAGAGCTCAATTGATTACACAGGAGATGTGCTTGCCTTATTTGTAACATTTTTAGAACCATGGGCATCCCTTTGTAATTCAAAGATTTTTTTTTTTTTTGGATTTGGTAATTCACAAATTTTATTATTAAATATTTGTGATTGAACATAATATGATGATACTCTTAAAGTTTGTATAGATTCATATTTAGTAATTAGTTTTGATGAGTTATAATATCATTCACATATTGTGACTATCACGATTATCGTTAAAATTATTATCTCAACATGAAAAATTAAAGATCATTAAAGCTTAGGAATAATAGATCATGGGGCAGTTTGATAGATGGGAAGGCATTGAAGTGTAAAAAGCACAACTTTATTTGAGTAAAAAAAAAAATTCCAGAATTTTTGTCAAATAAAAAGATCTAGACATTTTTTATTATTTAAATTACATTTCTCCCCTCCCCCTCCAAACAATGGGGGAATTTTTTTTTTTTTTTTTTTTTTTTGAAAAAAAGGGGAAAATAACACTTAAAAGAGAGATGGTAGGAAAAATTAATTAATATTGTTTGCCCTCGGATTATTGATACTAATTCATTTATTACATATTACTATGGATATTCGGCATTTAATGAGATAGTAAAGTTCTAGACTCAAGCTAGCAAATTATAGATGTTAGGATTGCTAACAATAATTCATTCATTGCATACTAATATCATTGATGTTATGAGATTGGAAGAAAATCTAATATTGCAAATGTGAGATTACGTCTCATTAGTGGTTGTATCTGTCAATCTTCACAATAAAATGTGGATAGGCTTAGTATAAAAATATTAACATTAGTATATATATGTGTGTGTGTGTGTGTGTGTGTGTGTGTGTGTGTGTGTGTGGGAGGGTTTCTTGTCTCAGCCGCCAATTAGTAGGTATTGTCCTCTTTGGCTCCTGGCCTCAAGGTTTTGCAGTAGTGGTACACATGTGTCTTCGGCCAAAGGCTTATAAGGCACATGTGGGAGGCGTCTCTCCCCGATGTGGGATTGAGCAAAACCTTGAGGCTAGGAGCCAAAGAGGACAATACCTACTAATTGGCGGCTGAGACAAGAAACTCTCCCACAATATATATAGCCAAAGTTCAGAGAAAATCCAATTAAATTTTAATTGGATTCTCAATTTTGCGTCACGTGTCTAGTTTAATTTTTAATTTTGTGCCTAATGAATTATTAAGCGTAAAAATCTAGAAGTCAAACCCAATTATATTCTAAATTGGATTTCAATTAGAGTCCAATTTTTCACCGCGTGTCCATCTAAATTTTTAATTATTAAGGTGAGCGAATTATTGGGTGCAAAAACTAAAGAGTCTAAATCTAATTAAATTCTAAAACATATATATATATATATATAATGAGAAACCAGTACATATTTGTAAAATTTATAGTTTTAAAAAAAGTTTAAGCTAATACTGTGTATAATTTGAACTTTTTCTCAACAAAATGTATAATTTAAACCGTATAATTGTAATTGTTTTTAATTGTACTAGTGCATATGTGCGGGGCTACACACTAGTTCTTATATAATTTTGGAATTCTTTTGAAAAGTTACCATTTCCTAATATACATAACATTTTGTTAGAAAGATGTTCTTCTTGCACCATTAAATTTGTCCATAGAGAGAAATCTGTACTTATTGCAATGTATCCAATAGATTCACCTAACATAATGCATGCACTAGAGTTTTAAAATCAAGCAGGCTGTGCGCCTTTATAATCCTTTTCAAATTCCTGTTACAATTTACCAATACTCTTATCAAAACTTGTAAATCTTTGTTCAAACTCTATTGAATTTCCAGATTTCAAGCATAAAACCTTGATTGTTATGGATGTACCATGAGAAAGAACTCTATCAGAAACATATGTAGCTACCCTCACAATTAGTCTATTCTCATCAAATTCTCTTGTGGCCCTTAATATGTATTTATATGTAACAACGCAACGAGTAACAATTACCCATTTTGGTTTAATGGAATTTGGAAAAAAAAATCTCTAAAATATCTTATAACTATAATCATGTATTTTATGTCTATCCAATTTCATTATTGATGCATTTCGCTAGATATGTTTATGTCACATTGAATCTTCATTATTCATATTTATTTGAAATATAATTTCAATGGAGGCTTATGGGTATTGCTTAAAAACAAAATCATAGCCACGAAGTATCATTATCATCATTAGTTTTAATCTATCTTCTTCTTCTTCTTATTCTTTTTAACTCAAAATAAAATTTTCATTCAACAATCAAAGATATATCAACCAAAAATTGGAATTTTAGGGTGATCTTTAGATTTTAACTGATGTTGATGTTGTTGTTGATATTGATTTTGATTTTGATTTTGATTTTGATTTTGATTTTGATTTTGTTTATGTTTATGTTTATGTGTATTGTGCCATTATATGTGCCTTTAGCGGCGGTTTTAGAGTTTTTAGCGACAGTTTTGAAGCGCTGCAATAGACTGCGTTTTTTGTAGCACATGCCACCTAGAAAACACTCATTAGTGATATATATCATTGAAAAAACATACCTAACCATAAGAGAAAATTCTCATCTTAATGAAAAATATTTTATGGTTGATTAGAGTTTGTGGGTAAGTAGAAGAAAAGTGTTCAATTTAATTCCTAGAATGGAAAAAAAATGCAAGGGTTGGTGTTTATGAGTAGGACCATCTATGGAGATGCATCAACCTCATTAATATCGAAGAAGTAGCAAAAGGTGAGCTATCATATGCCAAGGTGTTTCACCATTTTCTATTCATTTTGGCAATTATTACTTCAATTATATCATTAAAAATTACAATAATAACATTTAACACGGCTGCAATGGCAACCTTTATGACTTGTGCATGATATGGTATAGATTAGAAAATCTTATTTGTAACTGAATTAAGTAAGGAGCCTTAGGCTCCGTGGAAGATATAATATTTACAATGGTTTATTGTGGATATAACTTTTTCATAATATTAAAAGATATTTTGTTGATAAAAGTTCTTTTTTTATTCTCCATTATAAAAATTAGAATTGCAATATTTGCTTTATCTTTTTGAAATTCAAATAATTTCCGCGATTTACAAAAGAGAGTCCAAAAAAATCAGCATGTTCTCCAATAGCCATCAAATTTAGAATATTGTCTTGGACATCAATGCTCTCAAAACTCCTCCTTTTTTTTTTCTTTTCTTTTTTTTACATGGTATCTTGTTTCTCAAATACAAATGCAACCAAAATTGATATCAACTAGTCCATTCAATTTGCCATTGCCAAGCACATCGGTTGGGTTTACCATTTCAATTCCAAATTATTAAAGCCGAAAATGCATAACAAATAGAATAATTAATTTTCCATATTTTGGTGCACTCTTGCCAACCTATAATTATTGGGAAAAATATATATATAAATAATGAAGGCTTGGGATTAAGGTTATTGCTTGAAAACCTAAATCACAATTAGGAAGTATCATCATCATGATTACCATCATTATTAGTTTTAATTTTTATGTTTATGTGTATTGTTCTGATTAGTCGCTAATGCGCAATGTGCACAAAAGTTTTATATATATATATATATGAAAACAAATCCTTTTCATATCAAAATAAAAAACATAAATACAATCTTTCTCAAGAATGCAAAAGGTAAGTTAGGGAAATATGCATTTCTTAATAACAATTATTTATAACATTTTTTGCATCATTAAAAAGTATGTTAGAAATTGGAAATTATTCTTTTATTCTTTACTAACTTTCTCAAACCCTGTTTTTTTTCTTTCTAAATCCAAAACACCAAAAACGTATCTAAAAATTTAATAAAACTCAACAAAACTACGATTTAAAACCAAAGTGCAAAAAGATTTACTTCAACACCTCTTATGTGACGTTAAGATCGAAGATGGAATAAGAGATGATAAGAAAGAATTGGGGGAAAATACTTTATTATACTTTAGGATCCTTCTTATTCTTTTGATTGAGAATATTTCATTTGTACACAACGAACAAAACAAAATTAGAAAAAAGTAATTTATATTGTGCACAAAAATTGTAAGAATGCATAATTAAATTCAAAATTTTTAATAAGACTTTGAGCCACGCAAGATGGTTAATCCCAAGCAAAAATGTTGGTTATAGCCCTATACATGATAATTGTCAATTTTTTTTCCTTCGAATAAAAATAACAATAAAAAACATAGAGTACAAATCGAATGGAAAATAAAGGTAGAGGATAATTTTTGAAAAACAATTTCGTAAATATTATATTTCTACCATCAAAGATTACGCAAGATTTGTGAATACCATTTTATAGACAATATTTTTATTAATTTCATTGTTTAGTAATAAAAATTTAAATCAAAGTAGATGAATATATAAAGGCAATTTTTTTTTATTTTTCATTAATTTCAATGTGTAGTTAATTATAAAAATTTAGATTAAAGTATATATGTGTAAAGGAAAAGTTATATGTATAGTTAAAATGGCACTCACGATATATATATATATTAGAATACTAAGTATTTTTAACATACACACACATACACAATAAGAGGAGAGGTGGTCTTAAAGAAACTGATAGTGGTGTATATTAAAAAATGTCTAACTTTTGGATACACAGTATAGGCTTTAAATCTCTTTAACTCACTCATTTTCCAATGTGAGATTAACCCAACATTTTTTCTTTTGAATGAGTAAAATCAATATATTCATATTTTTAATATATAAACAATAAATGAGAAAAAAAATGATGATGTGATAGATTTTTTTTTTTTTTTTATGAACCGATGATGTGATAGATGAGATACCGCAATTAAAGCATTTTAAAATTAAATTCTACGCTTCCATTTTTATATAGTATAAAAATATAGATTTGGAGGTAGCCCCTCTAATTGTCTTGCTTCTAGATCATGACTTATTTTGAGATGACTATACAAATATATTTAAAGGGTTAATTTAGTAGTTTTCAAGGTTCATGAGATTCATAAAATGCTAAATTTGAAATCTCTAACTAGTACTCTAGTATCACCCCAACCCATGAAAATTTATCCCAAAAGTTATACACTCAAAAAAAAAAAAAAAAAGGTCAACTGTTTTAAGGGATTATGAAGACCTTACCCAAAAATAAATGACTTTCACTTGACTATATGAGTGCCCCGTGTGTTGATTTTTTTTTTTTTTTCCAAGGGAAATTCTAACCACATGTTGGAGTGGTATTTTTGGTACTTAGCAATTCGGGCACACTCACTCCTTGATCATATCAGATGGGTCCACTTCCTATGTGATAGAGGGATATTTAATACACCAACCCTTCTTGGCCATGTTCAATTTCCGGTTAACATTATACACTGCCATCTGTCTGTCATACACACCTCTTAGCGTATCCCACCTACCCTAAGAAATGAGAAAACCTATAGCCTATAGGCCCTAAAACTATCAAAGCCACAGAATTCACATAGTTCATTGGGTTTTGGACGCGTGTCACTTTGAGTCCTGTACCTAGCTAAGTTCTCTAGAAAAGAGTATTAACTCAGATAAGGCCATTATGGGCATATCACATATGGGGCAAGTTGTTGGCTTGTTGCCTTGTACATGCTTGTGTGTCTAAATACAGAATTGAAAGTTTAGTACATGCACGAGCAACCACAAGTTGCAAGAAATGAAGGGACCAAGGTTAGGTCCAGCTGAACCCTCAATATGTCCATCTCAACAATGGGACAAAATCACAAATTGGTGGCACTGCCTGATGTGTCAAGTTTTTGGTGGGTGCTGAGGGTTCAGGAGTCAACCTGATCCCTACCCCCTTGCCCTTCCATTTGTCTTTGTCACCCAATTTTTTATCTTTTAGTGAAACTTAATTTTGTTTCCAAGTAATACCATATCTCTAATCTTGAAAAAGAAAAAAAAAAGTCCATAGAGATCTTTTTTTTTTTTAATTCATTTGTATTGCTTTTATTAAGACTATTATCATATAATATTATTATATCGGTCCAATACTTGAGTGTATTAATCAGGATATAAGATTATTACACGTATTATTTTTGAACATGTATTATGTTCACATCGTGTCCGTTATGCTGAAGGCATACCAAACCTATGTCTTAAACATTCTTAACGAGAATTACCGTCTTAGAATTATGTCACTTACTAGCTGATTAGTGCATCATTTCTCAACCAAAAAAAAAGGCAATTTTTCCTTTCTTTAAAAAAGAAAAGAAAAGCAGGGCATGTTTTTAATATAAACAGAAGCAAGTTGCGCTGCACCATGGTGTCCTTTTATTTCTTTTTTATAAGTCCAGGGGCCTTTTTTGCTAAACAGGACAGGGAATAAGGAATAAGATGTGATTATAATTATTAGAGGTTCAACATATTGAGAACCATTTTCTTGGAAGAGAAAAAAATAATAATAATAAAAAGAAAGAAAGGAGATGAAGAAGTGTGAGCTCTGTGACTCTCCAGCAAACATGTTCTGTGAATCTGATCAAGCTAGCCTTTGTTGGGATTGTGATGCTCAGGTTCATGGCGCAAACTTCCTGGTTGCTAAGCATTCAAGAAGGCTTCTTTGCCATGTTTGTCAGTCTTTAACGCCTTGGAGTGGCTCTGGACCGAAGCTTCTTCCTACTGTTTCGGTTTGTGACAGGTGTGTGAATAGTTGCAATCAAAATGAGGGAAGAAATGAAGAAAATGATGGCGATGATGATGATGATCTTGATAGAGACGACAACACTGAAGATGATGATGATGGTGGTGGTGATGATAATGATGATGACGGTGGTGATGGTGATGAGGATCAAGGTAATACTGATGAAGATGATGAAGAAAATCAAGTTGTTCCATGGTCTTCTACACCACCTCCACAAGCTTCAAGTTCTTCAACTAGTGAAGAAGGCCTTTCTGATTCAAGAAAAGCATTTTCATGGAAGCGTACGCGTGAGAATGCAGAGTTTCATTCACAAGTATGTCTCTCATCTCTTTTGCTCTTTTAGATAAACTTTCTCCAAATCTCACAAGCTCAAGTTAAATCCTAGGATTTCTGTTTCTTTTTTGGGGTTTTCTTTTCTGGGTTCTCAATAAGACACTAGTATTTTTCACAAATTGCTGTTATTTTTTCTATGTAATTGTTTGTGAAATATCAATCTTTAATGGAAGTACTTTTCAAAAGCAGAATGATCAAGGATGCTGGTCCTCTCAACTGAGCCACAAACACAGGAAAAGAACAGTGACAAGCAGATTTGTGAATGCTGAAACATACCAAGACCAAAGACTCTTGTGACTTTCTGAAGAAATTCGATCAAACCATGATTTCCAAATGCCAAGACTTCATGATTCCTTAATGGCATGTTTACTAACTTATAGCCCATTAGTCTGATTTCAGTTTAGTTTTCTTTTCTCTTCTTTTCTTTTCCTTTCCTTTTCTTCCCCCCCTAATTGAGGCTTGGAAGCAAATTTCCTTGTTATGGTAAATATAATTTCAACTCGGATTGGGTCCTTAGCAGTCTATGATTATAAATATGGTGGATGGATTGTACTGTATTGAAAAGAGATTTTGTTTTGCTTTTTGTTGCTGTAATGTTTATGGTTTGCTTAATTTCAAAATTTAATCACTAGACCAAAAAGAAGAAAAGATAAACAATAGCATTATATTGTTCTCCTTTTCAACCTTGGTTGGCCGGCTCAAATTCTTTAGCTTCTACGAAACTATGTGCATTTATCCTCTCAAACATTTGTGGTGTAGCTCAATATGCATGCTGAACAGTGCTGACATGATAGATTATGTCCTTATAAAGTCTAAATTTCTACTTATAATAATCCCATCAAAATAAAATTTCCCAATTCATGAATATAAATATTGGTCTTGCATTACTTTTATTTATTTATTTAATTTATTATGCTTTGGGGAGCACTTGATTTTATTATGTGCAAAAACATTATTGCAAATTATTAATAGTCAGCATCTGAATTCTATGATTGTGCATCTTATCCCCCTTATAATATGTAGGACCCTAGTCCTAGAGTGAATTGTGGATGGTGTTGGTTGCCTGTCTCTTTGCTTCCCTGGTTGTGTCTCTGACCAACTCATAGCACATAACCAAACCCGTTGAACCCAGGCGCCACCAGTTTTCTTGTTCCACTGGTTTTTGGGTCCTTCTCTTTTGGCAGGAAATTGGAAATTTTCAGGTGTTTGGTATATGAAAATTGAAGGCTTGAATTGACAATTACACTGGTGAATAGTGATGATCCACTTTAGCCCCAAGTGAACAGTTTCAATTGTTTGCCAAGTCCAAACTAGAGATATGACATACATTTTATGATGAATTTTTATTAATTATATAAATGGTTAAATTGGGTTTGATTTTATGTTTATTGGTTGAGTTAATTGTAACTCCATTCTATCATTGTGTACTATTGGTGTGATGGTCACTCCACAAGTACAAATTTTTTGTGAGATGTGGGGGGTTAAGACGGGGTTTAAGTCTCCAAAAGAGGGAAATTTATACACATATATACTTAGATTAATTAGAGTAGAATTTCTATTTTGTATATAAAAAATAATTTGTAACTCATCTCCTTAATATTAGTTATCATGAAATAAAAATAAAATTTACTAAATAAAATTTATCATAATAAAGTTAAGGCAAAACCTGATTCTCAAAAAAAAAAAATATATATATATATATATTGAGGCTAAATTTTTACTCCCTCTCTATTACTGAGGCTTTTAGGAAAATACTAGCTTGGCCTCTTTAATGAGAGAAATAAAGCTTTACATTTTTATAAAAGCTTTACATCTTAAACAAATATCTTGGGATTGTAATAAAAACTCAGCTTAAAACCAATCTTGCCCTCTCTTTCGAAAACAATAATTATAAGATATAAGATATAGAATATTATTATATGCCCCATTCCCGCATCAAATTTGGGAGTACTACATAAGCAGGTTTTAACTAGATTGACTAGGGGAGACAAGCAATTTTCTATTGTGTAACGTGATTACATTTATAAAATAAGTCAAGCTAAGAGAACCACAGGAGAAACGAGGAAGTGGGGTCAAGCAAGCATTTGAGACATCTCCACGTGCCCACCATGAATCATGAATTAGCAATTTAATGCAAGTTGATTATGGATCCTTAAGAAAGTCACTAAATTCCCGCTCTTAAAAAATAAAAAAAAAGAATCAATCAAGAAAGGGGTGAACAATGCTACTCACATAAAAAATTTCACAACAATTGAGTTGACATGCTTTTATTGGTTATTATCTGAACTAATCACTAACATCACTTTTTTTATTACTGCTAATAGTCTGTCATATTACTCGAGGTTAAGTTACATGGGATTGCTTGAGGAAAGTAATGTTAGCACCACAACTTTTAACATAACTTTTGTCATAGCTTTTGCTACAACTTACTCACATGATAAGTCGTGAGTGGTAAAGTAAAAATAGTGGGTCTATTTGAGTCCACTATTCTACTACTCACAACTTACCACTTGAGCAAATTGTGACAAAAGCTGTAATAAAAATGATGACATTAACATTTTTCGAATGAAGAAGACCTACATACCATTCCGAAAGAACCCGAGGGTGTTTAATTTTTTGTCAAATTCGTTGTGCCCATAAACTTCTTAAACAAGTATAGCTAGTATTGTGACTTTGTGGTTGAAAATCGTTGCTTAAAGAGGCAGAGTTTTGTGTGGCTGTGGTGTAACCCTTTGAAACATTCACCACCATGAAGCTGACAAGCCTAGTGATATTTTTGTTGAGTTTGATTGATCTTTGGATTCTATTTTCTCCATAACTGTTGGGTCTTTTTTATCTGTGTGTGACAGCCACAAATAATATTATTCTTCTTTTGGTACATAGACTTTGTAACTTGAAATGACAGCCACTTCTTATACATTCTCTTTAGGGAAATAAAGATGTCAAAAGGACATCTGTCTCAGCAAAATGTAGGTTTTCATGGTTGTTTTAATTCACGAGGCACTTGAAAGTTGAAGTTACATATTGATGCTTTTCACACCTTAATACCTTTTATCCTTTTCTATCTTGTTCTAATTTCTAAACGCATTCGGTGAGAATTCTATTAGTTTTGGCCGGTTCTTTAAGATCATATAATTCCAACATTTTGCATGAAACTTGCAAATTTTTAATCAACAAGATTGGTTAGCACATGCAACTCTTTCACATTAAGGACAAAGTAGATGTCGCATCCAACTATATATCCAAGTCGAATCAATTATCACGTTTCATTCATCATTTAGAATTTCATCAATTTGGACTTTTATATGTTCATCATTTTTTGAATGGATTCGTAAAGCAATGATATTATAAATTTTTCTCTTATAAACTTTATAAATTGGTGTGTTAATTTTTAAAACATAATAATAAATAATTAATAAATTTATTTATTATACCATTGATGTGACACTAATTATATTAGTAGTCGTTTTAAGATTTTTATTTTATTTTATTTTAAAATAAGTAAATGACAAAAAGACAAAAATTAAAGAGAACATTTTTTTTTTATTAGTAGAAAAAGAACACCTATGCGTACACCACATGTTACAAATGTGTTTTGCCTTGTTGATGCTCTTAACCACTACTTTGGTGATAGCGAAAACATGATTTTTTCTAACTTTGAATAACTCTTTTTAAATATCAAATGATTGGTCTACTAGTTCTCAATGTCTAATAATATCTTGAAATCTTGAGTTTAAAACTTCCCTTCAACATCATGGAACTATCTCCAAAAGAGTTTTCTTTATAAATTATCTAGTGTGTTTACATAGTCCCATGCTGGAAGCATTTTAGACACAAAAGTTAGGAAGGGGGAAAAAACAAAATTAAAAACTTTTGTTTTTAAGGTGCTTTGAATAATTATAAACAACCTGTAATGGCTTCTATTTGAAAGGACGCCCACCTCTTTTGAATTCAATGTCAATTGCCACGACAAAGTGGTTTCTTTTCCTCCATTTCAAGAAAAGACAATTGCAATATGTTAGGTCAATAAAAATGAAATAAGAGTGTTTGCAAACCTGACTTTTTTTCAAAGATCTAGTATTAAAAACAATATAACAATCACTATTTAAGAGAAGAAGAGAACAAAGTCATTGAGAACATCTGGCCAAATCTGGTAATATAGAGTAAACCTGAAAATCATTTCCTTGGAATCTTCTACCCATTCATCGTATTGAACTTCAACTAAAATAACCACATGGATGTCTAGCTGCCTACTCAATTACGGCCCACAGTTAAGTATTTTCTACCAACGACTTATGTATCATTTTTCTCGCAATTATTTGGGATTTTCTGTAAATCAGTGACAAGTCACCAATCACGGTGTTGGTTTGCACATGCTTCCCCATGTTGACTTGAGCATTAGTATTGGTGGATGCAAATTACTAAAATGCTAAATTTATCAATCAAATATAACAAAACTGGGCTGCATCAGTGGAGGAAAAGCCAAATTTTTTTACTGTTGAGCTACAATGCACAGCCAAAGATACACACGGTAGCTAAGATGGTAAAGAAAAATAATATTTTATTAAAAGATATATTATTTTATTGTATTGTTAGTGATGGTTGTTGTTTATTGTAGTAGATATATTATTTTATTGTGTTATTTATATTATTTTATTATGTTGAATGCTAAAATAAAACCACTGATGTTGTCCGTTTTGTAAAGTGAAGTGATAAGATAGATAAAGTATCTTTTTGTGGTGCTAAATTGCCAAATTTTTGGCACCACCACCACCACCACCCCCAAAGCCAAAAAAATTGTTAAGGATTTTTAGTATTGTGTATGTACTATGTAGCTAACGAAGCAAATTTTTTATGACAGGACACATGAGTTTTTATTGAATAATTACACAATGACAAAATCACTCACTCACCCAATCGCAGCCCCAATTTCATACCTGCATCTTCTTTCTTTCTTTCTTTTTTACTCTTTATCTGATGTCTCTTTCTTTCTTTGATCAAAAGGTTCACATTTTTCCTCACCACCATCATTGTTATCGTCAACAATAAAATGATGGGTTGTATGTTTGTAATCTTTTTCCCTGATACCAAATCTCTCTCACTCCCTCTTCAAACCCAAACAAAAGCGTGAAATCATCGGCACTAGATCAGTGAAAAAGACTCTTTCAGAAGTAATAATAATAATAATAATAATAATAATAATAATAATAATAATAATATTAAAAGGAAAACTACAAGTCACTCATAGATGAACAGTACTCAGTGTCCTTCTAAATCCCTAATACTAGCCTTCATGTTTTTGAGCTAAATCTCAAAGTAAATTTCACAAAAATTCGCCAGTAAAACTCTTCAAAGCCATCATTTCGGATATATAATAGAGAGTCAGGCATAGAAGAATATGCAAATGTTAAATTGGGAGGGACTCAATTGATTCGGTGGGTTGGCTATAATGGATGGGTGAGTAATTTGCCATTGTGTAATTTTTTTTTTTTTTTGAATAAAAACTCAACTACCACATAATTTATCCATTGACCACATACACAAAAAATTAATAATTCTAGACAAACAAACTATTAGTATTCATTTTTAAAACTTTAAGGATTAAGAGCGCTTATTTGAAACATCATAAATTAAAAGTGCTAAACATGTGAACCTTAGGAACCAATGATATATTTTTACTTTTTTTTTCTCTCTCTAAAAATTGAAAAAGAAGATAAATTAGTGAAAGTCTTGTAAGCGGTAGCATCACACTACCTCAACTCTTAATATGGCTGAAGCAGTTCTAAACAATAAGAATAGAGACTAGGTTTTGATGATTAGAATAGAGACTAGTGAAGATGATGATTGAGTACCTATCATGCATTTTCGGCAACCTACTCTATAGAATATAGACGCTTAATATTTGAGTTGGGTGTTACAAGATTTTTTTTTTTTTCATGTTTTAAGTCTCTTCTTACATCTTTAGTTCTTTTTGTGGACTCCCACCACACACAAACACAAAAAGAAGTACAGTGCAGGGCCTGCAAGCTGAGTTATAACCATACAAATGAAAGTGAAATGTGTTTATGGGCCACTGATTTACAAGGCCATATGTCATAATTTTCCATTAAGTAGTAGTGGACACTCTTGTAAGCTCACATATACTGATTACATGCATCGTGTGAGCTCCTTTAGAGTAACAAATAACATGCTCCCTTGTGCTTTTAATTTTTCTTTATTATAAACTACGGCTTTAAGAAACATGAAGAAATTATTCATTTATAAACTCCACGTATTTTACCATGAGAAATACTCGATCCACATCAAGCTTTGTTAGAAAAACAAATAACAATACCCAATTTATATCTTTTTGTTAATGTCAAAAAAACTGAAAGCATGAGGATGCACACTCTAAGGGGGCAGCTGACACATAATATTATATAACAAGGAAAAAAACTGCAGCCTGTCATATTCAAAGACCTAAAAACACAAGAAAGAGTTCATCGGTCATGCTTCATTCCAAACTTCATAGATATATAAGGGGGTGAAAAGGTGGAAGAACAGAGACCAGTACCAAACTTTTCCACAAGACATGACTACACACCAACCAGGAGTATTTCAACTTCCAAACACCTTCGAATGAAAACATCAGCATCTCCACCATCTATTCATGAGGTCTTGTCCAAATCTGTGATATATGAAAGCTGAGTGTAAATACCAACATTCATGGATAGCAGAGAATTTATGACTTCAGCCACATGAAAAAAGATTAACTTTGATATTCAGGGGTGAGAAGGGTCATATGAAATGTAACCCTCTTTACAAGCTACATCAAACATGTTACAGAGATCTAAAGGGACAATTAGCATGGCAATCAAATGATTAATGATACCCTTGTTAAATAAAAAACAGATGATTAGAGTCTTATAAATGAAAGGTTCCCACAATCCTCTTAAACAGCTACTATATATTGTAGAGGGCAAAGGCAAACGTTCAATCAGATAATTCAAAAACCACCTATAATGATGGCAGCAACACCCATGAATTGCCCTCATCTTTTGTCAAGAACTACAACTGGAAAACTACTTGAGGACGTAATGGAACTTTAACCCATGAAGACTTGGATATACAGACACCATAACCTGATGAAGATTAGTCAACCCTGCTTTGTTATGGAGGAAGCCCAACAGCAAACCCTTCAATGTCAGCATTGCCAAACAATCTCTTTTAATCTGAAGCTTTCTGAGATTCTTACCAGACAAACAGCAACCTCATAGAGTACAAAGCATACAACATCCGAGATTCTATCACTTGTCCATATCAACAATATCTTCTTCTGTATTCTGCATACTCAGCTTTTACAACAAAAGACTACCAAAAAATAGGTAACCAAAAGCATTGATCATTCTGTAAATGCTTCATCCTCCAGTTACCCACCGCCAATGCACAGCAGGCAAGATACTGTTGTGGCATCTCAAAGAGAGCCTTTTGCCCATAACTAAACTAAACTAAACAATGAACAAACACCTTATGTCCTCAATTAATGATTTTCCACTAGCATGACTTATAAAAAAAATGATCATCCATAAGCATGACTCCCATTTAACCATTTCTCAAACAAGAAACAGTGAAACTCCATTTCTAACATTCCACCCCAGCTGTACAAATTTAGAGCCTGTGTTTACCAAGTGCAACTTGCAAGGTCCCAAAACATAAGCCACAACTGAATCCTAGTGCCTCAAGGATGCCTATTTTAGCTATACCAAACTTCTTTTTGCAGACTCCTTTGTACTCCATAAGCACATTTGCCATTTTTCTCCTATTTTCCACATGAGATAAGTAACATTCCATGCTTGGCAACAGTACCCATCACATCTATTGTGGTGAAAGGTTACCATGTACAAGCATATCTTCAACAACAATTCCGACTTCAAATCCCACCAAGTCCAACTGTTTTGTGCTAAATCTTCTTCAACACCTTAAAACAATTCTATTTCCTAAGATTTACCCTCTACTAGGTGAAATTCCAACTAAAATTAAAGCTGGACCTTTCTATAGACTTCCCTCCTCCCATGAAGTAGGTAGCATGAACTAAATCCATTGAATCTGCTCTCTCTCAACTAAAATTAAAGATGGACCTTCTATAGACTTCCCTCCCATGAAGTACGTAGCATGAACTGAATCCATTGAATCTCTCTCTCTCTCTCACTCTCTCTCTCTCTCTCTCTCCATGCTTGACAACAAGTATATACAAATAAAATAATAAATACAAAAGCCATATTTGAACAAGAGAAAAGAGCCTTTAGGGAATATGAAAAAGAATACAGGAGTCACATAGTGGCAAACAATTGCTGATATAAAGGAAAATGAGGAACATCAATTCTAAATGCCAAATTGTATTTAATACAAGTGTTCTTAGAAACAACCATCACGCAGACAGCAGAATTCCATTAAAGAGATTTCAATGTAAACATTTAATTTTTTTCCCAAAATGGGGCTTTATTAATCTCTGTAAAGATGCATATATAAGCATTAATTATCACTTTTGGAATCAACATGAGCAAAACATATATTCAACCCCTAAAAGGTAAATAGGAGAATTAGAGTACCAAGAAGTAATATAGGTATACCTAACGCTCCAGAAGTTCAATTGGCTTAAACTAGGATCAATGTTAGATATGGAAGCTCAAAACTTGAAAATTGGCTCAGTCTCTAAACTTGATGCATTAAAAACTAAGATTGAATGAGAGCCTGAAAGCTTAAAATTGGTGGTTGTAATTGAAGCTTGAACTTTGAGTTGTGTTTCAAGGAAAAAAGAAGAAGAAGAAGAAGAAGAAGTTCAGAGAAGATAACAAAATACATCCAGATAGAAGTGCCCTGAAACACACACTAACAGAAAATGTGAACTCAATGTGGAATAAAGGGTGTCATGATGTTCTTCTTTCGGAATGACATACTCCCTAAAAAATGGTTGAAATAATATGATTTAAACTGTGAGATTAACATGATGTCTGAAAAGTAAATTTTAAACAATAATAAAAGGGGGAGAGAAAAAACATTTAAGGCTTTGAATTTATTATCATGCCATTCAAGTAAAATACATATATCAGGCGTTTGCCAAATATGGCACTTCAGAGTACACACAACAAAGTACATTGAGAAGGAAAAAATGATGCAGAAAAGACCAAACTGAATGAAATCCTCAATACACGGGTGTCGTGATGTTTCACATCCTGAAATGATAGACTTTGGCAAAAAAAGTCTGCAAATAAACACACCTCATAACGTTGACAAGGAGACACCTCAAAATTTTGTTTAATTATTAAGGAGAAAGTTAAAAAAAAAACAATCATTTTCAATACTTTTCATTAAAGGAATAACAAACTTCATAGAAAGTTCAAAAAGTATTAACTGTTTAGGACTCCCATGGTTTTTGGCAAACCCGCCATTGGATTATATTACCTCCATATACCCTCCATGAATGTAAAATATCAAGATCATCTAAGATCAATAACTATGCCATCTCAAAATATTTAAATTTCAAGTTTTTTCTATTATAAAATTATAAACAAAACATGAGTTACACCAGGTATACTTTGATTGTGACCCATACATATATGCAATCTACATTTGCTGAAACAAAATGTTAGACACAGAAAGCTCGAGAATACAACTGTCCTGCACTACAATTAGAGTTCATTTTGCTATATATATCATGCTCTAGAATAGAACCATTCTGCACTAAAAATGGAGTTCAAATTGCTATTAGCCCTTATGATTCCACCGATATCAAAGAAACATAATCATCACAAAAACAAACAAACAAAGGCATTCCAAAACACAGGGAAAACAAATCAATAAACGATGTCACAATTGAACGCAGATCACCACGCACAATATGTTAACAACATAAGAACAATAAAAGCAATGCTTCCGCTTGAAAACAATACGCATTAGGATACTCCCCATTTGAAATGATGAGAATGATGACAAAAATTTATCCTTTTTTTTTTCATAAATTTTAATTCTTTGTGATATTAGTCATCAAATCATAACCTTTAAATTGAAATTAAGCATTGGATTAGATTCTCAAAACCAAAATCATAAAGCAAGTTCATTAGCTTCTACAATCTAACATATCATAATTATCGATTTATTTCACAAACAATCAAATCTTTACCCAAAAAAAAAAAATTGAAAAATGTAAAATGTACCAAACAAAGAGAGAGAGAGAAGTACCAGATTGCTTATCCAATGCGTCATGGTACTCCAGCTCATCTTCCGCAGCAGATTTTCCACGCGAATGAGAATTCACATTCACATTCCCATTCCCATTCTCATTCTCATTCCCATTCCCATTCTCATTCTCATTCACATCCTCATCCTCATCCTTTTCTTCAGGAAACCTCACCACGACGACGGGACAAACGCAGTGGTGAACGCAGTAATCGCTAACGCTACCGAGCCGCGACTTGCTATTCCGGCGAGAAGCGCCGAAGCCACGGCTCCCCGTAACGACGGTGCTGAGCCCGAGCCTCTCAACCTCAAGGCAAAGCCTCTCCTTCATGTCGTGATCCTTCACGATGTGGATCTTGAACGGAATCTGCGCCTCCACGAGCGGCTGAGCCAGATCGTTGGCTTTGCCGGTGGTGAACGCGTCGAAATCGTCCTCGAGTTTCTGCTGCGACCTCGCGGATCCGGCTTCGGGTTCTTCAATGGCTCCCCAATCGGCGCCGTAGAGGACGTTGGTGGAGCGGACGTGGAGGAGGATCACGGTGTCGCCGCGGCGGAGGTAGTTGAGGACGGCCCATCGGACGGCGAATGCGCTCTCGTCGCTGAGATCGACGGCTATGCCGATCTTGCGGTCGGTTTCGCCGAGCGGGAATCGCGGGGAGGAAGGTTGGACCGTTATTGCCGTTGCGGTTCGTGCCTCCGATTCCGTTACGCGTTTCGGTGAAGCCATTTCTTTTTCTTTCTTTTTTTTCTATTAGTTTTAGCTTTTTTGGTATTGTGATTTGAGAGAGAGAGTTTGGGTGAAAAGGAAAGGAATATTTGTTTTGGGTTTTAGGGGCTGAAACTGAAAGAATGGTTTTGTTGCGTTTTTCTGTTTTTGGTTTTTGGGTTATGTATGTATCAATCAATGTATGAAGGAGAAACTGTCGTTGAAGTTGGAGATGGGGCGACGCGTTCGAGAAAAAGTGTCAGCACACAGCACTGTCAGCGATTTTATCCATTTACATGATTTTGTCTTTTTTCCTTCTTTTTTTTTAAAGATTTATTTTTGTATTGTTCTTTTTTTTTTTTTAGTGTTTTTGAAAAAATAAATAACAAAGCAATCAACCTTAAATATTTTTTATTAACTAAAATATTTCTTTTATTTATTTATTTATTTTGTGTGTGCGCTCTTGTTAAGATCACATTCCCTTTCTCTTGTACGCATTTCTCTGTTTCTCAAAATTATAATTATTTATTTTTGTATTGTTCTTTTTTAAAAATTTTAGTGTCTTTGAAAAAATAAATTATAAAGTAATCCTTCTTAAATAATTTTGATTAAATACTATTTTAATTCTTAAATTTTATTATAAAATTGATTTTCATCTTAAATTTTAAAAAGGTCTTATTTGGTCCTTAAACAATTGAAAATAATATTTTATTTAAAAGGGATTAAAATTATATTTTACCTAATATTTTTTTTATTAAGTAAAATATATTCTTAAAGTAGTTTTATTTTTGTGTGTGGGCGCTTTTATTGGGAGTCTGGGACCCCATTACCCTTCTTTTGTGTGTTTATTTAGTTCTTAAAATTATAATAATTATATAAATTATAAAACACCAAAAATGGAATTATTTTGCAATGACACAAAAAATATGAAAAAATTATTAATGTATAACGTAAGAAACATTTTCTAACATTCTAAATAAAATAATAATAATAACCATAAGAAACATAAATTATCACTTATCATAATTACGTTTCTTGAAACTCTCTAAAGAAAAACGTTTCTAGAAAAAAAAAATTACACTTTTTTTTTCAGGAAAGGGGATGGTTTGGGGAAAAGACTAGTAAAAGGGTTTTTTATTATTATTTTTTTACCATTTTTTTTAAGATATGATATATTTGAATTTATGTGTCTATTTCATAATAATTACACTTTATTATCAGTGTCGAAATGAGCAAGTAAATTAATTGATTTTTTGCTTTAATTGGAATTTAAACTTTTTTCTAGACCACAAATGATTTTACGTGTTGAACTGATTGCAATTCAAGGACTAATGTATGACTAATGTAAAGATGGGTTTCTTTACATTTAAGGAGTTCCTCCCTTTTTCTTTCATAATGTAAATACAATAATGGAATGAAAGATGTAATCGTGAGTTTAAAAAGAAAAGTCTACAAGCAGGAATACAAAACTCAAATGCCTCCTTGCTCAAAAGAAAGACATCCAAAGGTCCAGCGCTCTTTGTTCTTTGTTTCACTGGCCAAAATGGGCATTTGCCCCTTTCGCCTAAAAGAGGTAGCAAAATATTCTTATTTTGAAACTATCTAGCAAAATACCCCTGTTCTGAAACACAAATTTTAGAAAATTAAGTTATTTGGAAAAATTCAAATAGAACTCGAGTCCATTGAATGGAACTTGAGTTCATGGAACTCGAGTTCCATAATTTTTTTTTTTTTTAAAGTTTGATTACCTATAACTGGATTTTCTAAAAATCGAGTTTCAGTGTAAAACTCAATTTTTAGAAAATTGAGTTTCAAAATAGAGGTATTTTGCTATATAGTTTCAAAATATGGGCATTTTGCTACATTTTTTGGACGAAAGGGGCAAAAGCCCATTTTTGCCGTAATAAAACTAAATATGTTGACAATGATAGTATTAAACATCACGTTAATGTTCAAAAAATTTCTAAACTAAAAACCATTAACAAAAGCTATTCAAATTCTGATATATATTTGAATTTCAAATTTAGCAATCAACATATTTGTCATTAATGGTGTATTTGTTTGGAAGTGAAATAAGGTGAATGGAAAACTTTAGATAAAAAATGAGAATGAAAACTTTTTTAAAGTATGTTTGACTAGATGGAGAGGAAGAAAAATAAATGGTAAGGCCCAAGTGTATTACCCCCAGACCCACCAAAACATTTTCTCCTCAAAATGAAGAAAAAACTGAAGGAAGAAAATGGAGTTGCTTAATGGACAAAAATGCTCATGTGCACTTGCACATGGGCTTCATCTGTACATTGCTTTTCTTCACTTTTTTTACTATTTTTTTTCCTTCCTTATGGATGTTGTCTCCACTTTTTTTTTTTTTTTTGGGTAGGCATCTAGTCCAGTGTACGTGCTCTTTTTTTTTTTTTTTTTTCTTTTGCTTTCTTTTGTTTTGTTTTTTTATTTACTAAGATGTGATTTTTTTTTTTCTGAAAAAGATTTTTTTTAATAAATTTTGGTGATTGCTTTTTTTTTGTTTGTTATTTGTCACTTTTTTTGGTTTTAATTGGACATCTTTTTTTAACAAGGGTATATGAGTAAATTTATACAAACTCACTTTTTCTGTCGCCCCACTTTTTCACTCCTAACCAAACAAAAAAGAGGAAAATTAAAATTTTTTCTATCTTTCTACCTTTTCATCCTCTAACAATTTTTTATCATCCAACTTTTTCATTTTTTCAACCCAACGGATTCTAAGGAATAATTGATTTCCTCAATTCACATAAATGTCTATTAAAATAAAATAAAATATTTTTATAAAAATATCCAACAACTTGGGAATTTAAAAAAAGTTGGTTTTTTTTTTTTTTTTTTGGTGGAAAAGAAGAATTTTTTTTTTTTTTTTGATTAAGTGGAAAAGAAGAAGTTGATTTTGAATTATAACAGTTAGTTTAATTTATCCTTATTTTATAAAGTGCTCTGTCATACTCAGCCCAAATCAGAGTTGGGCTTTTAGCCCACTGGAGCCAATATCAGATCCATCGCAGTAAGTCGGCAACAAAAACCAGTCACCAAGTTCATAAATTTACAAATTTCTAGATTTCACTCTTCACTGTTTCACAAAACGTTAGATTCAATATTCTAGGGTTTCTTCTTCTTCTTCGTCTTCTTCTTCTTCGAATCGAAATCCAAAATCCAATTCGAGACTGAGAGAGAATGCCTCAGAGGCACTCGAAGAACAACAACGACCTCGCGTTCTTCACGTACGACGAGAAGCGAAAGCTAGGGTACGGTACGCAGAGCGAGAGGCTCGGCAAGGACTCGATCAAGCCCTTCGATGCTTGTTCTCTCTGTCTCAAACCCTTCATCGACCCCTTGTGTTGCCAAAAGGGCCACGTCTTCTGCAAAGAATGCATCCTCGAATGCCTCCTCTCTCAAAAGAAAGACATCCAAAGGTCCCCTCTCTTATTATTCTACCTCAATTTTAGTACAACATGGAGTTTTTTTTTTTTTGCCTGTTTTCACGTTAATTTTTGTGCAATTCATAGTTTGTATGATTAGTTGAATCAAGCTTGGGTTTTGATTGGTGAACTGCTAAACTTGCTTGCATGAAATGCTAGTTTTCGTCGCGGTTTAATGTTCTGAATTTTGATTGATTTCTTTGGGCATTAGCTGATGAGTTATATTTGGTGAAAATTGGTGTTTCGGTTATATTAGCTGAATTAAGCTCGTTTTGGTTGTGTACATATTGTGTGTGTGTTTCTTTTAATAATGAAAAGTGTGGTTTTTTATTGGTGAATTTGTTAAACTTGCGTGCCTAAAAGTTCGTCAATGAAATTCCTTTGAGTCAAATGTATGTCAATTGCATCATAGTAGTTGCCCTGCTTGAAAAAAAAAAAAATGAAGCTAATTTTCTTTGCGGTTTAATGTTTTAGATTTTGACGGATTCTTTGGGCATTAGCTGATTAGTTGCACTAAACCTTAATTTCCACTGGGTATTGAACCAATGGTCAAAGCAAGTATATATCTTTCCTTGGCAAGCCCAGTTCTAAACAAACACTTTTCCCGATTCTTCATTTATTTGACCCTTTTAAATCATACCTGGTAGTTTTCAGTATCTTATTCACTAATATTTCACTGGCTTGTATGTAATAACACCCGGTCCTATTACAATATCATTAGGGGTGCAGTTGCTTCCAATTTTCCGTGGAAGGGTGTTTGGAAAGCTAAGATCCCTAGGAGGGTGGCTTTTTTTGTGTGGACAGCGGTTCATGGGCAGATCCTTACTTTGGATAATCTTATGCTTAGGGGGCGTATTTTGGTGAATAGGTGTTGTATGTGCCATCGGAATGAGGAAACTGTGGATCATCTTCTCCTCCATTGTTCTATAGCTCACTCTCTATGGGTTTATATGCTTAATATCTTTGGGATACATTGGGTCATGCCAGGCTCTGTGGAAAGCTTGGTGTATTGTTGGAGTTTTTGGCTGGGAAAATTAAATTCAGACATAGGGAATATGGTTCCTGGCTGTTTGATGTGGATTGTTTGGGCGGAAAGAAATCGGCGCTCTTTTGAGGACACCGAGAAATCCTTGGTTCAATTACAAGCTCTTTGCTAGAAGACTTTATTTGATTGGTCTAGGTGTTGGGGCTTCTCGGAATGCTCCACTATCTTAGAATTTATTTCTTCTCTTAGTATTGCTATTTAAGTGTTTTCCTGTTCGTTGTTTGCTGGTTGTTTTGTTTTTTGCTTTTCCTTGTGTTCACCATCATGAACACCTTGTATTGGCTTTCATTTGTTTTTTATTTTGTTTTAATAATAATCTTATTACCTATCAAAAAAAAAATTTATTAGGCAAAAAATGATTAAGAATGGATAACTTATCAGGAAATTCAACAAACTACTCACAAATTGATAAGCACTCAATGCTGAAGAATGTACTAGGCGAATTTTAATTACTTGTAAGCCCTAATATGTTCTAACTTCTAAGTAGTTCCTTTATTATAGAGATCTGATAACAGCATAAATACATATAAATGTTTTGATATTATTAGAAACCTTATCTCATCAATACTTAGAGGCAAATAACATCTTAAATATATATTCTCTTGCACTAGCTAGTTTGCGATCGCCCCTTTTTTGTGTGATTAATTGAATGCTATGACTGTAGAGAGAACCACAAATTGAGGCTAAATATTGGGTACTCTGTAGATTGCTTTATTAATCAAATTTTGTTAGATTTAGATTTGATGCTTCTTGATTGTGTTTTTGTGTTGTGTTGCTGACAGAATTGGAAAGATAAATGAAGCTAATATCTTTTTCTTTCTGTATGTGTGTGTGTGTGTGCACCCATGCACACATATTGGCCACTAAGTTTTATGGATATGAAAATTGTTTTAGGATTGAGGATTGTGTAATTTTGTAGGTTTCTTTTCTAAGAATGTCATTTTAGGTAAAGTTTGTAGGTTTCTTTTCTAGAGTCTAGGAATTATAAGTTTGGGGTATTATGACAAATTGACAACGGCAGATGTACCAATAGTTTGGCTCAAAATCCATCCCAAGTGGCTTCTTCATTGTTTAATGTCTTTAGATCCATACCTTTTGGTTGTGTTCTTTGTATGTTTTCTGTGATGCTAGTAAGGGAAGATCCTCATCTTGTAGTTTTCTTTTGGGTTAATAAATGCTTATTCTCAGCCAAAGAGGGGGACAGAGACAGAGAGAGCCAAAGAACTCTGACTGTATTTCTGTACCTTTGTAGCATAAACGATTGCTGAGAAGCTTTTAGAATTTTCCTTTAAAATTGAGAAAAATTTATAATCCAAGGCCATTGAATAATTTGGCTTCTGTTGGATGATTATGGCTTGTACTGGCCGCATTTTTTTCAATGATCATGAGCTCACTTCAGTTTATAGGCTTTGTCATCATTGTTAATATGTTTTCCGAACATGAGGCTTTACTAGCTTCTTAGCAGAAGTTTAGTTGGTTTGTCTTGAAGGTTGTAGAAGAACTTTTATAAGTTACATTTTCAACCACTTCATATGTTTTAGTTGACTAACTATTCTTTTTTTTTTGGGGTGGGGGGATGGGGTGCTGTATAGTTTGTCTTTGGCTGATCTTGGTCTCTTATTGGGAACTGTGTAAATAATATGCTTTATTATTCTAGAAAAGATTAGAATAAATAGGTTTTATTTTAGTTCATAGCACTGAAAGGAAACTTTGGGGGTGGCTATTTTTCATTTTGCCTATACATTGTGTCTTGAGCATCTTCATCTACTTTTCTTTCTTATGTTTAATGGTGTCCTGAAGCATGGTTTATTGACTGGCAGGAGGCTAGCTGCTCATGCTGTTCAGCAGAAGCAAGAGAAGGAAGAGGAAGAAGAGAAGTTAATGTTGCAGAAGGCCAGAGAACTCGATGCATTTGATCAGCAAAACCATGGTGCAGTACCACAATACAATGATAGAAACCAGAGCCACGACAAGAATGGCTTCCATGGGGCAAATAGTGTGAAGGTTACTTCATATGAAGAAGAAGCACTTCGGACAATGAAGGCTTTTTGGCTGCCTTCTGCTACACCAGAAGCTCCTGTTAAAGTAGAGGCTCCCTCCGCCAGTACTGTCTGTCCAGAAGGCAATGAGAAACTCAAGATGAAGACTCTCTTCCCTATCTACCTTACAGAAGACACTAGTGAGCAGAAGAAATCCAAGGCTCTTGATAAGACCTATATCTGCCCTAGCTGCAAGGTTACTTTGACCAACACATTGTCGCTCGTGGCCCTTAGTTCTTGTGGGCATGTCTTTTGCAAGAAGTGTGCTGATAAGTTTATGGTGGTTGATAAAGTTTGTTTGGTCTGCAACAAAGGATGTAAAGAGAGGAATTTGGTGAAATTGGAGAAAGGAGGGACAGGCTTTGCTGGCCATGGAGATCATCTTCAAGCTACATCCTTTAAGCATTTGGGGAGTGGTTCAGGTTTGGGCCTGACCCGGCCTGCGGTGAAAACTTGAGCTCTTGGTTTTAGCTTGGTAAACTGTACCCAACTATACGTCACCCAAAAGAGCAAAAGGTGCAGCAAGTTTTTTCTGTTGATTTGTTCCATATTTGACAACATTATCGTTGGCTCTTGATCTGTTTGTCATCTGTATGTTTATTGTAAGATCTGAATATTAATGCATCATCTCTCTTGTCTCCCCCACTCTTGCTTATATCTTATATCGGTCCTTCATCATTTGTAAACCTTAATCATATGAAATCAGTAAACCCTTAACAATACGAAATCAGTTTGTGCAAAGAGTTTTGTATATCAACTAGCATCCCAAGGTGTTTCTAACGGAGGTTTCTGGGGTTCAAAATCTCTCTCCTACGGTAACTGTCAAATTATCAAAAAATTTATGAAATCAGTTTGTTTGACTTTACACAAGAATTCTTTCATGCTTGGATATGGTATTAGCTGATGAGTCGATCTTTGAATCTATCTTAATGCTTCTTCTGGGTATGCCCTACGTGACTACTTAGGGTGTTGCCACTGAGTAGTTTTGATGAAAAAAGTAGAAAGCATGGAATAATTTGGAATGGAGATATCAATTTGTGATATGATTGTGTTATAATCGTGAGGTGCAGGTGGAGGTGTGGAAGGCCAAGATACTGTCGTTGATGTACTGCCCCCTGCACATATATTTGTGGGTGTGTGTGATAGTACTCACAGTGGGTGTGATATTGGTTCCATGGATTTATTGAATTGATTTCTTCCTGTGTGTGTAACTATTGCATCGAGAGGTGTTTATTTTTTATTTTTTATTTTTTTTTTGTCTCTTAATTGTGGCTGTTGACCAATAAGTTTGTGTTGTGTTCATATGATTCATCAATTCTGTGCTCTGTCAACGAATACATTGGGTTGGTTCACGTGTTATGTATGACCATTGTTGACAAAACATACCCTAATAACCACTTTGCAAGGGTTTCCAACTTCCCGGTTGCTGTGCTATTCTTTGGGGTTGGTATTTTGCCTCCTATCCACTGCCATTGTTAGGGATGCATTTATTATATGGGTTGAGGAATTTGAACCTGGGCTCTACTTCATGTTCCTAAGAGAATTGGATGTTACCAAGTCACAAGGTGTTTGACACTTTTTTTCGAATCATAACAATGAGTCTTGGGTAAATTTTTTGGTTGATCCATTATTTGTGTAGCACATAAGAATTTTAATTTTGGGAAAACTAATTTTTTTAAGGTTATGTGAAGGTTTTTTTTTAATATATATATATATATATATATATATATATATATATATATATTCAAGTGCGCCTGTAGAGATATTCCTGTGCAATCCCATGCGTTCTTGAAAAGATGAAGGGACTGCACGTATTTTGTCATAATCTCATATTTCGTCATATTCTCTTGCCATGATTCTTCTGACAAAATCTACTCCACACATTTTGTCATGATCTCATATTTTGTCATGTTTTCTTGCCATGATTCTTCCGACAAAATCTACTCCACATATCTTGTCATGATCTCATATTTTGTAATGTTCTCTTGCCATGCTTCTTCCGACAAAATCTACTACATTGTAAAGCTCCTACACCATGCATAAATGAGTTTCTTTTGGCTTTTTGTCATTTCAAAGTCAATTAAATTCTTTGCTCCATGCTTTGCTCCATGCGTCTCAAGCTTTCTTTGGTTTGGAGAATCAGACTTGGCTCCATTTATTGAAGTTTTTGAGCCAAAAAGGAGAAAAAGTGTTGATCACTGACTACTGTTCACTGATTACTGTTCACAGATTACTGTTCACCGATTATTGTTCATGACATTGTTCACTCCGAAAATTTTGCCTATTTAAGGGGGGTTGTCTCTTAAGTTTGAGACAGAGTTCATTTTAGAATTTCCTCCTTAGAACTCCTTTCTTTTAGAGAGCCTTTCTTGGAGAGAGAGTTCCTTGTTTACCTTAGGACTTCCTACTACTACAACCTTAAAACTAGAACTAGCTCCAAGCCTTGTAACTATTTCAATCTTGTAACCATTACTATTACTGTAAGTGTTTTGTGTTCTACTTTCAATAAAGAAGTATTTTCAGATTTCAGTTTGTTATATTACTTGTTGCTACCGTCACCTTGGACGGATTACCGCCATCTCGGACGGTTCTAAATTGCTTTCATTTACTTTGAATTATTTGATATATACTACTTGGCTGGTTCTACCGTCTTATTATTGTTATAACATTCAATATAATGAAAGTAATGTAAGCAAATAATTTATAACAATAATAAGGCGGTAGAACCAGACATGACAAGAATTATTTGATTTTTAATTGATATTATATTATATAATATAATATAATAGTTTCAATGGGAATATGAGATTTGAATTCCAGACATATCATTTTAAAAAAAATAAAAAATAAAAATTTCAGACACATCATATGTAAACATTAGGAGATGTCAATTATTTTACAAGGCTATTGATAGATTATACACAATTAAATCTTCTAGATATGCCATATATTTAATTTTAGATGCATTTCGTTATTCCAATAGGATTACAAAACTTCATTTTTTGGAAGTACGAATCCGGATTTAGACCTTTATAAAATTTGGTAAGCTAGGTTCTAGATCATGGCATAAAAAAAAATTATGATAGAATAAAACATATCGAGTGATGTTATGTTACTTATAAATTTACTATTTAAATTTTATTATACTAACCTTAATAATCTGACATATTAAATTTTTTTAATGCAAAATAAAAAATACTTAAAACAAAACTATTTTAATATGTATATTATATAACCTGAAGAAGTTCTTTAGTGGTTACTTTTCTATACTTTCAAAACTAATCATTTTATTTAATAATTGAAATTGATTTAACGATAAAACAACTAAGGACATACAGGTAAATTAAAAAAAAATATATATCAAACTATTATACGTATTTAATATGTGTATATATATATTAAAAAAAGAAAAGAAAAAGAACGCATAGCACATGTAAATAATACGAATCACAATCTTTATTATTCTTTGCTTATTAATCCAACCTTACAAAAATTTTCATGATATTAATCTAAGCACAGAGTCGGCCTCACATGCCATGCTACGTACTCATAATTTAAAAAACAAACGTCGTACGCATACATACATTTTGGTAAATTACATTTACAACGTATTCATAATTTAAAAATCATAAATTTTTTTAAATTTATATATAATAATTTTTTTTTCCAAGTCAGGATGTTCCTGTGACATCTTGCCATAGAAAGCCCACTCAACTCGATCATAAACATTTACTAATGTCAAGCTTGATGGCCATCTATCCCATCTTGCTCTTCCGTTTATTTCATATCCTGTGTAACAACTCAAAAGCTACAGAAGTATTGCCGGTAATCAGACTGTTAGGAACAAAACACTCTGGGATCTGATATTACTTTGGGTAGTATAGTCTCTTTTTTTTTTTTTCTTTTTCTTTTTTTTGATAAATAAGAAAGATGCATATTCAAAAAACTATTTTATGCAAAAACACACAAAACATATCCGAGATTACAAAGAAAAAAAAAAGAACATAAAAGAAAACTAATTACAAAGAAAGAGAGAGCTAAGGAACAAGGGAAGAGAGTCATTAGATGTGAGCCCTCAAGCCTTGGCCCAATCATAAAGGGAACCAGTAAAACAAGCAAGCAAATGGTCATCAGATCTATCTTTATCCTTGAAAGTGTGCTAATTGCGTTCCCTCCAAATGCACCACATCAAACACAACGAGACTAAATTCCAAATGCTAGAAGAATGCTTCCTTAACCAATTCTACCAACCTAACAGGAAATCTGCTATGGATCTTGAGAACACCCACGAAATCCCAAAAGTTTTAAGGGCAAAGCTCCATAACCAATGAGCCATTCCACAATGTAGTAACAAATGATCTACTGTTTCCCCACAACAACAACACATAATGCACCAGTCAACGAAATTGAAACCCCTACTCTGTAGGTTATCACCTATGAGAATCGTATCCTAGGCGGCTATCCAAACAAAGAAAGAGACACAACGGGGTGCCTTAACCTTCCAAATACCTTTATAAGGAAAAACCACGAAGGAAGAACCACGCAACTTATGATAAAAGGAACAGATATTAAAATCCCTATCCTTCATCAACTTCCATCTCATGCGATGACTATCATCCATTAAAGGTAACTTGGATGCCAAGAACCAAAAGAAATCATCCGCCACTTTCGCCTCCCAATCATAAGGACCCCAAATGAAACGAACATCCCAATCTCTTCTACCACCCATTCCTTGTTATATAAGTATAAACACCAAATTATCCAAGTCATGTTATATTATGTAATAAAATAACATTATATTATTATATACTATTTTTATAATACAATGGAATAACATCTATGAAATCAAAGAAAAAAAAAAGATAACTTAAAAACACAACTTAATCACATCAATCCAAATAAAGTTCTAAATAATACGAACTTTCTTCAACCTAAAGTGGAGAAGCAAAAAAAAAAAATCCTCAAAAAAATGAAAAACAAAATTTTGAGAATGAGAAAGAAAAGAGAAAGAGATAGAAATAACCTTTTGTGAGTGGGAAAACTATGTAGAGAGAGAGAGAGAGAGAGAGAGAGAGAGAGAGAGAGAGAGAGAGAATTGTAAATTTATAGTAAGAAGAGGGGAATAAGAAAAGCCAAAAATAAATGAAGATAAAGAATTAGAGGAAAAGTGATATTAAGGTAGATAGTAGAGGGGAAATGAAAAGGAAAAAATGAGGGAAAAAGTTGGAGAAAGTATAACAATATGTTGAGAAATTAAGAAGGAAAAAGAGAGGGTTAGAAATATGAGAGAGAATGTTGGAAATGGGTGGATGATATAACCGCTGATGTAGCTTAACAGACGCGTATCAACAATAAATAATATGCTTCAATTTTTAGATATATATATTGTGGGGCCCAAAGGCCTGGTAACCTCGGCCCACTTTACGTCCGGCCCATGGCCCATTCTGAGGAAGAAGGCTCGTCCGAGGAAGATGCATGGGAGCCTATCCTTTAAAAACTCCCACCGAGGATAACCCTGTCCTCGGCGGACCGAGACTTACTTCAGATGGGGAAACGGGCCCAGGACAGGTTGTCACCTTCGCACTAATGGGGATGTGACTTTTGGACAGGGTAACCTTGACTATTGTGAATTACTTGAGTACTGATAGTGCTATTGATGGAACGGACAGTCAGAGGGAAAACGCACGGATGATCAACAGATGGAAGGGAGAGATGGGAGGAAGAAGACTATATAAGAGGGACCAATAGAACAACAAAGGAGGGGGAGGAAAAAAGAAGAGAAGCTCCTCGGAGAAAAGGGAAGCTCCTCGGACAAATGCCGAGGAGCAACTTTGAGAGGGGATTTCAGTGTACTGGCCTTTAATGGGGAGGGATCCAGGGTTAGGTTCTGTTTGCCTGCAAGGGCCAATTTTTTCAAATCCACACTCTAAAAAATGTATTGTTTGGGGCTTTACAAATTGAGTCCTTACATATATAATATAGATTTAATATTTACATTTTATTATACAAACTTATAATTAACGGATTAAATTTTTTAAAGCAAAATAATAATAAAAAATACTTCAAACAAAATTATTTAATATATATAATTTGAATAGAATTTTAGTATTCAATTTTCTAAACTTTCTAAACTAATCTTTTATTTAATTGAAATGATCTAACAAAAACACAATTAAGACCATACAGGTAAATTAAAAAAATTAAACTTAAAATATATCAAATTATTACAAGTATTTAAAAATGTTATATATATAAAATGCATAGCACATGTGAAGAGGTCTGTTTAATTTTTTTTTTAAATTAGCTGTTAATAACTAATGTAATACAAATCACAATATCGTTATTATTCTTTTGCTAATTAAAAATTGTTATTAATACAACCTTATAACATTTTTCATGATATTAAAATAATCAATATTACTTTTTTTATTTTTCAATAACCACTTACCACATCAATAGTATATAAAAAAAATTGTAAAATAAACCCAACACAAACACTACAGTTGAGACTAGTTGAGTGGACAATCCATCCATGTCACATATACAACATTGATTAAACACTACTAATTTATTATTAGCACTAAAATTCTTGGTTTGAACTGTTAAACAATACAGCTCAAGGCCTAGTGGCCCGTGACGGCACGATATTCTTTTTCTTTCCCGACCTACCTTCCTTCCATTTGATTTTGATTCATCCATGCATTATCGTCCACAAGTTTATTTATTCCCAGATCGATCCTTCTCGCAAAAGCAACCTTGATTCCTGGATTTGATGTTATCTATCATCTCCACTATTCCATCAATTTTTTTTAATACCATTTTGCTATTATTTGTGGTTGGGTAGAAACGAGTCTTGTTCGACCTATCCTGTCTCATTATGTTGTGCTATGGATGTGTATATATAAAACACCCTTGATTTGATCCGATCTAGTCCATTTCTCTTTCATTTGTACCTTATTCATGTTGAAATCGCATTTTTACAGTGAAATTAATATAGTCTCATTTTACATAAAGGTAAATTCCACATGTGAGTAATATTGCACGTGTAACTCACATTTACGTGAAAAGAGGGTGTAGTACACTAGGTTTACTAAATAATTTTCCTCCTTAGAAGATGTCAAAATACTTCAACCTATCTTACGTCCCGTCATTAACTTGTCATAATAAGGTTTTTCAATTTTCCTTTAGGGAAGAAGGGACAAGGATGGGGCACACTTAATCTGATCCAATTCCGACTCATTTTACTCCATTGTTGTCCCTATTGTCCAATCTTTTATTAGGCATCTCTTTGGGCACAGGCATATCTTTTGTGATTTATATATTTATATGTTTGTATTTCATTATTTTCTTAAAATGGTATAAAAGAATAGTTTTAAACAGATAAGTTTACTTTTAAGTAAATAAATTAATCCAAACAGTCACTAAAACTTTGAATTCTTAATACTAGTAGCCTATTTTTCTTAGATTGTCAATTATTAGATGAAGACGTGCATGATCAACAACTTTTTAAATTTGAACTTCGTACCATTTTGCCTCATACACTTGCATTTTGTAGGGACAAAGGTTACGTTGTGTAACAAGAGTTAAATTTGTTAAAATGATTTTGTCTTAAGGGATCAAAAAGGGCCATTTTGGTCTTTTCATGTGGTGCTACGTATGCAAAGGTCACGTGAGTCGTACATGACATACTTTTCAGTCCATGTTAATAGCCCAATTGACGGTAGGGTGCAAAGTGAACTATGAGTTATTGTTTAGGATGGCAATCATGCATTCTAAAAGTTTAGGGTGATAAGGGTAAATGAAGATGTAGTTTAGGGTGGTAAAATATATATTTTCTTTAGAAATTTTGACAAGCAAGATTAATTGTGCGCATCGTAAGCGAGACCACTGGGCTGGGACTCACTTGGGCCGACAACTTATTTGTATAGTGGGCTTGGATTTCCTACATTGGGTCGTTCTCAGCATTGGGACTCAATGAACTCACTTTTCTCTTTTCCACTGCCGGAATCACTCTTCTCCTCGTCCTCCCTCCCTCTTTCTCTCTTGCTCCTCACTCTTTTTATCTTTCTCTCTGTCAACTTTTAACAACCTCCTTACGTTCCTGTGTTCCTCATATTTATAGCTCGAATTTAGTGGAGAGGCTATGATTATCATTAGGTTTAGTGCAACAGGTGGTTCAATGTTATCAATCATAAATGGGAGGTTAAGTGGGAGTGGGATATGGTGAAAATGGCCTTGGAACTTGATTCCCACTCCAGAAAGCATGCCCTGCGGCGGTGCTTCTGGGTGCTTCCGAGTACGCAAATGACAACATGTTCGGACGCTATTCCTATTTCATTGCTCGGTAAAGTTCCCCGAGTAAGGATCAAGTGAAAAGACATGAGCCTGTCGTTCATGTGGGCCTAGACCAAGGCCATGGGCAGCTCTGTTGCGTCGGAACTTTAGGCTCAAATGTACTTTGGGCCCCACGGGACTGTACCTTACCCCCTTGATTCGTGCTCGGCTAATCTAGCGGCCCTTGGGCCCAGCTTCTGATGAGGGAGTTAGCAACCATGGGCCCATTTGCGCAGTTTGGGTCTGCTGTCCAGATGTTCCCAGGGGAGACGCACCGTACATTAATAATGAACACATTTGAATCAAAGAACAGTGAATTCAAATACAAGAAGGATCACTAAAAGACTAGAGAGAAAGCAAGAAAGTACTGACTACCAAGCCACAACCAAAGTAGGAAAAACGGAAGCTTAATGACCTTTCCTAGTTACTCCATAGTTTTTTAGAGAGATTAAAAAGAACAAATAAAGTAACTACATAAATTAAAAATCTAAATTATCAAGTATAATATAAACTTACCAGCATAAAACTATATATATATATATATTGAGAATGGAAGCTTAATGAATTTTCTATGCTGCTTTCTCACTAGCTTTTTAGAGGGATTGTGGTGCTAAAAGTGGAGGTTGGTACCCTCTATTTATAGAGGGATCGATAGATTAACTTTAAAGCTAAGTGGGAGGTGAAGCCTCTTCAGATGGGCTGGATTTGATTTCAGGGGATCTCAATTCAAATTTTGAAAAGATGTTGTTGATTTTTATGTATTTCCTAAAAACTTGTTCGTGTTTTTGCCATAACTTTTTCCTAAAAATTCCAATGTTATTTGAAATAAAATTCAATTATCTACAATTGTTTGAAGAAATACAGAAGACAAAATTTTGACATTTACTAGGCCAAAAATGTGTACCTGACTATAATTAATGAGAATTTATGAGCCTTCAATTACTCTCACTTTTGTAAAAACTTTTATTTTTATTTGTATTTTTATGTTTATGTTTATGCTGTTTTTGTTTTTAATATCAATTGATTTTTTTTTTTTTGCATTATATAATACATAAAAAAATTATTTTCAGATATTTATGAATTCCTAAACCTATTATCAACTTGAGACTTCGACCTATGGAGGATTTCAAAACAAGTTATCAATTTTAGTTTAGACGGGAGAAAATTATTTTGGCAAAGCCGAGATAGTTATTAGTTATATCTCATTTGGTGACTTTTCTAGTAATTTGATAGTGTCGATTTGAATTCATTCCAACTTTCATGTTAGCGACTCATTTCCTTATGTCTTTGATAGTAATGATGATACAATACTTTTCTTACCCTTATTATTATTATTATTGGTAAGGCCTTATCTATCAGTCTTTGAAATAGTTACGGGTGCTATGCGATTCAGGAATTATTATGCTTTTTAGTAATTTTGTATCACTTTTCCTAGAACTTTTATTTGTCAAAACAAGTGCAGGATAAGTGGTCTTATATAAAATGTGATGAATATTTTGCCAAATAAAAAACACAATAGCCCATAATCTAATCACAGAGACCACAATTGCTAAAGCTATATTTAAAATAATTTTTTTTTACCCTTAATTGCATTCTAAGAACTTTCATGTGATCCTGGATTATAACAAGACTATAGGCATAACACCTAAAACCCAAAAAATCTATACATATTAATCATAAATTATGATTATGAGAAAGGGAATATAATAAAATGATAAAGTATTTAACCTTTTAAACAAAAATAAATATAATAGATATCCAAAAAATTAAAACAAATTTAACTTAGTGTTTGGAATACTTGACTCTGGTTTAAGAGAATTTGGGAACTTTAGATTCGAAATCGAATCCCCACTCTTGCTCTTTTGTAAATTTTTTGTTTATGTTTATGTTTTTCTTCTTCTTCTTTATCTCAGTATCAGTTGTTTATTTTTGTTTCATTATATTATACTAATATATATATAATATTTTACTTTCAGATTTTTATGAATTCTTAAATCAACTATCCACTTGAGATTTCAATATGTGGAGAATTTAATAAATTATCAATTTTGAATCAGACTAGAGAAAATATTTTTTGTGAAATAACTATTAGGATCTTAGTGTTGACGTATTCTGTGCAAATTTTTATCTATTTTTATGCTATTAATTTCAATGTATTTTGTAATTTTGTGGGTTACATTGTATTTGGTTGAGAGATCAAAGTGTTAGAATTGAAGTTGTTATTTTAGGAATCTCAGTTAAGCAAGTTTAGTATGTCAGGCGAGATGCAACTTTTTAAAGTTAATTACCATCAATCTAGCCCAACACTCGTTTCTCTCTTGGCGAAGCAAGATTGTGAACTTGAGAGAATTCAGCTACCCTCATTCTCTGCTATACCCATCCAATTAACCCCCTCAAATAGCCTTCTAAATTCATGATTTTAGTGACCCAATTGTCATATATGAGAGTGGGAGAGTTACCCATTTCTTCTAGAGCAGAAATCAATTGTAGGCTTGTAGCCTCTACCTTCACTCTCTCAAATTGCCCAATCCTTAGAGAGGTGACCCAAACCTTACACACATAGGTACCTTGAGTGATCATTGTTAAAACTTGGTGGTGGGAATCATTGGAGCAATCCCTAAATCTTCAAAAGGCTTTGGAGTAGTCAAGGAGACTTGGTCTTGTAGTTGGCTGGCAACTTGACTAGTGAAGCTGGTAGCTAATAAGGAGAAAAAATTGGTGCAATTAGTTGCAAGTAGGAGTGGAAAGCTTGAATACATTTTTATTTTTGTGAGTTTGATATATTGCAACTATTCTTACGAGTGGTTAACACTACAGGCCCTAGAGATTTTTTTGCCAGAATTTGGGGTTTTTACCTCCATAAATACTTCGCCGTGTTTGAGTGCTTGTAATTGTTTTGAGATTTGCTATAGTGTTTGTATATCTATGCATATATCAATTGGCTAATCAAATTATCAGCTTAAAATTGATTCAAACTTTGTCATTGGCATTTGTATGAGTCTAGAATATATACCATGTATCATGGCATCATATTTTTCATAGGAATTGGAACGTGCCAATTTCCTCATATTTAGACCAAGTCATACTCTTACATGATTGCTTGAGCCAATTTCCTTTTTATGAGTTTTCTTTGCTTTGTATTTTTCATAGGCAAGTTCATACATGTTCATTATGGCATTTGTTAGAGATATATATTAGACATATTAGCCCAATGTAATAGGCCCAAGCCCAGTCCTACTTGTACTAGTAGTCTAGGGTTTAGTCGCCTATATATACTCATGTTAGGGTTCATTGTAACACAAGGTTATTGTACTACACTCTTATACAATAAAGATGTAACCCTTAAGGGATTCCTCCGTGGATGTAGGCCGTCAAGGCTGAACCACGTAACCCTCGTGTTCATGATGTTCCTATTATATGCTTCTCATTCCGCATCCACTCTGGCATACACAACATGATATAACACATCGCGTTGCTAATATAATAATGTTACATTTAACAGCATTGATCCTTATTTCTTATTGTTGTTGCTCATTTTGAACATATTCTTGAGTGCGATGGCTCCAAAACGAGGTCAATCTTCCACGGCTTATTCCGAAGGAAAGAGCAAAGCGTTTCAAAGCTCTAAAAGGTCAAGATCCTCGTCGTGTGACTTTCATAGCTCCAGATTTATCTCACCTGTGCTGCCAAATTCTTTGATGATGTGTTTGGCCAAGCTACCCCTCTTCTTGAGTGTCATGTCAACCTTGAAAGTTTGTCTAACACTATTATTCTTATGAGAGGGCTTGGTCACCTTAGTTAAATATTTTTGTTCCACCTTGTGTCCCCTTTGTTGGGGAGTTTTAATCTAATTCCCCCAGCATAATATAGAATCTGTTCAAGTGTTTGTCCCTGGTGTGTTTTAAAGCTAGGTATTCTAGGAAATACTTATGGTCGTACTCCCCCTTGGTCCCCTCAATCCAAACCAACCATTACCTATACCTAAGAATTACCAAGGAATTCCTAATCTTAGGTTTCCTAGAGCTGACCCACTTCCCTATGATCACTGTACCTCTCCTACCCAAAACATAATCCTTTCTTTCCTCAATGGCTTCCAATCTATTTGGATTGAGATTTTTGTTTCTTACCTCAGTGGCTTCCAATCTATTTGGGTTGAAATTTTTGTTGGACTTACTCCATGGGGGTACCTAGAGACATGCGTCGTGTCATGTTTCATTTTATGGTCAAAACTTCTAGGCGGAAGTCTACATTTGGTGGTTTGCTCTATTGTAGCCTGGTTACCCAGAATCTTGCTATCTTCAAGTTCCCTTTAGCTTGCAGATTTTTATATTCCCCTACTTCTTACTTCCATTGATTTTTATACTTTTATGGCTTGTTTCGATTGAGAGGGAGGGAGAGTAGAATAGAGTAGAATTGGTTGGAAATTAGTGAAAACTTGAACTCTTGGTTTTAGCATAAACCATGGTGCGGCGAGGTTTTTTTTTTTTTTTTTTTTTTTTTTTTCATATTTGACAACATTATTGTTGGCTCTTGATCTGTTTGTGATATGTATGTTTGTAAGATGTGAACATCAATGCATCATCTATCTTGTCTCCTTCACTATTGCTCATCTCTTATATTGTTACTTCATCGTTTGTAAATTAACCTTAATCCTATGAAATCAGTAAACCTTTAACAAAATGAGATTAGCTTGTGGCCATAAGTTTTGCATTTTCACAGTATTTCCAACAGAAATATTTAAGGTTCAAATTCCCCCTCCTCCTTTGTAACTATGAAATTATCAAAAAAAAAAAATTTATAAAACCAATGTGTTTGACTTCACACAAGATTTCTTGGTTTTTGGACATGGTATAGGCTTCATTGGTCTTTAAAGCTGTCATAACGATTCTTCCAGTTATGGCCTTACGTGACTATTTAGGGTTGGTCGACCATAGACCTATAGGACCTATAGTTACAGTGTATAGTCCACGTCTAAAAATGCGGTTATAGAAAATGTGGTTATAGATTAAATGGACTTATAGCCACGTTTTTAAGAGCTACAGCCGCGTTTGTAGACTAGTTTTTTTTTTTTTTTTTTTTTTAGTGGTCCCACTAAGCAATTTTGATGAAAACTAGAAAATATGGAACAATTTAGAACAGAGATTATCAAAGTTAATTGTGATATGATTGAGTTATAATTGTGGGGTGTAGGTGAAGGTGTGGGAGATGAGATGTGAGGTGAGGGTAGTAACAGTGTTGTCGAGTTACTGCCCTGCGCATATATTTGTGGGTGTGAGAGTAGGTGTGATATTGCGGGTTCATTATTGAATTGATTTTTTCATGATCATTCACATCTGAGTTTGCATAAAATTGTTATTTTATTATCTAAATGATTATTTTATCTATTATACTCTTTACAATATATGTAACATCATAGTTTTTATTTTAACATTCAACATATTAAAATAATATAAAACAAGAGAAGAGAGAGAAGAAAAATCATTAAATAAAAAAAGGGAGAGAGAGAGAGAGGAGAGAGACAATAAAATAATATATAATATTTTTCAAACTCTGCTATAGTCTACTGTAATTCTTAAATATACCAACTTACTATTCACAGTTGCTAAATTTGTTTAGCAATAGCAACTTGAGTAAAATGCATTTTACATGTTTAGATGTAAAATAGCAATTTGATGAGTTTTACACCCTCAATGCTAATGCTTGGGTGACTTTTAATTGTGGCTGTTTGCCAATAAGCTTGTGTTATGCTCACATGATTTTATCAATTTTGTGCTCTGTCAACAAATATGCAGTGTTGATTCACGTGTTATGTATGGCCATTGTTGACTAACAATGATAATTTGTCAAGATTTACGTTTTTGTTTTAGTGAGAGGAAGATAATATTGAATTAAATTAATGACCACTTTGCAAGGGTTTCATTGTTGTTGTGTTATCCACTGCCATTGTTAGTGCCTTTTATGTTAATTATAATAATATTTAAATTTTAAATTTTAAATTTTATTTTACTAACATAATCTAGCAAGTTAAAATTTTAATGCAAAATAATAAAAAATACTTAAAACAAAATTATATATATAGAATTCTTTAGTATTCACGTTTCTATACTTTCAAAACTAATCTTACTATTTAATTGAAACGATTTAACAAAAAAAAGAAAAAAAAGAAAAAAAAAAGAACATAAACGTAAATTAAAAAAATAAACTTAAAATCTATAAAATTATTACTAGTATTTAAAAATGTTAAAAGAAAAAAAACGTCGTAGTCGTAGAGACATTTTGGTAAACTACTACATTATTAGATGTGGATGATTATTTAATGGTCAAGTTGCAAAAAGATCCTTTTTTGCACGTGGTCTGGCTGAGAAATGAGATAGACTTTTAGTATTATTAAAAGATTCGAATCAGATATGGCTTTATCTGAATCAAAATCCAGATAGACTCACACAAACACCACACGTTCCCACCACCGGCTTTTGCTTGAGTTGAGCTTTTTATTGGGGTCTATTCTATATATGCCGAGCCGTAGTTGAGTGGACAATCCACCCGTATATGTCACATAAACACCATTGATTAAAAAGCACTAGTTATTTATTCTTATTATTAGTACTAAAATTCTTGGTTTGGATCACTGTTGAACAATACAGCTCAAGGGTCTAGTGTTTAGTGGCCCGTGACGGCAAGATATTCTTTTTCTTTCCTTACCTTCCTTCCTTCCATTTGATTTGATTCATCCATGCATTATCGTCCACAAGTTTATTCTTAGATCCTCTTCGCAAAAGCAACATTTGATTCCTGGATTTGATGTTATCATCTCCACTGTTCCATCAATTATTTATTTATTTTTTATTTTTTTTATACCATTTCTCTCATTTGGAGTTGGGTGAAAGCATGGTTTTAAAAATTGGATCGAACTGACTTGTCAAACCAATTTAATTAGGAATCAAGTATCAATCTAGTTTGGTAAACCCCCATAAAACAATCTAAAATTGGTCAGAATTAGTCAAAAACCGGTATAAACCAAGAATCAAAAGCAAAAAACGGTTCATTGACCGTACTAATTTTTAAAACCTTAGGTGAAAGTAAGTCCTATTTAACCTATCCTATCTCATTTTGTTGTGCCATGAATGTGCATATGTAAAACACTCTTGATTTGATTTGATCTAGTTCATTTCATTTCTACCTTCTTCATGTTGAGATTTCCTCTTTATGGTGAAATTAATAAACCCTCCTCTTACATAATGGTAAACCCCACATATAAGTATCGCACATGTGACACACTTATTTGAGAGAAGTGTGTGGTACATAAGAGGTATGTATGAAATAATCATACTTATATGAGAGAGGGGTATAATACACTAGGTGTAGTGAATAATTTTTGCTCATTAGGGATGCCTAAATACTCCAACCTATCTTACATCCCATCCTCAACTTGTCATAATAAGATTTTCACATTGAGGAAGAAGAGGCAAGGATGGAGCACACCTTAATCTAATCCAATCCAGAGTTCCAGACCCACTTTGCCTCATTGCTGGCCCTCTTGTCCAATCATTTATTAGCCGTCTCTTTGAATGGGCACAGGTATAATCTTTTGTGGTTTATATGTTTGTATATTTCATTATTGTCTTAAATAGGTATAAAAGAGTGGTTTTTAAATAAGTTCACTTTTAAGTAAATAAATTAATCCAAAATAGTCACTAAAACTTTGAATACTTAATCTTACGACCACAAATTATTTTACAATATTTTAACAAACTGTTGATGTGACCAGTTTTTTTATTGATTTTCATTTAAGCCCATTATTAATATTATTTTTTCATTTACCAAAAATCATTCACCATATAAGCAATTTGTAAAAAAAATTTATATCTCTAGCATTATTCAAATACTTAATATTAGTAGCCTATTTTTCTTTTATTAGATGAAGACACACATGATTTTAATGGCTAAATCAACTCATTTATAGGATTCAGTTTTTTTGGATTCTTTGAAATTATTGGGCATTATAATTAGAAACCCAAATGATTGGTTTTGTCAACCATAATTGACCCAACTCATGTTTCCTCAATTTATCTTAAACCTAATTTCCTCCTATCCTCTTTAGTTAAATATAGTTAAATATTTTTACTCAATAAAACAACTAGAGAAGTAGTCAATTTTTGGTGGCTATTTTGTTTCAGATATTCTCTCAAGGTCACATGTAGCAGCCTCAATCCTTAGACCTTGGTC